>CM061062.1:149086855-149686855 GCA_030762895.1 Sophora flavescens
CCCAAATCTCTTAGCATCGGTAATCTAGGTCCTTTCCTTTCCTCAAAAACTCAAACAGGAACTCTAGCCCGTTATTTCGGCAATCCAGATCTAGCCCGATATTTCGGTCCTCCAGATCTAGCCCGTCACTTCGGTAATCTAGGTCCTTTCCATTTCCATCTTTTTCCATTTTGGTTTTTTGTTCAGTGAAAACTAAATTGAAAAACAAAATACAAAAGTTTCTCAACTTTGTGTCATAAATACTTTTTCATTCTTATAAATACGCTTTCACAGAAACTTTTTCTTAAAATTCATTTTCTGTAAACTTAGAAAAATCACTAAAATCTTTTTCTCAACTTTTGACTAAAAACAAAACTCTTGTAAATGAATTTATCAAAAGGAGCATTTCCTCTGAATCTTTCCATTTTGAACAAAACTTTTGTAAAACCTAAAAGAAATTTTTATTTTCAAAAGACTTTTTCCTTCAAAATACTTTTAAACAATTTACATAGATTTTGATGTCTTCCATTTTCTTTCTTTTCCTAAAATCCTTGTTCTATCTCAACACTTTCATTTTTAGAGTTTCTTCTCACTTTCCAAAGAACCAAACATCACTTTTTCAGTTTTTGAGTTAATGTATTTTAATGACTTAGTCTTTATTAACAAGCAATGACTGGTGTCATGCCCTCAACCAATCACAGTCAAGCAATATAGTAAATCTCATCCAACACATACATAATCCATTCACATAATTCAACAACAACATATACAATTTTCAACAATTTATAAATAGCATCACAACACATTTTAAACCAACATATATCCAATCACACAAACAAAGTACATGACTAACTAAAACTCCTCAGTTAAACTCCCTTTACCTCAGCGTAATTGGATTTTCATTCAGAAAATGCTCGTCGGGATTTTCAGCTTCCTCCACACAATTCCAAACAACAAACTACCCAACAATTCCTTCACAAAACAACATAGAACAAGTTAAATTTTGAAAAAATCCTACTAACTCACCTAAGTAATATTTCGGCCAAGTCATGAGAAAAAGGCTAGGGTTTTCAAATCATCCTAATCTGTTGGATACATGATCTTAGAGAATTAGGTATACAAGATCAATTAATATGACTCAAGAATTTGAAATTTTTCATCCAACTCCTTAGAGTTAGGGTTTCGGCCCAAATAAGAAAAATAGGCTAGGATTTTTAGTTGGATTTAAGCTCTTGGATTTTGACCATATAGATACTAGAGAGCTTAAATCAAGCATTAGATTTCAAAAATTGAACAAAAACATCAAACCCATTTCCAAAGAGGGTTTCGGCCAACAAGGGTTTATCGGGTTAGGGTTTTTCATTTTCAATCAAACTCTCAAATAAAAGAAGCTAGGGCCTTAGATTGATGATAAAAAAATGATCATTGTATAAGAATCATATTCTTACAACTCATGGTGATTCCGTTTCCATGAAGTAAACAAAATGGGTTTTCAACAAATGAACATGAAAAGAGAAGAGATATTAACTCAAGAAGAAGAGATGATCATGTTACCTCAAGTGAGGAAGATAGAAGAAGAAGATTGAGTGATTCTTGATAATCTTTAGTAAGATGACAACTTAGAGCTCTTGAAGAAATGGCTTGAGTTCTTAGTGTTTTATAAAGTGAAATGAAACAATGGAGTGAACTAAAATTTCCGCGGGGTGGGGGGTGGGTGGGGGTGGAGCCGTGGGTTTCAGGGTAGATTAGGAAGAAAAATTTTGCTTAGGGCAATGTTTGGATCTATTAGAAATAATTAATAGGATTTTACTTAATATAACACTATATATTTTAAGTTGTCATCATGACTTTTCGTGAGTCATGATGTGTCTCATCAATCACTTCCATCATCTCTGCACCACATCCAGCTCCGCCGTTTACTCGACTCAGGGTTTTTACGAGCGTTTTATTCAAATATTTCATCCGAATAAAATATAATATTTATTTTAGAGCGAAAATTTTGAAATGACTCATTTCACTTAAAAATGGATAAGAATCATTGATGTTTTGTTCACGGGTCAAAATCATGTTTTCTGATCAGTAAACTTATACTGGCAGTGAAAATGCAGATCGGGTTTCGTCTGAATTTTCAACCCAAAATTTAACGGAACCTTTTACTATCTAGTATAATCTAGAAATAATTTTGTTTTTAGTCAAAATCATTTTCTAGGTCTCGAATAAAATATAAACATATAAATATCTTTACAGATATTGGAAAGCAGTGAAAATCGGGGTGTTACAACTTGAGCTACCGCTTTGATTGATAGTGATTACCGAATTAAAATTTGTATAGTAAAATAATAGTAAATATTTATTGACTAGTATAGTAACCCGTGGCATGCACGGGATATAGGTTGCATTTTGAACATTTTTCTAGAATATTTGTAGTTTTTGGATATAAAAAGAGTTAAAAAAATTGTATGGGAAATTATATAGTAGAAATTATAAATTAAGTTATAACTACTGTTTTATTTCAATCATGGATCACAAAACATAATGGTTTTTGAGTTACTATTTATTATTGTCTAAATATAAATTATGGTTGAGATGGGAGAATAATTATATGGATATATTAATTGATTTAAAATCTAAGATGATTTCCTTATGTAGAAATATGATTGGTTTAAAATGTTCTTTGTGGCTTTTTATTTATCATATCTTTATTTATGGCAATAAATTAAAAAAGTACTTAAATTATAGTAAAATATAATTTTCTTCTAACAATTCATATATGTCGATGTGATTTCATGTAAAATATTCATCGTGGTTTATTAGGTGTACTTTACCCCTAGGTGTAAATTTTCCTTGTTATTTACATGTAAATATTCAATTCTTGTGTGTTATGTTTTATCTATAACTTGATTAAAAAATGTTTTATCTATAATTTTTATATTAATCATTTTTTTTTGGCAAGGATAAAGTTTAGATTAGGGCACGGACCGATCCCATGCAAGGCCAGAGCCAACTACCAACCTCTATGAGGATTTTCGGTGGAATTTACGGACCACCTGTCACAACTCACAGCACAAATTCGCTTTGGATAGGCTATAAATCGAGGGGAAGTGGGTATCGAACCCGTGACCTGGCTAGCAGGGCAGCGAGGACTTTACCAACTGGTCCATCCTAAGGGGACTATTGATCGTTTACATATAGATATTAATTTGTAAAATAAAATTAAAAATTTCTCAAATTAAAAATTTTCAATAAATTAATTAAAAATTTCAATTATAAGATTTGTATTAAATGTTAAATTGTTAATATGGTGACACATGGAACAACATTCAATGATGTTATTCCTAAACGTATATAGTATAGAAAGATGATAGTATGCTAATATACTAATTTGATTTTTTTTTTTTTTTTTTGAAGAGATACTAATTCGATATGAGCAAGACATTTAAGGAAATAAATTTATGATTTTGATAATAACTATTAATTCAGATATTATAATATTGTTTAGATTAAAACAATAAGAAATAAACAAAATTGGTTTTGACATAAAAAATGAATATATCGACTTTAATATTATTTTATTATTATTAATTACCTTGATTTAATTAAAAAATTAAGATCATATTCCAACGAATTATTAGTTAATGGTGGAAAAACCATATTAAAAAAGCATTGAATCTACACTTGCTTATTACCTATTTCCTATTGAAACAAAATCATTTATCAGCTTTAAAATAATCATCACAAGTTCATGACTAATTTGATTGAAATTAAATTTAATTGTACGTTTGAATAAGGAAATTTTAACCCGTTGGAACTTGGAAATAATTATTTGTATAATTAAAATAAATAAAGAAAATAGTCAAAAGAATTGAATGGTAACAAGTAAAGAATTTAAAATATTTAATTTTAAATATAAAAGTTCAAATTAAATTTTGAACTAAATTAAATATAATCAATATCAATTGACAATTGTATTATTTATTTAAGCATTAAATTGTTTTCATACTAAATTAGCAATCAGTATCAATTGTTTTAATTCATGAAATTTCAAATTTCAAATTGATTCCATTATTAATTTCATTAATGACATTTTGACCATCATTGTATTTTTTCTTCAAATCAATGTGAGCGTGACACATCAGCAAAATTTGGAGGAAGAGTTGTGGTGAAACCAAGTGTAAAAAAAATCTCTTGAGAAATGGCTCTATAGAGTGACATTTGGAGGTTTCCATTTTGAGATTATTCTCAAATTCTCAAATATATAGAATATAGAAAGAATATAGATATATAGATATAGAATCTATCTATCTATCAATAGTATATATAAAAGAAGGTTCAAATTAAGGAAATTTCGACATATGTCAATCTCTGGTTCAATAGATTCTCATATACTACTACATTTGTTTATTTTTACTTCTCTTTATAATGCTTTTCAGATGTAATCGATCTACTTATTGGTGTTGGCATGGAAAATAAATATATGAATGATGACAAAAAATCCACATTGAAGGTTATCAAATTGGACAATAATGGAATAGCTTTTACCCATATATTATTTTTTCCGGGTTTTGTTTTCCTTTCTTATTATATGAAATTTAACGTGTAATTTTTTTTAAACAGTAATAAAATTGAATGTGCTCTCTCTGACAATTATCTTGATGTGTTCAAAAACTTTATTGATACTAGTGATGGAGTCAATTCTGTTGTTATTATACAATTTGCCAAAGTGAGGACATACAAAGGTTTGTTGTATATTTTGGCTTTTTTCATCACAGCTTACTTTTCATCTTTTAAAATAATGTATTTCATTTATTCTGTTCTAAAGTGTAAACCATATTTAAACTGTTGTTTTCAACCAAGCTGCTTTTCGATCCTGAGATACCTGGGGTCGTGGATCTAAAGCTAACGTTTTCTCTTCAATATTCTTAATTCAAATATTGTTAATCTTTTTTACAATGAAAATTTATTGAAAACTTTTGTCGCCAGGAATGGTTGACACTATTCAATCTAGTTCTCAAGTCCTCAGTCAGATAACTGAATATCCAAAAATGATTGTTGAGCAATGTAACACCCTCCCTTGGACATTACCTCGTGAACACGTGCGAAAATAAATTAAAAAGGAATGTGTTGGTTTCTTTCAGAAATTTATTTTACTTTAAGTCCTAAAACTTGGGTATAAAAATTTGCTTTGCGGAACACTTCGAAAAGATGATGCACACATCACAATAGTAAAATTACATTATACTTGACAACACACATAAACTGAGTTTATTCATAAATCAAACCCCCACAACGTATAAGATTTCCTAAAATTGTTTCATTATTCAAAACTCAACTCAAAACAATATAAAGGTTCTCAAACCACATACACCAACTTTCTCTTAAAAATACATAACCCCAAAGAAAAATCCTAAGCTGGTCACTCTATACAACATTCACCGAAAAAACCTCCATGGTCCTTACCACCATCACCGACCTTTTCAAGGATCGGGAATAAACTCCTCAAGCGAAATTGGAAAACTCTTATCAGTCTTCTGCACCATCCGCTCTCATGTACATAGGTACAACAGCAAAACCAGAAAAACAAACATATCGCAAGGGTGAGATATCGACAAATGAGTTATATCATGATAACCACATGCACGACACACAACATCATATACATACAAAATTCTCAACATAAACACAATAGGTTATCAATGGGCTTCAAACCCAACAGTCATCGTCATTTATAAAAATGCATGACACTTCAATATACAACGTCCAAGTTTTATAACTAATCTCCGGAGATCCCAACTTTGTTTTAAATGAGCAGATCAAGCTCAATTGCCAATAAAGGCGCAACATTCAACGTTCCATGGCACATTGTCCAGCACAAGGCACAATGATCAACATACATGTGATTCATTATCCATCAAGGCACAATGTACAACGTTACATGACACCTTGTCCATCAAGGCACCACGTCAAACAACGTAGGCACGTCTGCCAAATAATGCATACAAAACATTTTATTCTCGTCATTTTTCTTTTTGTTCATTCATTCTTTCTCGAAGCTCAAAAGCTCACGGCCATTCAAAATTTTCAACGTTAAGATTTTTCATCGCCGACATAGGCCACTAAGTCTGAGTGCTTAATCACAAAGCCTTAGACCGATGCACCAGTTTTATGTTCGTGGTTATAAAAAACAACAATCACCTTTAACAACGTTCACCACATCGTATATAGGACACAAAGTCGACAACAACGTAACACGGATCAATGATCTACGTGTTTTCTCCACAGAACACTAGAATCCCGACGTCTTGGTCACTAGGTTCACGTTTCATCGTTAACATCATTTTTCGTTCGGTGAAATACAAATACAAGAATAAGCTTCCGAAAACTTATCCAAGTTTATGTGAATTATTTTCGCTGAATAAAAACTATTTTGCAGAAAAATCTTTTCTGTTGAAATTCGTTTATAAAACGTTAAACCACAGAGAAATCCATTTTCTTTCTCAAATCCGTTTTCTATTGGAAACTTCTTTTTCCAAATCAACATTAAATCCTCGTAAAATCATTTCCAACCCATTTTTATCTGAAATAATAAAATTGTTCCCCATAGTTTTCGTCGCGAAATACTTTTCTAAATTATTTTTCATTTAGAACTAAAGCCATTTATAAATCAAATGATTTTCTCTTTTACAAAAAGTTATTCACCATCAATGTAAAAATATTTTTGACACTTATTTTCTTGTAATAAATTTTCATCTTATTTTTGAATTTATTTTGAAAAAGATAATGTAACTGAAATATTTTCAAGATTACTTCCTCGCTATTACTCATTAATCACTCTTTCACCGAAATATCATCAAATTTTATTATTTTCAATACTTTTTCTTCCACTTCCATAAATCAAATCCCGTAAATTATTCCTCAAGCTTTTCAAAGCTTTTATCCTTAATTATAATTGAGCACTGACCACAGTCAGGCTTTAAGTCAATCAATCAATCAAACAGATAATCCATACATCACAGATATAATCATGCTTTCATAGAAAACATTAAAACCAGACCTAATAAACAACCTCAAACCATTAAAAAATACCTATTCTCAACCCTAACTCCAAAATTCTTATTTCACACTCATACGTCTTAAAGACGATAATCGAGGAAAACCCTAAGTTGTTCTTACGTTCAAACTCACTCAAGATGACTTCGTACTTTCCAAGCAAAGGTTCCTAGACCTCAAACAACATCTTAACTATTTAATTCAAGCCTTAAACCTAATCCTCTTAAACAAAACATAAAATAACGGATGTTACATCCAACCATGACAGTCACATCCACATAGATGGAAATTGGCCATCAACATAACCAATAGCAAGCACAATCAAAAATCAGAAACTTATCACCACAAAACACAAGTTTGTGCAACTTAAGTAATTGATTTAGCTAAGAAATCAACATTAGATTTTTCACTTAAAACTGATTGTGGTTTTAAAGTTTACTAAAATTTTAGGATATACTAATTGATCAAAGAAATATGAAATGAGGCTGGGTAATCATAAATTAACAACTCTAATTGAAATTAACATAATCAAATTGAGAAATCAACATAATTTGATATTAGGTTTCAAATTGGGAATTTAAGGTTTTTTAAACAAAATTGGGGAAAATCTGATTTGATTGGAGGATCACGAAATTAAACTTAGAAATTATCAATTAAAAGTCTCAATTACACTAAAATAGAAACAATTTCATAGTTGAAGTTAAGATGAAAATTTGGGGTTTTAGTAAAATTGGGGAAAATGATATTTGCTCATAGATAAATCGTTAATTTTACAAAAAAACATTACTAATTTCAAATAAAATCAGATTGAGATTTTGGGGTTCATAGCATAAATTGAGGAAAACTCATTCTACCCAAAGAATGATAAAATTACTTTAAAGAAACACTATTTCACAGTCCCAATTATAGAAAAACATAATCAATTTCGTGATTGGATTAAGAGGAAAAAATTAGGGTTTTAGAGGAATTGGGGGAATCCGAAATTAAAGTGAAATTTGAGAAATTAGCATGAGGAATTAGGAATTGGCATACTCAATTTACCAGCAACATCATCAATTTGGACGACTAGATTCCAATTTAACATTTAGGGTTCTAAATTGGAAAATTAGGGTTTCAAACTTTGGCGGTTTTTAATTTTTAAGCAATAGATGAGTGAAATTCCTACTCACCCAGCAAGAAGAAGACGAGGTGGTGGATGTGAGGTCTTTCGACACGGTGGCTGGCGGCAGCAGTGGCGGCAGGGCGTTTTTCTGTAACAACCATAACCCAAAATGAAGGTAAGCTTTAGGGAAGAAGAAGAGAGGATCAACTGAAAGGAAAATGATGGAAAACCACCATGGAAGGCGGCCATAGCTCTTACCGCGACGGAGGTTGAAGTCACAGCGGCGAAGGGCGCGTTTCGTGTGGTGGCGGAGGGCGAACGCGTGCAAGAATCGAGGCTTGGTCGCCTCCCTTGCGTCGGCGAGCGGCGGCCGGTGGCTGGGCTGGGCTGGGAGGCGCGGACTGGACAGCAAGAGAGAGGGAGGAGTAACCTGGAACCCAGGGGGAGAAAGAGATGTGTGTTGATGAAGGAAGAAGAAGGGAGAAAATAAAAAGAAAAAGAAGTGGGGGAGGGGGGTATCGTGCGATGCAGCAGAGGAAGGAAAGAAAAAGTTTTTCAATTTCTTTTTCTTTTTCTTTAAATTAGTGTTTAATGTAAGTATAAAAATGAACGGTGAATATTGAGTCTAAAAATAAACACGTTTTTGGCTTTTGGATATAAAAATAAAGAGTGATAAATATATTTTCAAATTTTGAATTAGAATAGAGCTTAATAGTTGAATTTATCAACCAAGTAAATTAATAATCCAAAATTAATCTCTGATTAATACTAAACCAATTTATTTTTAAATCTAAAATTAAATGGAGTAAAATTTGAAAATGAATTTCTTTCAATAATATCAATTTAAAATATTTTTCTAAATAAATAATAATAGTGACAATAACACAATATTATTGTCTAATAAGCGTGCATACCCTAATACAAGACAATGTTAATGCACTCAATAAAATAATTTTAAATGAATAAATAAAATTACTCAAACCAAACCACATAACATAAATTAAAATAAATATCCAGGTAATTAATCAATCCAAATAAAAATAACATATATATATATATATATATATATATATATATTACTAATATCGAAGAACAGTAAAAAAACCGGGGTGTTACAAGCAAGAACTGTTGAATGTATCAAATAAAAAGACTATTCAAGAGAGAAATGACTTCCTAGAGGTCCATAGCTTCATATCTCTATAATCCCTTATTTCTCAACCCTACGTATTTTAATTTCAATCTTTATTTTTGTTTTTATTTCAGCATCGTTTTTCTGTTGTGTTTGCCACTATTAAACATTTGCATGAGGCTGAAGTTTGGTGGTATATGGCGTGCAAATGTGGCAAATCTGTTGAGGAAGAGGAATCAGAGTTTGAGAACTGTAATCGTCATGTATATACATCTAATTTTTTTTGAATAAATAATACAGATACCGAATAAAGGTCAGGGTCGTTGATGAGTCTAATTCTGCTACCTTTACAATCTTTGACCGTGATACAACATATGTCTTAAGCAAGGAATGTCCCGATTTGCTAAAACTTTACAAGAAGGTTGCTGTCATGGAAAACTAAAAAACATACATCTTGTTTTACTTTTCTATAAATCCATTATCATAATACTGATACTGATACTAACTATAGCAATTATAAATTGGCCAGCCATCTGGTGCTTACAACTTTCCTGAAGAGATTCGTACCATACTCAACAAGGGTTTGTTGTTCAAGGTTGAGGTCAAAAATATATCTAGCTCTCGGTTTCCGAATTCTTACAGAAATTCAAAGAATTGAAACCGATTTCTATGAGATTTTTTTCCTTTCTATTTAGACGTTATATATTTATTTATCGCTATTTGCTTATATATTTGACAACTTGCTATTTTCTTTTGTTTTTTAGTTTGATAGTGAAGATGCGTCCATTACTTCTGTTGATCTTATGTCTTAGATTGGCGATGTTGGAGTGGGAACTGAAATAAATTCCATTTCACATGGAACTCCCGACCTCAATGCAGATTCTGTTGAGAAAACTCCATCAAAGAGGATATCGGATGTTGACCTTGAAGATTTGTCAGCTTCGGCAAGCAGTACCACCATCAAAATGTTGAAGACAATCAAGCAGGAGAAGGAATGATTCGAGTAGTGATGTTTGATCTTAGTAGTGCCGCATGCTTTATTTTATTTTAATTTGCCAAGACTTTTTAAAGTTATGTTTCATCTTTGAATGTTTACTTTTGTTTAGTCTTTTGCGATTATGTAATGGATGTTAGTTTTATCATTTTCAATATATTTGCAGCCCTTTATGCCTTTATTTGTTGCTTGTTAATTGTATTACTTATATTTAGACATCATAACTTATATTTCAACAATTATTATACAATTGACTTTAAGTTAACAATGAATATTTAAATTAGCAACTGATTTCAATTAGATGATTAAATCAATAATTCATATTTGACTCTGAGTTTAAATTATTTTATATTTTATATTTTTTTATTACATTAACTTTTATATGCTTAAATATTCTAAAAACTATATGACCAAATATTATATATATGATTTGATATTCGAACAAAAAAAAAAGGATTTAATATGATTATGAAAAAGAAGCATAGGTCAATTTGCAATATTCATAGGATTTAATATTGATTCGGAGAATATAAGATTTGAAGTATTATATTGTCTTTCTTTTAATTTTTTAGCTTTCAATTTATTTAAACTTTCATCCAATTATAAGTATTTGTTAACAAAACTTACTATCTATTTTCCTAAGCTTGAAATCATATTATAATTATTTTTCTATAATACAGTTGATCACTCTAATTAATTTTGAATATAAATATACAAATTTTTTAATTCAATAAGTACAATTAAATGTACTTTAACGTAAATTGCTCTTAAAAGTGTTTGCATTTTGAAACTTTTTGAATTTTTAAACGTAAGTTTTATTCAAATTGACTTTACGCATTTGATTAAGAAAACATAATATATTCTCCATGTTATCAATTTTGCCTATGTTATTAAAATGTTATAAATAATTTATTAAATTACTTCTAAAACGTTGTTTTTGTTTTTGTTTTGAAACAATATTTGCTTAATAAGGCAATCAATGTGGTTATTTTTTTATCTTTCACTTCTCTCAATTCTGGCAATTTAGAAATTTTGAAATAAGTAACATTTAAGGCAATAAAACATACGTTGTTTTTTACCATAATAGCTGTAGCTGATTAGTGTAGTTTAAGTATTTTAAAAATGTAATTGGTGTAATCATTAATTGAAAAGGAAGTACACCTACTGATATGATATTAACGGGATTACACGTGAAGAAGGAAAGATGATTTTTTTAATTGATTAATATTTCAATTTGATTTGAACTATATATATGATTTCTGGAATGCATTAGTTAATTCAATTTGAATATAATTGGAATACACGTGAAGATGGAAAGATGATTTATTAATTGATTACTATTTCAATTTGAATAAATATGAAATGATTTCACAATACATTAATTCATATTTGTGTATTAATTAGCTCAATCAATTCATATTTGTATATCAACGTGTGTTTATTAATTTTCATATTTGTGTATCCCATTAACACAACTAATACATATACCATATCAGTTCATATGTTAACACAAATATCATGTCAGCATTAAATTTCAACATTTCAAAACATTTTGAAATTTAAAAGCCATATGGTTGGGGTAGGGTAAATTTCAATTGGTAATTTGAAATTTAAATTTCATACCAGTTCATAACATTTTGAACATGAAATATGGGAATGCCAATTTTGTATTATACGAAATTTGCTATTATGGTTTGCATGCGATATATACTAATATTATATACTAATGTTTTAGGTTTTTTTTATATGGAAGTTATTTATAAATTTCGTTCATATTTAATTTTAAAAAAAATTGGAGAAAAATCAAAATCCTTTAAATTCACGTGTGATTGAAAAAAATAATAATCAAGGAAATTAAAGCCATCAGAATTCATTAGCATTCATTACAATACATTATTCATTATACAATAAATTTTAAGTTAAAAATGAATATTTAAATTAGAAGTTTATTCCAATTAAATGATTAAATCAAACATTCATATTTGATTTTCACATGAAATATCTTTATCAGATATCAAAATCTTTCATGATTATTTATTTTCTTAAAATCAATTATTCATACACTATAATTCAAACTTACAAATCTTAATTGGCCATTAATTCGATTTTACCATCAAACAAATTAATATACATATTATTATAAAAAAATATTAATATCTGATTTAATTATATTCCAAAGATCTTATTTACAATATTTATTTTAAAATTTAATGTTTTAAATTCTCTTTTTATTATTATCACTTAATTTAATAAAAGTAAAAAAATTTTAATGTAAAAAATAATTCTCTTATTATTATTTTCATTTAATTTCTATAATTTTTCATTTAACACTTTTTTATTTATTTTCTATAATACATTTGATCACTCTAATTAATTTTGAAACGTACGTTTTATTCAAATCGACTCTATGTATTTGATTAGGAAAACATAATTTATTCTCCATATTTACAATTTGGTCTATGTTATTAAAATTTTATAAATTATTTATTAAATTTTATAATTTATTTCATTAACTATTATATGTTTAAATATTCTAAAAAATATGACCAAACATATTATATATATGAAATATGAATATGCCATGATATGATATGATTTGATATCTGAAATATATATATATATATATTCTCTAACTAAAACTATCTACCTACTACTATCTTTCAAGTGAAATATGCCCCAAACTAAAAGATTAAATTTTAAAACAATATGCATTTTAGGAAATGATCACTACTAACCTCTTCATTGATCCCTCTTAAATATTACTATTCCAGGAATGTCATATTTAAACTTCAGTGTGTGAACAAGTAATGAGAGGCTTTCTTGGCTTAAGAATGGAAGTTGTTTTTCAAAAATTTTACTTGATGTGTGAAAATCAAATTATGAAATTATCATTCCTTTAAACTCATAGGAATCCAAATTAACCATCAACATTGGTTAAAATTTACAATTCATCAATTAATTTTTTTTTATAAAACTTAAAGTGACAACCAAATTTATAACAATATAAATATATCTTATTTCTAATGCTTATAATTTTTAATCATATTTAATATATTTTTATTTAATATTAAATAATTCTAATTTCTAATTATATTTTTATAAAAATTATTCCCGTGCAACGCTCGGGTTAAGTTACTCGTATAAGATAGATAGATCGATAGTATGTAAGTAACTTTGACGAAGAGAAAAAGCTTCACGACAAGGGGAGAGATTTATGTATTCGATTTGTTTCATTAAAAATTTATCATTGATTAGTATCAGTATATACATTCAAGGATAAATATTTTTTTCCCTTAATCTTTCAAAGTTTATTGAAAATATAATTATTCATTTCAAATCTTATAAATCCATGTGATATTTTCAAATTTTATGAATCTTTATAATACAAATCTTTTAAAATCCGAACAAGAAAATCTAGATCATAACAAAAAAATAAAAAATCTTAAAATTCATTAGGTTCGTACAAAATCTTTTTAATCCATATGAATCCAAAAAAAAAAAAAATCCTTTTAGTGCACAAGAACCAAAAAAAAATATTATTTTAAAATCATTACCCGCTAATTCTCGACACTCTCCTCTCCACTCCAAACCCCAGCGTTTTCTCCGCGAGCTTCTCCCCTGCCGCGGATCTCCATAGGCGGCAGTCGTGTTTCATCTCCTTCACCAGAGGCGGCGTTTGTTCGCTCGCACATCGCAGACAGAGGCTCTCCTTCCTCTCTCGACCGGCGCTCCGTTCATCTCCTTCCTTTCTCGGTCGGCGCTCCGTTCGCTCACCGTCTCCGGCGCCGTTCATCTTCACCACCACCACGGTCCACGCATACAGGTAAGTGGATAACATTCTCTTTCTCTTTTATTTTGATTGTCTGCTTCTATCTTCACTTTCTATTTCATTCGGTTATGATTTAGCATAAAATGAGTTGATTTGTGTTGATATCAGACTGTCAGTTTTGATTTGTGCTAATATCAGTGACACTATTTTTTTACCGAACAAGATTTTATTTTATTTTTGCTGTAAAACTTGCGTGAATCGATTTGATTCTTCATGTTCTGATGCAAATTTCATGTTGTAACTGTTCTTGGTTTTGCAGTTTGTTTTTTGAAGAGGGGGTTTTGTTTGGACGTACCGACCCTAATTCGTTGAAGAGAAAGAAAACCCTAATCTGAAGAAATGGGTAAGAAGAAGCCTACGGCCCGTGGCGACAATAACCCACAGAGCGGTGGCAAATCCAAGAAGAATGCTGTTGTCGTCAACGATGACGAGTATGCTATCGCACCTGAGCTGTCAGAGGAGCCTTTGGTTTCAGAAGAGAAGCTTGCCGGGAAGAAGAAAGGTAAAAAGGGTAAGGCTAAAGTTTCTCAATTAAAGGATGATGATGATTATGTGATGGTTGGTGATGATAATGATGATAATAATGATGATGTGCCGGAAGTTGTGTTTGCTGGGAAAAAGAAGGGGAAATCAAAGAAGGGTGGTGGGAGCAGTGTGTTTACTGCATCCGGCTTTGGTTTGCTTGGTGATGAGGCTGATGATGATGATGATGATGGTGAAGAGAAATCTGGTTTCACTGGTGATGAGAAGGATGAACCTGTGGTTAGTTTTTTGGGTAAGAAGAAGCCCTCCAAGGGCTCGAAAAAAAGCGGTGGCAGCGTGTTAGCTGCTTCTGTATCAACCTCTGCTTTTGATGCTATTGACGATGATAATGATGGTAGGGTGGAGGATCATAATGATGATGTTGATGAACCCGTTATTGATTTTAAGGGGAAGAAGAAGTCTTCGAAAGGAAGCAAGAAGGGTGGTTCTGTGTTTTGGGCAGTTGGTTTTGGTGAGATTGATGATGAGCAGGATACTAAGGATGAGGATGAAGATATAGGACCAATCACTTTCTCGGGTAAGAAAAAGAAGTCATCAAAATCTTCCAAGAAGGCTATTGATTCACCTGAGGATAATGTTTCCGTACCCGAGTGTGATAGAATTGGTGATGACAAGGATGAGGAGGATGTTTCTTTAGTTGCATTTTCATGTAAAAAGAAGTCTTCTAAAAAGAAAAGCGGCAGTACTAGTGCTGCCAGAATGAGTGATGAAATTGGGTTTCAGAGTGAAAGTGTAGGTGTTGTTGAGCCCGAGCAACCTAGTGTTGGAATTAGTGATACGGATGCTGACAACAACAGTGTAAATAAGAGTGAAGAGGTCACTCAAACTACAAAAAATAAGAAGAATAAGAAGAGTGGAAAAACTGATCAAGAGGAGGATGATTTAGACAAGATTCTTGCAGAGCTTGGTGAGGGCCCTCCAGTAACAAAACCTGTTGCTCCTCTGCTGCAGGATGATAAAGTTCAGCCTCCTCCTGAAGTAGGTTCTGCTTCTGCTCCTTTGGGTGAAAAGGAGGGAGATGAGGAGATAGCAGAGTCAGCTGCTGCAAAGAAGAAGAAAAAGAAGAAGGAGAAGGAAAAGGAGAAGAAGGCAGCTGTAGCAGCAGCTGGAAGTGCACCAGTAATTGAAACCAAAGAAATTAAAGCTGAGACAATTGAGTCATCAAAGAAGAACGACGCAAAGACTAAAGCAGCTGACAAGAAAGTTCCAAAGCATGTTAGGGAGATGCAAGAGGCATTAGCTCGAAGACAAGAGGCTGAAGAAAGGAAGAAAAGAGAAGAGAAGGAGAGGTTAAGGAAGGAAGAAGAAGAGCGGCTTAGGCAAGAGGAACTTGAGAGACAAGTAGAAGAGGCTAGACGTAGAAAGAAGGAAAGGGAAAAGGAGAAACTCCTGAAGAAGAAGCAAGAAGGTAAACCGTTAACTGGTAGGCAGAAGGAAGAAGCCCGCCGTCTGGAGGCAATGAGGAAGCAGTTTCTTAATAGCACAGGGAGTGTGACTCTCCCTGCTGGGGACTCCAATGCACCGGCTAAAAGACCCATATACAAGACAAAGAAGTCAAAACCAACTAATCATCACCAGAATGGTGCTGCTGCTGCTGTTGAGATGGCTGAAAGTGCTGAAGCAAAGGAAATTCAGGAGACTACCACTGATTTGGGTTCGGAGGAACCAGAAAAGGTTGAAGAAGTGGAGTCAATGCAGGTGGAGGACAAGGTTGAACTTTCTGAAGCTGTTGAAGAGAATGGAGCAGAAGAAGATGACGAAGAGGATGAATGGGATGCAAAAAGCTGGGATGATGTTAATCTGAATGCGAAAGGTTCATTTGCTGATGAAGAAGCTGACTCAGAGCCTGAACCTATTGTCAAGAAGGAGCACAAAAATGCTGGTAAGGTTTGCATTGTTATAGAAATTTGTTACACTTATTTTCTTGAACATACTCGAAATTTATTTGTTTGTTCAAATTTTAAAATAACAAGCTTCGCACTATTGTGTTCCCTATTGTGGAAGAGTGCTATATGCTACAAACAGACTATATTTTGATACATAGAATTGGAAACTGAAAGAACTTTGGATTTTAGATCAAGAACAAAGTGTGTCAACCTCCCCACCTACTTGGATAAGGCATGGCTGTTGTTGTTCCTGTTGTGAATTGAAGGATTTTCGCTTATCTTTTGTTCCCCCTATTAAAATTTAATCTTTTGATTGCTAAGTGCTAACTTCTTTCCTGCTAATTTGAAAAATGTTTTTCTGGTTTTCCTCCTACACAACAGGCGCTACTAAGAAAACTGTTTCTAAGCCCGTGACTGAAGAAGTTGAAGATAGAAAGCATGATCTGGACTCGAGAAGGGAACCACCAAACGCTGCTCTGCCAAGGGAACCACCATATACTGTTATGCCAAAAGAAACACTGAAGTCTGGTGTGCCTCCAAAGGTGATTGAAGAGAAACTTCGTTCCCCAATTTGCTGTATCATGGGGCATGTGGACACAGGCAAAACCAAGTTGTTGGATTGTATTCGAGGTACTAATGTTCAGGAGGGTGAGGCTGGTGGTATCACACAGCAGATTGGTGCGACATACTTTCCTGCTGAGAACATACGTGAAAGAACAAAGGAGTTGAAAGCTGATGCAAAGCTGAAAGTTCCCGGTCTACTGGTTATTGATACACCAGGGCACGAATCATTTACTAACTTAAGGTCTCGGGGATCAGGTCTATGCGATATTGCAATTTTGGTTGTTGACATTATGCATGGCTTAGAGCCACAAACAATCGAATCACTGAATCTATTAAAAATGAGGAATACGGAATTCATTGTTGCCTTGAATAAGGTGAATATTTCTGTCTTACACTTGTACAAGGTATTACTTCCATTATTTTCAGATGGTTCTTGCTTGCTTGTCTCACTGTTCTTTCAACATTGCAGGTTGACAGACTTTATGGGTGGAAAACTTGTCGCAATTCTCCAATTGTCAAAGCGATGAAGCAGCAGTATAAGGATGTTCAAAATGAGTTCAATATGAGGCTCACTCAGGTTGTAAAAGATGTTCCCTTTATTTGTCAGTTCTACAAGAGACTTTTGTTCTTGTTTGCCAACCTAATTTTTCTTCTGCTTCTATGCTAGATTATTACTCAATTCAAGGAACAGGGGCTAAATACTGAGTTGTATTATAAAAACAAAGAAATGGGAGAAACATTCAGCATTGTGCCTACAAGTGCAATCAGGTAATGTGGTAGCCTTTCAGCTGTAATACTCCCCCCTCTGGATTAGTAATTGATCCAATTGCACAATGGCTGGTGTTGTAACCCATTAGTTGACCCTTCACCTTTTCATGGAAAAAGCTCCTCCAAAATGAGCTGTTGAGTAAGAAAGTAAGGGTATATCCACTCATGTCATTCAGTGGGTTAAGATTACGATGCACTTATCAAATCAAGGGTTGGTACAGCCTTATTTTTCACTTTAAAGACTAGCTCACTTTAGAGAAGCTTTGCTGCCATTTCTTTTGGCTGGTGAAAGCTGCTGTGTGATCAAGTTATTCTTAGGTATGATGATCGATGACGTCTCCTTTGTCAATAAGAACCATCTAATCAGATGGGTCTTGCTTTTGGGATCCATTTGCTGCTTTTGTTCTTGCACACACTTTACATCACAACATGTCTTATTTTAGAAGTGCCCTAGCTTAACAAAGTCACTGGTTTTGTTAGTTTCATGAGTTTCAGTCCATTCACTTTTAGCTTTTTTTACCCATTATTAGAAGCCATCTTTTACTGTTTCAAACATTTCAGTGTGTTTCAGAACCTCTCAACTTTTTTGGGATTTCTCAAAATGAGTTTAATATGTCTGAAGCTCTATCTGAAATTATATAAAAAAAAAAGTTATTTAGTGGGAAAGGGGGAAGACGCAATGCATGTTTGAAGAGTTGGGACACAGTACATCCCCATTTATTTTAGAAAATGTCAAATCTTTGCCTATGGAGGAAAACCATCACTTTATCGGTGTCTAGGGCTGTTACTAAGTCTGTTTAATGCTTCTCATGTGGTGTTGTATTGGTATTTGAGTCTTTGATATTTCAGTGGTGAAGGAATCCCAGATATGTTATTACTGTTAGTTCAATGGACCCAAAAAACAATGGTTGAGAAACTTACATATAGCGATGAAGTGCAGGTTAGCTTCATTGTCACATAATATTAAAGCTGGTTCAATGCTTTAAGATGGCTTGATTGTAGGGACCTAATTGTAGTTTGATTGTGGCTGCCAGTGTACTGTTTTGGAGGTCAAGGTTGTTGAAGGACATGGAACTACTATTGATGTTGTTTTAGTTAATGGTGTTCTTCATGAACGAGATCAAATAGTCGTCTGTGGAATGCAGGCACGCATCTGAAGCTCTGTCTTTATCATCCATTACTACTTACTCTCTGCTTCTGACTAATGAAGTTTCTATTACAGGGGCCAATTGTTACCTCAATTCGAGCTTTAATGACACCTCATCCAATGAAGGAACTCCGTGTTAAGGTTTGTTCATTTCTTTTGTAGTTTATTTATATGTTATCAGATGTTTACTTGATAGGACTTGGGAATCGCCTACATAACTTTCTAGTTTGCATGTAAACAATAGGTTGTTTTGGTCTGAGTTGGAAATCTTTGAAAGCACGATGTTGGAAGGAAAAAGTTTGTTGGAATTTGAATGCATGTAAATCAAGAGTCAAGTAGTCAACAAGTTTACTTGAACGTGCACAAGCTTGACAATAAGATAGTTCACATGTGATTTAACTCACTTTTGTGCCCCTGGACCTTTAAGTCAAAAGTTTGACTATCATGCTTGTAGCTGTTGCACATCTTACAGTGTCTAAGTGCATGTAGGCATGCTTCAGAGCCCAGGCTATCAAAGAGCATCTTATTTTTCTGAATGTACTGTGGAATCCATTTTCTTGGTGGTGAATGAATGAATTATTTATTCTAATTTTAATAACTAAATGCATGTATTTGAAGGATTTGTTGGGGTCCAAGTACTTAGAAGTCTTTAACTGGTGTTGAAGATAATTACGGGACTTTCTTCAACTCTAACTCAAAAGTGATCCTACAAGTCTACTTGTTCATACTGCATATTTTTATGCTAATATGATTCAACTACTGAGCATTCTAGTGGGAGACACCTTCTGGGTGGAAGGGTCTTGGATGATCAGTTTCTTAGACCGAATTTTTTTTTTTTTTACGGGATCAAGCAGATGATCTTATCATTCATCTATCTTAATGTCAATAATATATTCTTAAACAATGAATTCCATCGATGCAGAGGGAGTGGATTTATTTAGTATGCTTTGTAACTAAGTAATGGTGATCTAATTTCAGGGAACATATATCCATCATAAAGAAATCAAAGCTGCAATGGGTATAAAGATCACTGCCCAGGTTACTTCTTTGTGCTATTGATTTGATTTGTTTTCATGCCAGTTATTATCCAATAATGTTTATGAATGTTTAGAGATTTAGTTATATTTTGTATTATTTTTCAGGGGCTTGAACATGCTATTGCTGGCACTGGGTTATATGTGGTGAAGCCTGGTGATGATTTGGAAGATGTTAAAGAATCAACTATGGAAGATATGCGGTCAGTCATGAGCAGGATTGATAGGAGCGGTGAGGGAGTTTGTGTACAGGCATCTACCCTTGGTTCATTGGAAGCATTACTGGAGTTTTTGAAAACACCAGAAGTGAATATTCCTGTTAGTGGTATAAGCATAGGCCCTGTACATAGAAAGGATGTAATGAAGGCCAGTGTAATGCTTGAAAAGAAACGAGAGTATGCTGCTATATTGGCATTTGATGTCAAAGTCACTCCTGAGGCTACGGAACTTTCAGATGAATTGGGTGTGAAAATTTTTATTGCTGATATCATTTATCATCTGTTTGATCAATTTAAGGCATATATTGACAACATTAAGGAGGAGAAAAAGAAAGAAGCTTCTGATGAAGCAGTCTTCCCATGTGTTATGAAAATCTTACCAGAGTTCATCTACAACAAGAAGGATCCAATTATTTTGGGAGTTGATATCATAGAAGGCATTTTAAAGGTATTATTTTTTATTTAGTAATTTTTTTTATATTTCTGATATGTCTATGATGAATAGCAGTTTTTTTTAGGTGCTTTTTAATGGAGTAAACCCAACGGTTGTATTTTGTTTTCGATCTATGTTTCATAAAAGAATTAGCAGTTACGTTTTTTTTGACCCTTGGATAACTTTAGGCTACATTTTTTTGAGTAGTTGGAAATTGGAGAGGTGAAAATTTTGGAATTTAAATAATTTCACACTTGCTTGGTACAACAACAATGTCGGCCTATGTAACTCATTTACACTCAACCTCACAAAATTTGGCCTCGCTTTTTACAAGTGAGCTGAGACTGTCTACTGATTAACAAGGAGTTGAAATTAAAACCTTTGCATCCCACTCCATCGGCACTTTCATCCTCGTTTTCCACCTATTCAAATAATCATAGCTTTTGTCTGTTGATCTCACCGGGAAGACTAAAATAAACACTTAAAAATTTTAGCTTAGTTTTCGTTCCCAAATCAAACAATTGATTCCACTTTGAGTTTGGGGGAGATCTTCAACTATTAGAATTGTTTGTCTTAAGCCATGGCACATTTGAAAAAGTGCAGTTGTCAAATATATAACCCAAAAATTGTGCTTTCTTCTCATTGTCAACAAACATAATTGATCAGCTGATTTTTTATTATTCCTTATTTGAATTTGCATTCAGTGTTTATTAATTTTTTTGTTTTCTGTGTGTTCATTTGTTGCTTGCTCACCTAGTTCAGATGATTTACCCCATTGTATGTTTTATATTTCTGGTGTATCATTATTTTTTAGCGTGGTCTGAACCCTGGACTGTAAATGTTACTGTGATTGAAGCCTCCTTCCCCAGCCCGTAAAAAATGAATTTCTGTTAACCGATTAATTGGTTGCATGTGATATTGTCTACTTGACAGATTGGGACTCCAATTTGTGTTCCTTCTAGAGAGTTCATTGATATTGGTCGCATTGCCTCCATTCAGAATAACCATAAGTCCATTGATGATGCAAAGAAAGGGCAGAGAGTATGCATTAAGGTATGTTCTTGGACTGAAAATTGATTCTTTTTTATGGACTTCTCATAGACCATGATGTTGTCTCCCATTGATAGTGGAATTGGAAATATGTATTAGAAACCTCCCCTTTACTTAACAAGAAGGAAAAGTTGATACCTTTGAGTTGCATTTAGTTGAACGTTGATAAAGAAAGAAGATAATTAATTTCTGTTTTAAATTATTTGAAGCAATAGTTTATTACAATGATAGAACATGTCAAGATCCGTTAGGCCAATCCATGTGGTCAATTTTTAGTATTGTTATTGATATAAAGGAGAAATAAAAATGAATAGGTGGACAAGGGAGAAAGGGAACCTGTTTTATCGTTGTTTTTTAAAGTACTTTTGGTGTCCGTCTTACTGTTACTGTGTCCAATTTGGTTTACAGATTGTTGGCAGTAATTCTGAAGAGCAACAAAAGTTATTTGGGAGGCATTTTGATGTTGATGATGAACTTGTAAGTCGTATTTCACGGACATCTATTGATGTACTAAAAACTAATTATAGGGTAAGTTATTGATAATAAGCACAAGGAGCAAGTATCCACGTTTATATTTAACTATTTATGGATTTTGTTGAACAGTCTCGTAAAAGCTACATTATTGGTTTATATAGGATGATGCTGATGTGGAATGGAGGCTGGTTGTGAAATTGAAGGCTGTTTTCAAGATACCGTGAGGAGAGACTCTGGACCGTGAAGGAGGAGTTGTGTGGGGATAATTAAATTGTTAAAATTAGGTTAAACTAATTAGTTAGTCCTAATGTGAATCAGTTGGTTTAGTTAAAATGTTTGGAAATTGGTCCTAAATCCTAATGTGGAAACTAGGTTATATAAGATTTGAAGGTCAATTTCTTTAAAAGTAGCATAATTGAATTGTTCTAATTAAGGCGATATATATTATCTAATTTGCCAATTTACTTCTTATGTATTTGAAGATAAGATTTGGGTTTCATCAATGACAAGCACAAGAAGGGCTCGCAGATTCTTGACTCACGGACAGGAATTTTTGGAATGCGGTCAGTTGGTAACATTTGTTAATAGATTTTTCTGGTTCTCAAGCAAATGATTTATTATGAAGGTTCTCAAAGCCGCAAATATTTTTTTGATCCTATTTGTAAAGTTTATTTTGTTATCTCTTTGTCTTGTATTCTGCTAAGTGGTTTTATCCCTTAGTAGGATGGGGTGTTTGGGGTGTTCTTAGGCTTTCTGTGGAGGAAGAGGCAAGTTATTTTTTCAATCGGTTGGCTTTCATTTGCAATGGGTTGAAAAATTACCTTCCTTAGATCTTTTTATTTTCTTTCCATGTTATTTCATTTTTCTTTGTATATGGGTTAGAGTACCCATAATACTCTTTTATATAAAATCTTGCTTATCAAAAAAAATAAAAAAAAGAAGGGCTTGCAGAGTTGCTTGGTTTGGTGGGAGGATTTGTATGTGGGGTATTGAGACATCTAGATATGCATAATCTGGTTGAATAGTGATTTAATCTCTATGTTTTTAAAGGTGGTAACTAGTTAATTAAACAACACTTTGTAATTTATGTTTGCCTTTTAACTAGTTAAACAGCACTTTGTAACTTATGTTTGCCTTTTATTATGTATTATATTCATTATTGTGTTATTAATGATCAATTGGAATTTTTTTTAATTTGGATGAGGCGAATTTATGTTAGGTTGCGGAGGAGAAAAGAAGAGTCAATGCTACAAAAATTGTCATGACACTTACAGTTTAAGTGCATAGCTCATGCATACTGTATTACAATGCAACAACACACATAAATTGAGAAAATAGGATCAACATGACATGAACAGAAATATTCATCTATTTTTTTAGAACTGAAATGCTTCTTCTCATATGATTTATGCTGCTTGCCTCTCTTCATGTATTCCAAGTCTTATTTATCATCCAAAAGTATGGGGAGAGGGGTATCTTAATACTACCCAAAACCCCAATTAGTGAAAGAAAAATAAAAGCAGTATAAAGAAAGGAGCCAACATTTTGATTTAAGGAAAATAAAAACCTTTTCATGCTATCCACTCCTCATCCGTCCCTTCAACTTCAATATCTCTAATGTCCATGCTACGTACACGGTAATCAGAAAAAGAACAAAAGTAGTGAAAAAGAAAAGGGATTAGTATACATAATAATAACTATTACGCTACTCGTGCATTCGCAAGGGTTACGTTGATTTTTATGTATGTTGATGAAAAAAGCCTCTATATATACTAATAAGCTGGTAATATCAAGTGTACTTGAGATTAAATAAGTTAATGCAGTATTCTTATAGATGATGTTTGATCAACATACAAAGCAAATGTAGCTGGAAAGTAATGCATAAATTTAATATATTCAACAACTTAAACTAATTCAGACGTTGACTATGTCCAAAACAATGAGAAATATAAGAATAACAGCCCAATAAATGAACATGCTTGCAAAATACATGCTAGTCCAAAAGAACATCTCTCCTGCATGATTGCAAATAAAATTTGCAAATAAAATTATGAGTAACATAACTAAAACCTCTAAACAACTTGCAAGGAACTGAATATTATGACTAAGAAATTAATATCACAGGCTTCCGTTAACTATGGTGTTGATGTTGTTACAATACCTGCCACCAAATATTTTAATAAAGGGTGAGTTGGCTAAATGATATAATTTATTTTTTACCACCCATTTTGAAATCTAAATAACACCGAAACTTTACTAACCAAATTGTTTAACATAGAACTATAAGATATAAAATTATGTTTGGTGTATTAATGCATCTTATATCTAGTATTTGGGACAGCTTAATGTCAATCAACAATCTAGTTTTGGAATCCAATATAATTTGCCAAAAGAATGCAAGAAAAATCTCCATCCTAAACAGTTTCATAGTTATGCAGAATAAAAGGCCTCAAATGGTCAAAGTGACTTTATCAAAGTTCAACAATTGAATACTCTTTTCAATTTACCTATTACTTCCTATGCTAAACCATGAAAATGTAACAGATATATAATATTTGCAAGCTGAAAAGGAAACTAACAAGATCAACAATCCTTAGCAGAGAAAAATGCATCAAAGCAATAGAAGAGGTTTAGAACAGATATATAGTATTTTATAGAAAACAGGTTAGATTAAGATGAATCAAACAAACCTTTCTCCACTTGATTAGTTGCTTCAAAAGAAATGTCACTGCATGTAGGTTTATGCAAAGGTCTTGCAAACGAAGCCGAAGAGATCCTCTTCGTGAACAATCCGACATAAATGGGAAAGGAATTGTTCGATTCTCAAACCAAAATAAAGTGTGAATCTGAATGGAAAAAAAGTGTGTGGGTGAGAGAAAAGAGAGGTTTGTCTGTCATGGAAGAGGAAAGTGACAGTGAAAAGAAAGAAAATGTGTGAGGATGAGGGTGAAGAGAAAGATAGAGAGATGGGAGAAAGAGAAAGATGGAACTGGGTGATTTTGAAATTTGAAAGAAGATGGAAGGAGAGTAGAGGGCGCGTAGGTGGAAGGATAGGACTTTCGAGGAGTTGATAGAAGATAGAATAGAATAGATTGGGGTGACAAATTTGCCCTCAAATAAGGACACATGTCACAATTCTAGTATAGGGTAGTTTAGGTTTTTTGCTGGACCTTCAAAAGTTTATATAGAAAATAGAATAGAATACACATTCAAAAAAAGTTCAAAACCAAAAACGCATGCACTGAAATGGATTTATCCTGTCGCACTTGACAAAGAATTAAGATATTTTTATTTTATTTTATTATAAAAAAAGAAAGCTATTCTATGAATCTATGTTATTCACACCAAGACTTTTGCTAAGGTGAGAGACCATGTAATATCTCTCACGTGATGTTATTAAAAAAAAGAAAGCTATTCTATGAATCTATACTTAAATTTTTCAAATTTAAAATGTCACCTTTCTTTCTCACTTCGTTCTCTCTCATCTAATTCCTCTCTCCTCTGCCTTCAACCTCATCTGCTTCCTCTCTCTCTCCTCCTCCCTCAACCAACAAAGACATCAAATGGCGAGACTGTTCAGATCTGGGAGGAGTGGAAGAAACATTGTTCTGAACCAGATTTTAATTGCGATGCTGATGTTGGACTACTCATTGGCTAAGGAGAACGAGGGTCTGGCTGCACTGTTGCATGCATTTCTACACAAGTTGGATATAGTAGCTTATCTAATTCTTCTTGGCAATCTTGGGATGTTGTGGACAAAGGGACCTTTTGCACGAGAAAGAGAACGAAGAATAAGAAGATTGGTTAAATTTAAGGGTTTTGAGTAGATTACTGCGTTTAAACGATTCTCTGTGTGTTCTGCCCTAAACAAAATGGGCATCGGAAGAGAGAGGGAGTGGGGGGAATGGCGAAGGAGAGACGGGTGGGGTGGGGATGGCGGAGGAAAGAGGAAGGAAGGGGTGGCGGAGGAGAGAGAGAGAGATGTGGTGACAGAAGAGAAAGAAAATGAAGAAGGGGATAAAAAGAAAATTTTATTTTGCAAAAAGGGGTCTCATATGTCTCTCATGGTGGCAGACATGAGATAGTTTCTCTCCTTAGAAGCCGTCGTCAAACTAATGCACTTCTTACAAGGAAAAGCCAATAACTCATTTGACATTGCCTATGACGTGCTTCAAAACTCCACTGGGCCAAAACTGTACCACTAAGCCTAACACGAGAAAACCATAGAGAAGGAAAGCTATGCAACAAACTTAATTCCGTCTGCATGAAAAAACAAATTACATGTATTTTATATAGCCCAAAATTAAATAGAAGATTGGGTTTAACGGGCTGTTTGACGGTTTCTGCACTAAGGACGATTAAATTACTTCTATAGTGATCTTATATGTAAAGTGAAAAAAAGTAAGATATACTCCCCTTATTACTAAAAGTGCATTGATATTATATAATTTATTAAAGGAGAATTCTATGATACCTTTTGGTACTTCACTCTGCCTATATGGCCTAATCATATGGTAAGGAGGAGTTAAAGGGACGAATTGCAGCAAGTTATGGGTTTCGACGAAGGAGACGACGGTAGAGGAATTTGGGTGGTTTAATTGATCTGAAAAATTAAAAAGAAAACATTTATAATTTTTAGTTTGCAATGAGGGCACTATTGTCCTTACGGAAAAAAAAAAGTTGGGAGGGGCCTTAGTGTAAATTAAGAACTTGGGGATGGTTGTTATGTGACATGTCTTCATTAAAAGAGTTGGCCGATACTGATTGGGCCACATGAGAACTATGCAGTAGTGCACCTATTAATATGCAGAGTATATATTTGTGTTTTGATAGTTGTCTTTCCGGGTCTAGGTTGATTTTGTGTTGTGGTAGAGATATTTGGTTGTGTTTAGGTGGCTAATGTATTTTTAGATGATGGTACATTGAAGCATATAAATCAAAACTTAGGGTTCCACAAAATTTCGTACTCTTTAAGATTACAGTGACATCTGCATATCAAAAATAGACAAAATTTAATCTTCAAAAACACATGTATGTATATCAACTTATTAGTATCTAATAAAATGAATTGGATGAATGAATTTAATATATACTATTTTATAAGTATATACACAAACTGTTTACAAACATGTGTAAAAATCAATGTAACCCATACGAATATACATGTATCGTACTAGTTCCAACAAAATTTGATTGAGATGATGAACATTATGTTGTATAGTTAGTAGATAATCTGATCCCTTAAATATATGATTAGAAGTCCTGACTCATACATATAGAAACATCTGTTGGAAGATATCAACCCATAAATAAATGTCACCAGTAGTTGATGATTAATCTTAGATAACCGGCCGTACGTCGCCTCGTTTTATTTCCCCCCTTTATCCGGCGTTCTTTTCTTTGACTTTTATTTTCAAAACTTCTATTTCTGCTTTCCACTGGAAGATTCTCTTTCTCTTTAGGAAAATCCCATCTCTGTCCATGATTCTCCCTGAAATCTAAGCTCGTGGCGTTCACCTCTGATTAACTGCACCTTCGGTACACCAAATTCTCAACTTTATTAAATTCCACTCCTTTCTCGTTTTGCTTTGTGTTCACTATGATATATATTTTTTTGGGTAATTCTTTTGTTCCTGATATATAACTGTAATCGGGTTTCATTAATAGTTTTCTAAGTTTTTGAGAATTACCCTCTTTTTGCTTTCCTATTTTGTTGGTGGGTTTTCTTTCACTTCCTTGAAAGTTGTGTTGAAAAACATGGCAGAGCCCAATAAAGAGAGAAAGATAAATTGAGAAGAAACTGGAAATCTAAAATTGATAGAATGAGAAGTTGTGATTACAATGAAGGCTAAGATACACTTATATAGTAATCATAATCAAGCTAACTAATCATAACAAGATAACTAATATCTAAACTAACTTGTAACTAACTCTAACAATCTCAAGTTATCTCTAACAGCCTCCCGCAAGCTGGAAGTGCATGTTAATTAACATTTCCAGCTTGGGATAGCAATACAGTGCAATCGAAAAGAAAGAAGAGTCACTATTGAAAATTACAAAGGATCAAGCCGAAATCACATCGGCTAAGCAAGAAAGGCTATCAAAAGAGGTGGCAGTGGCCGAGGTGCATAGCTCCTAGAAGTCTTCGACCTACTTCAGAGCCCCTTCGATCTTCTTCCAGTATCTCCACGGTACTCACTCCACAAGAGTCAAGAAACCCCAATTTTGGGAGTAATTATCAAATGCCAAATTAGGCAACCAAAGCTGAACCACCAAACAGAAGCCACAACTCAAGGCTTAACCATTTGGCAGAAGCAAGAACATGCATCAATGCTTAACCACCACCATGGCAGAAGCTTACAACAATATTGAAAATGTCCAAAAAAATATTACACCAGTCACTCAATGAAGTGAAAAGAAATATGAAAAAGAAAAACAATCCAGCAGCGTCTTCCAAATGATGATATAGCAACAACCCATGTGAGGTCCACTTGCTATCCATTTCCACTTTCCAAAAGATAGCCATATCAAGGTATAAGTCCATTAGACACCAAATGAAGTCACGGACTAAAAATTATCAAATCTCCATATTACCAAATCATCAAGAGCCACTTAGCAAATGGATCCATAGTGCAACTCATAATAGTGTATTCAAGAAAACTGAACACAGTATAGTAATGAAACTGAAGAACACCAAGAAAGGAAATGACATGCCAAATGACAAGCTGGAAATTCCAATCTCAGTGCACCAATGCTTGAAAGAAACAAGTTCTAAAAAGAAATGTGAAGAAACATGAGCATCTACGAAATCTGAGATGCGAAACCAGAATGAGATATGAGATCGTCGCCGTGCCCGTCGACGACATCGTCACAAGTGAAAATGGAGGCAGAACAAAGCAGCAACAAATGAACAAACTAGAGATGAACGAAAATGAATAGATGAAACCAGATTCAGACGAAACACTCCGCCAAGAACGATCTCCGTCGATCTCCACACGAGGAAGAGGCACTAAGAACGTCGTTCACAGATCTAAAAAGGAATCGTCGATTCTCCAGTACCGATCTCTGATCAGAAACATACTCGGAGCTCAAAGCGAAAATCAGATCGAACAATGATGAAACGCAGCAGAGAGAGTATAAAAGGAATGCGGCTAACGGAGAAAAAGAGAACGAACATTCTTGAAGTTTCTCGGGAAAATGAAAAGGAAAAGAGAAAGAAAGCAAAAGGGAAAATGAAAAAGAAAGAAAAGGAAATTGCAGTGGAAGTTTTCTCCTCATGGTGGATACCATGGGAGCTCTGATACCATGTTGAAAAACATGGCAGAGCCCAATAAAGAGAGAAAGATAAATTGAGAAGAAACTGGAAATCTAAAATTGATAGAACGAGAAGTTGTGATTACAATGAAGGCTAAGATACACTTATATAGTAATCATAATCAAGCTAACTAATCATAACAAGATAACTAATATCTAAACTAACTTGTAACTAACTCTAACAATTTCAAGTTATCTCTAACAAGTTGCCTCCTTTGTTTTGAATTTCATTGATTTCTGCATCACCAAGCATGTGGTTTGCATTTGAGTTGTGAAATTTGTATTTTCGTTGCTGCTATTCTGGTTTGCGGTATTGGGTTGTCTTCTTTTTCCTGTCACTCGACCAAGTTCACTGACCAACTAGTTTTAGTAGCTTACTTGATGTTTGTAGGATCATTGATGTAATATTGCTTATTAAAAATTACACTCTTCCCTGGGGTTTTGCCTTATGACAATGAGTATCTCTCTTATTCCTCTTCTTGTTTCAAAATTTACACCAAACTTCTTTTAGATTTATGTTATTGTTGTGCTTACCTCTCGGGAGGTGATATTGAAATTGCACCAACCTCCCCGAAAGTGAAGTTAGTATAAATGTATAATTTTTGTAATAAAAGTGGTGGATAAAATTACAAAATAAGAACCGTAACATTTACCAAAAATATTGTATTGACACCAGAGAATTCACCTTAAAAATAATATTCTATATACTTTTTTTTATTGAAAATATTCAACTTACTTAGTCTAATTATAAATTTTATATATATATATATATATATATATATATATATATATATATATATATATATATATATATCTATTTGTTATCAACTTTCCCTCAAATTTTTTTTCTTATTTCTTATCAAATACATCTAATTTTTGCATTTTGTTTGGTAGGAATTTTTTTAATTAAAAAATAATCAATAAATTTTGAGATTTGAAATTAAATCATTACATTAATATTGAAATATTTATTGACTCGTGGAATATGGAAGCAATTCAAAATAATATTAGTTCTACACATTTAATCTAATTATAACTTGGATATAATAATAATAATAATAAATAAATAAATAATGTTGGAAATTCGTTTGAATTTTATGATTTAATATTCCTAATTTTTTCATTAAAAAATAATCAATAATTTTTAAATTTGAAATTAAATCAATACATTAATGTTAATATATTGATTGACTTATTAATGCATATGGAAGCAATTTAAAATAATATTCTACATACTTAATCTAATTATAAATTCGAAATACACATACGCACGCATACTATTTGTTATCAAATTTCTCTCAAATTTGCATCTTATTTGGTAAGAATTTTTGTAATTAAAAAAATAATCAATAAATTTTGAGATTTAAAATTAATCATTGCCTTAATGCTAAGATATTGATTGACTCATTTTGTCAAAAAAAAGATATTGATTTTTTTTTGGGTAAACTCGGGTATCCTTCGGTTGAGAGCCAGAGACTAATCTCTCGAGATACTGAGATCCATTTAAGGGGTTAACCTCTCGCTCTTTACGCATGAGCCAAGAATTGAATCCCCGACCACATGCTTAGGGGGTCTAGTTATCTATCAACTGTGTCACACCTTGTTGGTAAAAAAAAAAAAGAAAAAAATAATGATTGACTCATGGAATATGGAAGCAATTCAAAATAATATTCTGCATATTTAATCTAATAATAAATTGGATATATATATATATTTATATATATATATATATATATATATATATATATATAATAAATGTTGGAAATTCGTTTGAATTTTATGATTTAATATTCAATTTTTTTCATTAAAAAATAATCAATAATTTTAAGATTTGAAATTAAATCAATACATTATTGTTAAGATATTGATTGACTCATTAAAGAAAAATGGTTAGAAGCTTAAATATAATAAAATAAAACAAAATGATTTTATAAAAAATGATTAATAATATGAGCAAATAATATATAATATAAAATCCCTATGGGAGGAGAATATATTATACGAACAACGGTATCAAACTTTAATATTTGTTGGCAGAAGAAATTTTAACTGTTAAATCATTCCCATGATATAAAAATTTGCAAAAAACAATATAAGCTAGTTTTAAAATATTACTAAATGGGATAACTTTTTCATTCGCTATAAGACCCCGTTATATGCTAGCGGATTTGACAAGCCAAACAGAATCTTTGTTTTATTAAACTTTAATAGTCTAGTAAATAGTTACATATATTTTTTTGGTTAAAATAATCTTTTGGTCCCTATACGTGACACTGATTTTCAATTTGGTCCCTACCGCTAATTGGTCCCTATATAAGAGGACCAAATTGCAAATTGTTGTCACATGTAGGGACCAATTCAACAAAAAAATTGAAATCGATCCCTACATGTGACAATTATTTTCAATTTGGTCCCTATATGTGATAACAATTTGCAATTTGGTCTTTTTATATAGGGATCAATTAGCGGTGAGGACCAAATTGAAAATCAGTGTCACGTATAGAGACCAAATTGATAACTTTTTACGTATAGGGACCAAATTGAAAATCAGTGTCACGTATGGGGACCAAAAGATTACTTTAACCTATTTTTTTCTAATCATTTTTAATTGAAATTCTATTTGATTGCCACAAATATTTAAAGAAAAATGGTTAGAAGCTTAAATATAAAAAAATAAAACAAAATGATTTTTTAAAAAATGATTAATAATATGAGAAAATAATATATAATATAAAATCCCTATATGTTAGGAGTATATATTATACGAACAACTGTATCAAAACTCCAATACTTGTTGGCATAATAAATTTTAACTGATAAATCATTCCCAATAAATCATGTCTCAATAATAACCCATAATTTATTTTTTGTGAGCGAATTAAATTATAAATTATTCAAAAAACACGACATTCTTTAAAATTGATAATAATCCAATAAAAATTTGAGAATGGACTATTGTGATGGCATACATTCACTTCAATTGGTGGAAACCCAAAATTGAAAAAAAAATTGTCCAAAATGATTCATTTTATGTTAACTTATTAAATAATTTAAGGTTAAAGTAATATTTTGGTCCCTGTATGTGTCACTGATTTTCAATTTGGTCCCTATACGTAAAAAGTTATCAATTTGGTCCCTATACGTGACACTGGTTTTCAATTTGGTCCTCACAGCTAATTGGTCCCTATATAAGAGGACCAAATTACAAATTATTATCACATATAGGGATCAAATTGAAAATAATTGTCACATGTAGGGACCGATTTCAATTTTTTTTTGTTGAATTGGTCCCTACATGTGACAATAATTTGTAATTTGGTCCTCTTATATAGGGACCAATTAGCTGTGAGGACCAAATTGAAAACCAGTGTCACGTATAGGGACCAAATTGATAACTTTTTACGTATAGGGACCAAATTGAAAATCAGTGACACGTATAGGGACCAAAATATTACTTTAACCATAATTTAAATTGTTTAAGAAAATATTAATTGTAACTGTTGGTGCAGTGGTTGCTGAAAACGACATAGAAGGGCCTTGAACTCACGCCCTCACAATAATTTGCAATTTGGTCCTCTTATATAGGGACCAATTAGGCATGGAGATCAAATCAAAACCAAATCACGTATAGGGACCAAATTGATAACTTTTTACATATAGGGACCAAATTGAAAATCAATAACACGTATAGGGACCAAAATATTACTTTAACAATAATTTAAATTGTTTAAGAAAATATTAATTGTAACTGTTGGTGCAGTGGTTGCTGAAAACGACAGAGAAGGGCCTGGAACTCACGCCCTCACAATATGCGTTAAGTGATTCGAACCACTGTGCCGCTAATACAAGAGCCGTAAAGTTTACCATTTTGTTTCTATTTAAATTTTAAAATCAAAGTGACATTCGAATCATCCCCAACCTCCGGTCGGGCCAGAAGACCCGAATTGCATGAAACCGGGTTCGCGCGACCCGCGACCAGTTTTAATCATTTCTTGGATATTTTGGGACATTTTCTAATGGTTTTTATCAAGGATGATTATTTTGATGAATCAAGATTAAAAAGGTGTAATTTTTCCAGTCAAAAAATGCCAAAAATAAAAAATGACTTTGAACGGGTGCTAAGGCTCGAGCTACTGTTGGTCAATGGACCTTCAATGGTGTTCTTAGATTTTTGCAATTCTGATCTTAGAGGTGATGGTGCTTAGAGTTGGAATGATGTTCTTTGATTTTTTGAAAAAGGAGAACACAGAGGAGAAAATGAAGTTGATGAATAGGGGTTGAAGGTTGATGAACTCAAAAGATGAAAAGTTATTAGATTTTGATCCAGAGAGCTCAAATAAAGCATTGGATTTCAAAAAGAAAAACAAAAGCAACAAATCTTTTTCATGCAAGTTTCGGCCAAGCAAGGAAAATAAGGAAATAAAATGTTTTTGCCTACATGCTCTTAGATGATGATAGTAGGAGACATAACAAGATCATAGAAATTTGTTTCACATTAAAATGATTTTTCTACAATTTTCTAGAATTATTTGAAATTCTAGATCTAAGAATGGAAAAACCATGAAATAGGAAGAAAATGGGTTCAAGAAGTAGAAGAGATGATCATGGATCATCATGTTACCTCAAGTGAGTGAAGGAAATGAAGAAAAGATGATGATCTTGGAAAGTTTCTACAAAAGTATGAACTTGAGCTCTTGAACTATGAACTTGTATTTGTGAAGAAAGTGATGAAGAAATGAAGTAAAATGATGACTAAGGAGGGGGGAGGGAGCTACGGTCAAGAGAGAAATAAGTGAGGGAGAGAATTGTTTAATATTAAAATAGAACCATAGTTAACTTTATTTGATCATGGTTAAGTTAGAAAATAATATAATAACTTAACTATAGTTAATAATAACTTAACTATGGTTAATTAGCAATCATGGTTAAAATTTATGTGGTCAAGAATTGATGAGAGGTGTGGCTGCCTTTACACCACATAAACTAACCTTGACTTGCCTTAACCATGGTTAAAATCTAACTAAAATACGTTAGGTTAAGCTTAAGGGAATTTTGGTCATTTAACCTAAAAACTCATAATTCCTAACATTAATTGATTCATAAATTCTTGATGAGTCCTCCCATAGCTCAGCTCCTCAAATGTCCGGTTCCATCTCTGCAGTTCCGTTTCCGATTCCTTCAGTTTCCCGATTAGGGTTTTACGCTCGAATAAAAACATAATATTTTGTTTTCGGTTGAAAATTTTCAAAATAACCAAACTCGTTGGAAATATGATTTAAATATAAACTATTTCTTTCACGAGTCAAAATTATGTTTTCTGATCATTAAAATCTTACTGTCAGTGAAAACACTGGCCGTTTTTCGTTCGAACTTTTACCAAAATTCGTCCGAATAAACATAATATTTTATTTTCGATCAGAAATTTGGAAAGTAGAATTCCTCATGGAAAAAATATAAAAAGTATACAAATTTTCAGTTTCGTGTCAAATTAGCGTTTTCTGTCTGTATAAAATTATACTGTCAGTAAAAAATGTAGACCGGTTTCCGTCTGAGTTTTAAACCCAAAATTTCACCGTAACCCTTTATTATAATATAGAGTATGAATATGATTTTGTTTTTATCCAAAATCATTTTCTCGATCTCAGATAAAAATATAACTAAATATATTTTTACTATTATAACAGCATAATTAAAAACAGGCTATTACACATCGACCCATGTTTGAAACTGTATTCTTCATGCTCTTTTTGTAGACCATCGTCAATCCCAGCAAATAGTGAATACTTCTTGCCAAAATGGTTCCATTTGCAAGCAAGATACATATAAACCTAATTTTTTAATTGATTGACTAATTTGTTTCACATTTTGTAGCGTAATCATAATCATAATGGGTGAAATATTTTTATTCAATTTTTGAATGATGAAGCTTGTTCTTGATTCTACCATGTTTGGTGATCACAAATCCAAGAGATTGAACTCAAAAGAATTTTCTAGCATATTTTAACTTTTATGGCCGAAACCCTAACCTAGTTGGTTAGAGGTTTTTGTTTTATATTTTTAACTAGTAACACTTGATTCATGTTACTTAATACTTTAGGAACTAGTATCTAAAAGATTGGATTAAGAAAATAACCCTAGCCTAATTTGATGAGTTGGCCGAACCTAGTACTATATGTCCATATTTGGATTGATTTGATTAATTTGTTTTATCATTGATTTGGTTGAAGGTGGATTTGGTAACTTGTGGCGTGATAACGAGGATCTTCGACTGCGTGTTTCCGGTGTTAACTTAGGTGGGAGAAAGAATCATTCTATCGTCGGAACGGATAAGTAGTATATAATTTATAATAATGGTGTAGGGCTACCTAAACCTTACTAGTGGTCGAGTAATCGACAATACCAAAATCGCATTGGAAACTTTTCCGTAATACCAATGCTGATTTGGGAATTGTAGGTTTATCGCCTTAGGTTAATTTTATAATATTAAGGATGTCTGATTTATTATTATTAAATTGTTTGTGATATGATGGTTGAGGTATTCTACTGCACGTGACGTTTATTTTGGTGTTTGAATATTTTATTGATTATTGTGTTATGCATGATCTGCCTGGTTTGATAAATTGTTTAGTTGATTTAAAGTAAAGATATATGTTTATCGGAGGTATTTTATTTGAGTGAGAGCTTGAATATGAATTAGAGGTGTCTAGCCATTAGTTTATAGAAGTGATTTGATATAGAATGTAAGTGGAGGCTATGAGGAAAGCTTGAGGCACTAGGTTGTTATTGATACGGGTCAGTGAGGTTCAGGTGTATTGTTGTTCACAACCGTGTATTGGAAACACACGAGGTCCGAAGTTCTTGCGGGGCTGTCCCAATTTAGTTTTAGATTGTGTAGCTATAGTGTCATTGCTTTGCATGAGCACCCTTGAGAGAGAATCAGGGTGTGAACCGACTGTATTGTACAACTATAATGTCATTGCTTTGCATGAGCATTCTCACAATGGAAGAGTATGTGCACCGATTTTAATGGGGATGCATCGCTTGGACGACTGACTAACATCCCTCGGCGGGCAAGGGATGTGTAATAGGATTGGTAGTGGCCACTTCACCATAAAAGCTTAGTTGCATGAGATTGAGGGTAGAGGAAGATATCGTGATTTGAGGATGATTTCTAGTTATGTGTGATGTGTTGGAACCAAAGTAGTTTTTGGATTAAATAATCTCTGTGTTTTGATGTTAACAAAAGGATTAAATTTGCTTTGCAAAGTGTTAGTTGATATCTAACAAGTTTATTTAGTTATGCAGGAACACTTAAAATTATAAGACATGGAAACTTAGAATAAGTTTTCATATGTATCTGCTTAGACTCATAAAGAGAAATGCACGTCCACCCGTGTAGACGGGCTACTCAATAGTTTGGTAAAGTCATTTATTTATTTAATTGAGTAGACTGATTTCTTTAAGTAGACGAGGCACTAAATGTTTACTAGACGGATTTTAAGTTTAAAATCAATTAGACTAGTTTTAACTTGCCACGTCAGCAGACGGGAATACTTGGTAGAATTAGATAAATGGAAAAATAAAAATCAAGTAGACAAGCTCTAAGTGTCAGTCACCAGACGGAGATTATGATAACTCACTGAGGAATAGCAAGTCCAGAGATTTGATAGACGAGCTCTGTATGCCACATCTTCAGACGAGCCTTATGAAAGAACGAACAAACCTAGTCTCACAAATAATTGAGTAGACAAGCTCTATCTCATATGTAAACAAATGCAATACAGTTCTCTCAGATTTTTTTTCAAATGATTGAATTTATTTCAGTAGAATAGTTGTTCTTCACTTTTGTTTCATCTGCTTTAATGTTTTACCTTGTTGTAAAAGAAACATGGTACCGTCAAAGAAATACAAAAAGCAGATTAGTACATTGAAAATTGCAACACGATCTGTACGATGACAACTTTATGGCTGGAAAAAGCTGGATTGTACACAAAGGAGGAACAACAGTTTTCATGCTACAGTGCTCAGAGCAGTGAGTCTCCATTTTGTGGTACCTTGAGAACCAAGAGTAAATTTCAACATTGCCAAGATCAAACCTTCAGTCACAACGGACATTATTTCATCTCTTAACGGAAAATTCACAATGACCGCTGAAGCTTTTCAAGAGAAGGAGAAGGTCACCATAAATAGAAGACCTAAAGTACTGAAAAACAACTTTTGCAAGCCCAACCTCCATCAATGCAATTCTTGAGAAAACAAGCTCTCATTCTTTTATTCTTTCATAAGCAAAAAGTTTATATCTTTAGTTTGAATATTGTGAAAATATTCAACAGATCTTAAACTTTCATATCCTCATACATAGTGAGTTAAGAAGATCATAAGTTAAATCTCCTTGTTAGAGTTAGAGCCTGGAGAGGCTTGGTAAGAAAAAAATACTTGTAAGCCTGTAGAGGTGTTGAATACTTGGTTGTAATTTATTTGGAGAAATAGTGGATAAAACCTTAAAGTCGAAGGAACTGGACGTAGCTCTTGGTTGGAAGAGAAGTGAACCAGGATAAAATCCTTTGTGTGAATCTTCTATCTCTAAACTCTTTCAGTTTTATTTGATTTTACTGACTGAGGGGTTTTGATATTGCTTTTGTTAAAGCTTTTAAAAGATCTATTTCTGTGTGCTCGCTTCTGTTTTAATCTTCTTGTGTGCAAAAATAGTTTTAAAGGGTGTTTTTCGAAAATTATTAAAAAACACAATTCAACCCCCCTTCTTGTGTTTGCCTGTGTCAACTTCAGTTGGTATCAGAGCTCAGCCTTGAAAGGGTTGAGCATCCAACAAGTGATGAGGGAGTACGGTCCAACAACCATGGATGCAGAAGGACAAGCTATCAGCTATCAACAGACCTCCTCTCTTTGATGGAACAGATTATGACTACTGGAAGAAGAGAATGATGGCCTTCTTAGATGCACAGAATGTATATATTTGGGAGCTTACCGAAACTGGTTACACAGAGCCAAGAGATGAAGCTGGAGCTGCTGTTCCTAGAGCCCAATGGACTCAAGAGCAAAAAAACCAACATCACTTGAATCTGAAAGCTAAGAACTATCTCATGTGTGCTATTACTAGATCTGAACATGACAAAGTTTACAGCTGCAATCCTGCTAAAGAAATCTGGGATAGGAATAAAAAATATGCATGATGGTTCACCAGTATGAACTGTTTAAGATGGCTGATCATGAATCAATAGATCAAATGTTTGGGAGATTTTAGACTATCACCAACAGTCTCAGATCTCTTGGAAAAACATATGAAAATAGAGATCATGTCAGAAAAATTCTGAGGAGCTTATCCAAGCAATGAAGACCCAAAGTTACTGCTATTCCGGAAGCCAAAAACCTGAATACACTCTCTCTGGAAGAGCTTCTTGGATCTCTCAAGGTTCATGAACTTGAACTTAATGAAGAAGAAAATTCCAGAAAAGGAAAATCTATTGCCCTAAAGGCGAAGAAAGCAAGCTCATCAAAGGTTCTCAAAGTTGCCGAGTCTTCAGATGAGTCTAGATCCTCTGACAATGATGAAGGATCAGACGAGGATGAATTGTTTTTCATCTCCAAGAAGATTCAACACATGTGGAGAAAGAAAGGTGGTTTCAGAAAGAAGCAATTCAACAAAAAGTTTTCCACGGAGAAGTCAGACTCCAAGGAAAAAGGTCCACCCTTATGCTTTGAATGCAAGAAACCTGGTCATTTCAAAGCTGGCTGCCCTGAGCTAAAGGATAAAAAGTAATTCTTCAAAAAGAAGAAAGGCTTAATGACTACATGGGAGGATCTTGATCTGTCTTCATCAGATGAAGAAGATAATGCGGAGGAAGAGGCAAATATCCGTCTCATGGTAGATACTGCATCAGAAAGTGAATACACTGATGCTGAGGTAATGGACTCTGACTCGTCCACTCTTCAAAATGCTTTTGATGAATTGTTGCATGTGTCGTCTATACTGTCACGAGAGTATAGGAGTCTCAAAAAGAAATTTTCTAAACAGTCTAGAGAATATGATAGGGTCTGCATTGAGAAACAAAACCCTAAAGATGAAAAGGACATACTAAAATCAGTGAATGTCAATCTAGCTGACAAAATGGAGTGTGAGCTTGATGCTTCTTGTGAAGTTGCAAAACTGAAGCAAGAAATAACATATCTGACAGACTCTATGTCAAAGCTTGTAGGTGGCTCAGACAAGCTTAGTCTCATTTTAAGGTACTCTAGGTCACCACATGATAAATCTGGCATCGGTTATGACCAAGAGAAGCAAGAAGCATCTCAACAAAAGTCAACACCACATACTCAGCACAGAGCTTCAAAAGCTCAAGCTAAAAATGCTAAAACAAGTCTGGCCCGTCCAACACCTTTTGCAAAGTCTGTGGAAAGAATGGGCATACTTCATCTAGATGCATACATAATAAACATGCTAAGCATACTCGTCCAGTAACAACTAATAAAAAAGGACCTAATTCAGTTTGGGTACCTAAAGATAAGATAATACCTGTTGCAGATTTGCTTAACAACAGGAAGAAAACAGACGTCTTGGTACTTGGACAGTGGCTGCTCACGTCACATGATGGGAGAAAGGTGTATGTTCCAAAGCCTTAAGCCCAAAGATGGTGGCTGGGTTACTTTTGGAGGAAATCCGAAATGGAAGATCATTGGTATAGGAAAAATTGGTAAACACCATTTTTCCTCCATTGATAATGTTCTTTTAGTAAGTGGCTTAAAACGTAATCTGCCGAGCATAAGTCAATTATGTGACAGTGGATATGCTGTTTCTTTTGATAAGAACTTATGTACTGTCCAGAAAGATGATGGATCACTTTTATTCACTACTAAGAGGCAAAACAATCTTTATAATATTGACTTGGAGGACCTCACAAATCAAAGTGTCTCATGTCTAGTGTCCACTGAAGATGAGTGATGGATTTGGCACAAAAGGCTAGTTCATGCAAGCTTGAAATTAATTTCAAACCTAATCAAGCATAACCTCGTGAGAGGGCTACCAAACCTTAAGTTCAAATCTGATGCTCTCTGTGATGCATGTCAAAAGGGAAAGCAAGTCAAAGGTTCTTTTGAATCTAAGAATATTGTTAGTACCAATAGACCACTAGAGTTGCTACACCTTGATCTTTTTGGTCCAACAAGGACTGCTTCTGTCAGTGGTAAGAAATATGGTCTTGTCATAGTAGATGACTACACTAGATGGACATGGGTTATGTTCCTAACTCACAAGGATGAGTCCTTCAAGGTCTTTTCTGTATTCTGCAAACGTGTACAGAATGAAAAAGGCATGTGAATCACTTCAATCAGAAGTGACCATGGGGGAGTGTTTTAAAATGAGCTATTTCATAAGTTCTATGAATAAAGTGGTATTCTTCACAACTTCTCAATACCTAGAACACCACAACAAAACGGTGTGGTAGAGAAAGAACAAATCTCTTCAAGAGATGGCTAGGACTATGCTCAATGACAACTATATCCCTAGACACTTACGGACTGAAGCTTTTAATACTGCCTGCTACATTCAGAACAGAATATACATTAGACCTATCCTGAACAAGATTCCTTATGAACTGTGGAAAGGACGAAAACCCTACATATCTTATTTTCACCCTTTTGGTTGTAAATGCTATATTCTTAACACTAAAGATCAACTTGGTAAATTTGATGCAAAAGTAGATAATGGAATCCTGTTAGGATATTCTGAAACTTCAAAAGGCTTTAGAGTTTACAATTCTAGAACTCTAGTAGTAGAAGAAAGTATTCATGTCAAGTTTGATGACAAACAGTCTGATAAGAAATTATCAGAGCTAGATGAAGCTTTTGCAGATCTTGATCTAAACATCTCAGGAGATACACCGGAGATAAAGACTGATGATCAAGCAGACGACCCCACTCAACAACCAGAAACCTCAATTTATCAACATGATACAATTCAAAAATCTTGGTACTTCAAGAACTATCATCCACAAGATCAAATCATTGGAAACCCCAATGATAGGCTAAGAACCAGATCAACCTTCAAAGAGCAAGAAGACTCTGCAGTAGTCTGAGTTGGAACCAAAGACAGTAGACGAGGCTCTGCTGGACGATGGCTGGATTATGGCTATGCAAGAAGAACTGAATCAGTTTGAAAGAAGTGAAGTTTGGACTCTGGTTCCCCTGCCTAAAGATAAATCAGTGACTGGAACAAATTAGGTTTACAGAAACAAACTAGATGAAAATGGTAAGGTGGTGAAAAACAAGGTAAGACTTGTTGCTCAATGTTTCTCTCAAGAAGAAGGTATAGATTACACTGAAACCTTTGCATCTGTTGCTAGATTAGAAACAATTAGAATTCTACTTTCATTTGCTGCACATCATAGTATTATGTTTTTCCAAATGGATGTTAAAAGTGCTTTTCTAAATGGCTTTATTAATGAAGAAGTTTATGTTATGCAACCTGAGGGTTTTGAGAGTGAAACCCATCATGAACATGTATATAAGCTTAAGAAAGCTTTGTACTGCCTTAAACAAGCTCCTAGAGCTTGGTATGATAGACTAAGTTCCTTTCTTACGGAAACTGGATTCAATAGAGGAAAGGTTGACACAACCTTATTTAGGAAGTCCATTAAGTCTAATTTCATAATTGTACAAATATATGTTGATGATATTATATTTAGTGCTACTAATGAGTCTCTATGCATAGAATTCTCTAAGCTAATGCAGAAAGAGTTTGAAATGAGCATGATGGGAGAACTCAAATTCTTCCTTGGACTTCAAGTAAAACAAACTATGGACGAGGTGCTCAACCACCAAAGAAAGTATACAAAGGAACTCCTGAAGAAGTTCAACATGGATGATCGTAAACCAATGAATACCCCTATGTACCCCACGTCCATACTAAACAAAGATGATAAAGAGAAAAAGGTAGACCAAAATGTATATAGAGGTATGATAGGATCTCTTTTATATTTTACCCCGTCCAGACCTGACATTATGTTCTGTGTATGTTTGTGTGCAAGTTTTCAATCTGATCCTAGAGAATCTCACTTGTCTGCATTTAAGAGAATATTTAGATATTTGAAAGGTACTACTAATCTGGGTTTGTGTTTTAAGAAATATAAAGATTACAGATTTGTTGGATTCTGTGATGCTGACTATGCTGGAGATAGAATTGAAAGAAAAAGTACCAGTGGAGGATGTCACTTCATTGGAGCTAATCTTGTCTCATGGTCAAGCAAAAGACAAAGTACCATTGCTTTATCAACTGCTGAAGCTGAGTATATTTCAGCTGCTAATTGCTGCTCACAACTTCTTTGGATCAAACATCAATTGGAGGACTACAATGTGTTTGTAAGTAGTATTCCACTCATGTGTGACAATACTGCTGCAATTAATTTATCTAAGAATCCAATACTGCATTCTAGAGCTAAGCATATAGAAATCAAACATCATTTCATTAGGGATTATGTGCAAAAAGGTGTGTTTGATATACAATTCGTAGATACTGACCATTGGTCGCGCTGTCGCGCACGCGCCAAAAAGGACGAGCGGGTTTAAAACTGTAGTTTAGTGCGACAACTCAGATGTCGTCTCTCAAGGACTCTGAAAATGTTACCTTTCACAAAAATCAGTTTTTTTTTGGGGGGGGGGGGGGTTTTGGATTGGAGTGCAAATAAGAAACAAACAAAATATTAAAAACAGAGCAATTGAAAACAAGCAGTTCAAGGAGGTTATCAAATGGTCAAAAACAGATTAATCTATTGCTCTTGATTTCCCACTATCATAGGTTCATACAATTTCCAAGCCCTAAGCAAATTCTTATCCCCTCCCGGTTGTAGTAGCAATTTACAAGCGAAACTACTACTACAGATACATGTCCCTATTCCCGAATTAAGCAAACGGGGTTAAGCCCTTCGTGAACTAAGCGAACACGAATTGTACACACGCAAATTAAGCAGATGCGATTAATTATGGGAACATGATATCACCAGAAATAAATCAATACAATACAGTATACTCCTGAATTAAGCAAACGAAAATACAAAGTATGGTATTGAAGAGGGAAAAGCATACAAAACAGGAAAATACAAGAACCTCAAGTATATGGAAATCAATTACAATAGATCAATCCTAAAAACTTAGTTCTCCATGGCAAAAACGAAATCACAGAAAAGTGTAAAACAGAAAATTGGAGAAGCAAAAGTTTTTACAAAATGTTCAGAACAACCTTTTATACAAATTCTGAAATCAGATGGCTCGCGAGGCGAGCACACATTCGCGAGGCGAATTTCATGAAGAGTCAGCAACCTTTGGCATTCTCGCGAGGCGAAGTGCCTGCTCGCGAGGCGAGGATATGAAGAGTTTTCTCCTTACGCCCGTTATGGCCATCAGGGCCTAACCGTGATGCTCTCTGACTTCCAGACTCGCGAGGCGAATGGATGCTCGCGAGGCGAGACTCTTCAACTTCAAAACTGCCATGGCCATGACCTTCAACACGGGCAAGTCGTGATCGTCTCTGACTTTTTCAGGTTTGCAAGACTCATGGGGCGAGACCTTCTTCGCGAGGCGAACCAGAGACTTAGCAATTTCTTGGAACAGTCAGGCTTCGGGGTCGCGTGGCGAGCGTGTCCTTCGCGGGGCGAATCCCCTGCTCTTTATTTTCTCAGCTTCTACTTAACCTGAAAACAAGGAAATAACCATAAGTGTATTATTTTGACTCAAAACTAGCTAAATTAACTTAAAACTATTCTAGAGACTCAAAACCTTGCTTGAGGACAATCTAATCTAATTTGGGTGAAAATACGATATAATTTGCACAAAACCCTGGTCATACTAGCTATAAAACTAGATGAGCCAGAGGCTTATCAAAATACCCCAAACTTAAACTCTGCTTTCCCCAAGCAAACTAAGACTCAAAAATCAAAAAGACTCAAGACCTGGCAAGCTCAAAAGATTCAATCAACATTGCACACATTCAAGCAATACATCAAAAACAGTTTTTTCTTCATTGTTTCCCCCTTTTCAAACAGAGCAATCCCCACATTCAATTATTCTAAACATTTGAGAGTTTCATCATGAAAACAATCAGAAATCTAAGCAGGGGATCTAAGTTACACACAAGAGGGAGATCACCAAATCCAAACAACTGCCTTCCTCACAAGGGCATTATTTGTTCACTCAGTCACTCAATTTATGTCAGGCTAACAACTTGCACTCTGTTTCACTTTTCAAGTACACTTCCAAAAAATTTGCTTTTCATCTCAAAATGGCTCCCACAGAAAACATGCTAGCAACATCAGAAGGTCTTTTATGGGTTGTAATGGGGCCTGGCTAAGGGTAGGATATACAAAGGGAACTAAGCTGAAGACCCTAGGAACTAAGAGAGCATGAACTATATTTACACTTTGAAATTTACTCAAGTTCCTTTCTTTATTTTTTTCTTTACACTTCTGGGTGGCTACAGCCTTTTTATTTCTTTTTGGCATTTTTGTATTTTTTTCTGTTTTTTTTTTACAAACATTTGTACACTTTTTCTTTCACAAGCCTTTGGCTCCAACTTTTTTTCTTTTTTTCTTTTCTCAATCCCAACAACATATTACACCTTGCAGCCACCCCAAACTTAGTTTCTTGCACCCATTCTAAGATTACATGCTCTCCTAATCCTAATATCGGGTTAACATGGTTTTCCAGATTTTTGGGTTTATAACATTAGGTTATCAAGAACTAACAGGCTAATAGGCTCAAAAGGGCTAGCTAGGGAACATGCATTAGGAATTGGTTTATTCAGGCCAAGTAGCTATTTACAAAGAAACTGCCTAAATCATTTGCTACACACATATAATCATGCAAACCAAAAAGAGATTCAATCAAATTCAGGGAAGTGCAACTTGAAAGTGATTTTCACACAGTTTAAAACATGCTGGAGGCTCAAAACCTCACCTGGACATTCATGCAAATTGTTTGAAAGAGATTCTATCCCTAGTGTGTGCTCCATATCACCCCAAACTTATCATTCATCATGCCATCATAACAAAATCTCAAAGTTCAGTTTTCAATTTCACATGGGAATCACTTTTCAAAAACAAAAAATTTTTCAGCCTTAGGGGGAATCATCACATATCAATCATGCAAGCAATCTGTGCAACATCAATCAAAATCTAGCAAACTTGCCAACTCAAAACTTAACACACAAATGCTCCTGAGCTTCTCAAATTATTCAGGAGCTTTATTCAAAGAAAAGAAAACTTTATTCAAAGAAAAGAAAAACTACAACTAGTTCCCTCCCCCACACTTAAAACATGCATTGTCCCCAATGAACAACAGAATTATACAATCAGAGTGAGGGAAAGGAAAAGAAACTCCCTGATCAAGCATCAGTGTAGGTTGGAGCATCCAAAGATAGCTCCTCAACATTGGCATCCATAGGAACAACAGCATCCACACCATGGAATGGCTTCAACCTCTGCCCGTTAACCTTGAAAGTCTTGTTGGTACCTGTACTTTGAATCTCCACTGCACCATAAGGAAACACATTAGTCACAACAAAAGGGCCATCCCATTTAGACCTAAGCTTCCCAGCCATCAATCTCAGGCGGGAATTAAACAATAAGACTTTCTGACCCACAAAAAATTCTTTCCTAACAATCATTCTATCATGAAAAATTTTGTTCTCTCTTTATACATCCTGGAGCTCTCATAGGCTTCAAGCCTAAGCTCCTCAAGTTGCTGCAACTGCAGTTTTCGTTCAACACCAGATTTCTTCATGTCCATGTTGCAACACTTTACTGCCCAATATGCTCTATGCTCAACTTCCACCGGGAGGTGGCATGCCTTGCCAAAAACTAGCCGGAAGGGGGACATCCCTATAGGTGTCTTAAAAGCAGTCCTCTGGGCCCACAAGTCGTCTTCCAGACGGTGGCTCCAGTCCCTTCTGTTTGGCTGCACCATCTTCTCTAGGATTTGCTTAATCTCCCTGTTTGATATTTCTCCCTTGCCATTGGTTTGGGGATGGTAAGCAGTAGACACTCTATGTACAACCCCATATTTTCTGAGTAAGGCCTCCAAGGTTCTGTTGCAAAAATGTGTGCCCTGGTCACTGATGATTGCCTTGGGTATGCCAAACCTGCAAAAAATGTTGGACCTAACAAATTTTGAAACAATCTGAGCATCGTTAGTCCTAGTGGGGATTGCTTCTACCCACTTTGAAACATAATCTACAGCCAACAAAATATATACAAAACCAAAAGAAGGAGGGAAATGACCCATGAAGTCCATCCCCCACACATCAAAGACCTCACAATAAAGCATTGGCTGCTGAGGCATCTCACTCCTACGAGTGATTGCAGGGCCTGTTATTTGACATTCTTTACAGTTCTTGTATACCTCATATGAATCCCTAAAAATTGTGGGCCAGTAGAACCCGGAGTCCAGGACTTTTCTTGCTGTCCTTTGAGGTCCAAAGTGTCCTTCAACTGGAGAGGCATGTGAGAAATGCAGGATGGACTCCGTCTCATGATCGGGAACACACCTCCGAATAACCTGGTCACTGCAAAACTTCCACAGATAGGGGTTATCCCACACATAGTACTTTGCATCGCTCTTCAACTTGTGGAACTTATGTCTACTTGTACCTGCAGGAACAACACCAGCAACTAGAAAATTTACAATGTCAGCAAACCAGGGGGTTACCCCATACATATGTAAGAGTCTCTCATCAGGGAAATCATCTTGGATGGGAAAAATATCCTCATCCCTTGCTATCCTGCTCAAATGATCTGCTACCAAATTTTCAGCTCCACTTTTATCCTTTATCTCCACGTTGAATTCCTGGAGCAAGAGCATCCACCGGATCAGTCTTGGCTTAGCTTCTGGCTTCTTCAACAGATATTTCAAAGCTGCATGGTCAGTAAAAACAGTCACCCTAGAACCTAGCAAATAAGACCTAAACTTGTCAAGTGCAAATACAATAGCTAGCAGCTCTTTCTCAGTGGTTGTGTAATTTGCCTGTGCGGCATCTAAGGTCCTAGAAGCATAGTGAATCACATGGGCAACCTTGCCCACCCTTTGTGCCGAATCGCTCCCACAAAGAAAATTTGAAGCATCACACATCAGTTCAAACGGGAGTGTACAGTCTGGGGGCTGGATGACAGGGGTAGAAGTCAACGCCTTCTTCAGATAGTCAAATGACTCTTTGCACTTTTCATCAAACTGGAATAGGGTATCATTTTTCAGCAGATTTGACAATGGCAGTGCTATCTTGCTGAAGTCCTTTATAAAGCGCCTGTAGAAACCTGCATGTCCAACAAAGGAACGGATCTCGCGTACGCAAGATGGGTAAGGCAATGAAGAAATCACATTTATTTTTGCAGGATCCACAGAAATACCCTCTTTGGAAATTACATGACCCAGAACTATCCCCTGTTCTACCATGAAATGACATTTCTCATAATTCAGAATCAAATCAGTATCAATGCATCTTTGAAGAACTAGACTTAGACTATGCAAACAAGCATCAAAAGAGGAGCCATACACAGTAAAATCATCCATAAACACCTCTATGCAATTTTCAATAAAATCAGAGAAAATACTAAGCATGCATCTTTGAAAGGTGCCAGGGGCATTACAGAGGCCAAATGGCATCCTCCTATAAGCAAACGTACCGAAGGGGCACGTGAAGGTGGTCTTTTCCTGATCCTCAGGGGCAATATGAATCTGGAAATACCCGGAAAAGCCATCTAGAAAACAATAATGGGACTGACCAGCCAGCCGATCCAAAGATCTCGATCTATGAACGGCAAAGGAAAATGATCCTTTCTGGTGGCCTGGTTTAGCTTCCTATAGTCTATACAAACTCGCCAGCTATTCTGGACTCTAGTAGGCACAAGTTCATTATTTTCATTCCTAACTACTGTTAGACCAGACTTCTTTGGTACAACTTGAACCGGACTTACCCAAGAACTATCAGAGATGGGATAGATAATACCTGCCTGTAGAAGCTTAGTCACCTCTTTCTTTACCACATCCGTAATCGGTGGGTTAAGTCGCCTTTGGGCTGTCTGATCGGGCTTAGCCCCATCCTCCAATAAAATTCTCGTGCATGCACCGGAGGGGCTAATTCCTGGAATATCGGCCAATGTCCACCCAATGGCCTTCTTGTTCTTCCTCAGAACTTCTAAAAGCTTGGCTTCCTGATCAGAGTTGAGGCTGGAGGAAATGATGACTGGCAATGTTGCATCCCTCCCCAAGTAGGCATACTTCAGGTTCTCAGGAAGTGGATTGAGTTCCAAAGAAGGTGGCTGCTCAACAGATGGTGCATTAGGAGTAGCCATAGGGTCAAGGACTTCTGCTGAGTAGACAGCTTCACTCTCATTATCACTATCACTATCATCCTCACCCTGCAAGGTTGAATCCAAAAACTCAGAACAAACAGAACATGGGTTAGTGTTAGTGCAGTTAGTACAAGTATATACATCATCAAAACCAGAAATAAGAGGAAAATCAGAAATAAAATCATCATGTGTATCCTCAATAAGCTCAGAAAGCAACTCTAAGTGGAATACAGAGTGCTCCTCTACTGGGTGTTTCATAGCACCGAAGATCTTGAATTTGGCCACAATACCACCAAACTCCATAGACATAGTCCCATCATAAACATCAATCTTGGTCTTGGATGTCATCATGAATGGTCTCCCCAAGATTATAGGTGATCTACTGGACTGAGTCTCTCCTGTCATGTCTAGGATATAGAAGTCCGCAGGGAATATCAAATCATCAACTTGCACTAGGACATCCTCTACCATCCCCATGGGTCGGGCACTGGTCCTGTTAGCCAACTGGATGGTAAGACTTGTGTACTGCAATGGCCCCAGATCAAGGTTATTAAAGATGGAGGTAGGCATGACATTGATTGATGCTCCCAAGTCCAACATGCAGTTCTCAAACTTCTTGTCCCCAATAGTGCATGGAATAGTGAAGGTGCCTGGATCCTTGCACTTCTGTGGTAATGCTTGAGTAGGGGCTATAGAAGCAACTCTTTCTATCTTAGACTGAATAAGCGCTGAGACATTCATTCCCAAGTCAACCCTCTCATTAGTCTTCATCTTCCTCTTGTTAGTGCATAGGTCCTTCAGAAATTTGGCATATCTGGGCACTTGCTTGATCACATCCAACAGTGGAATGTTAACAGCTACTTTTCTGAAAACATCAAGAATCTCCTTCTCCTTATTTTCACTACCAATCTTCAAATTTTTCTGAATTCTGTGTGGGAATGGAATGGGTGGTCTTTACACTCTCTCAGTTTCAACTTCAACCACAGGTTCAGGAGTAACCTCAACAGTAGGCTCAGGAGTAGCCTCAACAGTTTCTTCATCCTTTCCAGAAGTGGCCTCAACAACCTTTCCAGATCTCAGAGAGATGACACTCACATTAGGGTTGGAGGCATTAGGATTTACCACTGGCTGTGCAGGCAGCTGGTTTGTCCCTTGACCTTGCTGGATGCTATTCATGGATGTGGCCAACTGTCCAATCTGTGTCCTCAAATCTTGAATACTAGCATCTGTCCGCTGCTGAAACTGTACACTAGATGCAGCCATTTGCTTTACCAAGTCTTCTAATGATGGTCCAGAAGGTGCAGAAGTGGTCACTGGAGGATGATTCTGAGGTGCCATCGGCTGTTGTTGGGAAGAGTTCCCATACCGCAGATTAGGGTGATTTCTGCAGCTAGGATGGTACCTATTAGTAGAGAGGTCTGGAATGCTGTACCGATTCTGACTACTTCCTTGATTATAGGGGTTCACTGCATAAGCTTGAGGTACTTCACTGACAAACTCTTCTCTCTGGATCGGGCATTGATCAAATGGGTGCTCAGGTGAATTGCACATGCTACATAACTTTGCAGGCTGAACCTTGTCTATTGCCAATTACCTTACAAAGGAAGTCAGCTCATCCAATCTATTCTCAAGGGCGACCTGGTTGGAAGATGAACTATGAATCTCATGCACACCTCTTGGCTCAACTGAATTTCTTCTTGTAGAAAACTGTTGGGAATTCAACGACATATTCTCAATAAGTTGCTTAGCAGCAGCTGGGGTCTTATCAACTAATGCTCCCCCACTAGCAAAAGATCCAACGATTCCTATCCATTGGCAGCAATCCTTCATAAAAGTATTGGATCGGGAGTTGTTCGAAAATTTGATCTTTGGGGGCAACTAGATACCAAATGTTTGAACCTTTCCCAGTATTCAGCTAGTGACTCGTTCCCTTGCCTGATGCCACATATCTCTTTCCTTATGGAAGCAGCTCTTGAAGCAGGAAAATACCTTTCTAGGAACACCCTCTTCAAATCATTCCAAGTGGTGATGGAGTTAGGCTCAAGATACAATAGCCAATCTTTTGCAGCTCCCTGGAGTGAAAATGGAAAAGCCTTCAGCTTGATACTATCCTCAGTGACTCCCTCTGCTCTCGAGGTTGTGGAGCATACAACTTGGAATTCTTTCAAGTGCTTGTGTGGATCCTCACCTGCAAGACCATTAAACTTAGGCAACAGGTGTATAAAACCAGATTTCAGTTCAAAAGGAGTGTCAGCACCAGGATAAGAAATACATAATCCATTGTAGTTGACATCAGGGGCAGCAAGCTGCCTTAATGTCCTCTGGTCTCCCATGTTTTCAAAAGCAGTTTTAAAATTGGAATCACTACTAGTGCTAGCCCGAAATTCCCTACGGAGTGTGTGCAGTGTTCTTTCAATTTCCGGGTCAAAATCACACAGTTCAGGGCAATGAGACCTAGTAGCCAGACCAATTCAAAACAGAACAGAAAATAAAAGAAAGAAAAGAAAAGAAAATAAAACAAATTGTGAAAAATAACAACTCACAGTCCCCGGCGACGGCGCCAATTTTTTGGTCGCGCTGTCGCGCACGCGCCAAAAATGACGAGCGGGTTTAAAACTGTAGTTTAGTGCGATAACTCGGATGTCGTCTCTCAAGGACTCTGAAAATGTTACCTTTCACAAAAATCAGTTTTTTTTGGGGGGGGGGGGGGGGGGGGGGTTTGGATTGGAGTGCAAATAAGAAACAAACAAAATATTAAAAACAGAGCAATTGAAAACAAGCAGTTCAAGGAGGTTATCAAATGGTCAAAAACAGATTAATCTATTGCTCTTGATTTCCCACTATCATAGGTTCATACAATTTCCAAGCCCTAAGCAAATTCTTATCCCCTCCCGGTTGTAGTAGCAATTTACAAGCGAAACTACTACTACAGATACATGTCCCTATTCCCGAATTAAGCAAACGGGGTTAAGCCCTTCGTGAACTAAGCGAACACGAATTGTACACACGCAAATTAAGCAGATGCGATTAATTATGGGAACATGATATCACCAGAAATAAATCAATACAATACAGTATACTCCTGAATTAAGCAAACAGAAATACAAAGTATGGTATTGAAGAGGGAAAAGCATACAAAACAGGAAAATACAAGAACCTCAAGTATATGGAAATCAATTACAATAGATCAATCCTAAAAACTTAGTTCTCCATGGCAAAAACGAAATCACAGAGAAAAGTGTAAAACAGAAAATTGGAGAAGCAAAAGTTTTTACAAAATGTTCAGAACAACCTTTTATACAAATTCTGAAATCAGATGGCTCGCGAGGCGAGCACACATTCGCGAGGCGAATTTCATGAAGAGTCAGCAACCTTTGGCATTCTCGCGAGGCGAAGTGCCTGCTCGCGAGGCGAGGATATGAAGAGTTTTCTCCTTATGCCCGTTATGGCCATCAGGGCCTAACCGTGATGCTCTCTGACTTCCAGACTCGCGAGGCGAATGGATGCTCGCGAGGCGAGACTCTTCAACTTCAAAACTGCCACGGCCATTACCTTCAACACGGGCAAGCCGTGATCGTCTCTGACTTTTTCAGGTTTGCAAGACTCGCGGGGCGAGACCTTCTTCGCGAGGCGAACCAGAGACTTAGCAATTTCTTGGAACAGTCAGGCTTCGGGGTCGCGTGGCGAGCGTGTCCTTCGCGGGGCGAATCCCCTGCTCTTTATTTTCTCAGTTTCTACTTAACCTGAAAACAAGGAAATAACCATAAGTGTATTATTTTGACTCAAAACTAGCTAAATTAACTTAAAACTATTCTAGAGACTCAAAACCTTGCTTGAGGACAATCTAATCTAATTTGGGTGAAAATACGATATAATTTGCACAAAACCCTGGTCATACTAGCTATAAAACTAGATGAGCCAGAGGCTTGTCAACCATCAATGGGCATATATCTTTACTAAACCTCTTGCAGAGGACAGATTTATCTTTATTATGAAGCATCTAAATATGTTATGTGTAGATTGATATAAGCGTTCATACCTGAGAATGTTGTTCTGATAAATATACGTCTATAGATTTTTTTGGTCCAATGCATATTAAAAATTTTGCGTCCAGAGCATGATAAAACTTATTTACATCTATTGTATATTCAACAGCACGTCTACTGCATAACGCATCTACCACTTATACTTGTCGCGTCTATTGCATGTTAATATGTGCGTCCATACTTGCTTATGGTTGAACCCGTCTATGCATATATTTGTTACATGCATTTATTTTGTCTTATAGACATATTTATCTAGTATTTTCTCTCTGCTGAGTCAATAACTTCCATCAATCCCATCAAGACCTTTTTAGAGTTCCAAAATACCAACATCGTTTTATTCTTAATGACATGTCTTGTCAATTTATTTTAATTTATTTCCAAAAATAAAAATCTTTGAAATTCAAAACCTTTTTAAGTAAGTTTCTTTCCCTCTGAAAAATCTTTCGCTACCCATCTTCCCTGACAACTATCTCTCTCAAACTCTCGAGCTCTCTGTTTCCCCTGTCTCTGAACCCTAACCTTCAAACCTCAAGAATGGCTTCTTCTTCAACCTTCAACGTGGATAAACTCAACTTGGCTATTGAGCATCATTTTAACTTTGGAGTATTGCAAGACTATAACTTGGATATTAGCAAGTATATTAATGCTGCTGACTGGGGAGGACTCTTCACAGAGAAAGTCTCTGTTTTTCCAAACCTAATTAGGGACTTCTGGTGGAATGTTCAAATTTTTTATACAGGCTTCTCCTCCATGGTGTTGAGAAAGAAGATTGTAGTCTCTGAGAACACCATTGTTGATGCTATTTTCTGCTCCCAGGAAGGGTTGGTTCTCACCGAGACTTGGGAAACTGATCTGGGTGGTTTTGAGACTATTGAAGTCTATTTAATGAAAGAAGACACTGTCAGAAATCACTCTTGGAAGGCTGTTGAATTGAAGGATATTGTTCGCATCCTTCATCAACTACTAAATAAAGTGGTTCTTCATAAGGTTGGGTCCAAGGACAACCTCTCTTCTCTACACAAGTTCTGCCTCTGCCACCTCATGACTGAAACAAATATCAATCTTCCAAGAATTGTGTATAGAAGATTTAGGGATGTTGTAATGAACAAGAATAGACTATCAGTATTTACCTACTGTCACCTTCTTTCAAAAATTTTCAAGGGACAAGGAATCCATGAATACATTGCAGCAAGGACTCCTGAGGAACAAGCCAGAATTTTGATTGAAAAACCAATGTTAGCTGCTAACTTTGGAAAAATGAACATAGAAAACATGAACCTCAGTACATATGCTGCTGCTGCTATTGCTAAGACTGAGGAATTGATGAAGATTAAAGAAGAAATGGTAGAACAAAACATGGCTGAGACTGTGGAGCCAATGAAGAATATCAGGAAAAAGACCACTGCTGTCAGGAAGCCTATGTCTAAAAGGCCTACTGCAATTTTCATCAGGGAACCTACTGCTGCTGCCCCTCAACCTGCCATTTCCCAAAAGAGGACAAGAAATCTGGTTGTCACAAGATGATGATGAGGATAATGAGGATAGAATTCCCATCAACTATGTTTTGAAGAAACAAAAGATTGTTGTTGCTGCTGCTGCCCCCTCTGTGATTCCAACCAGAAGGAGGCAACCATAGATGAAAGTCAAAACTGTCTTTGAGACTGAGGTAACTCTACGTGCTAATGACCCTGTTAAGTTAGCAGTAGATGCCTTAATTTCTAGCTTTGAGCATAGGATAGATGTTTCTGGTACATCTGTTAATAATGATATGACTGATGTATACATTCCCACACCCCTCTCACCACAAACAAACCTTCCAGACCAACCACAAATAACCCTACCTCCTAAATCAACTTTCCAACCTATTACCCCTGCTGATGACCCTTGGTTCAACTAGCTTGATGATGGAGTTTGCCCTGGTGCCCCCTTTCCAGAAATCAAGAAAGTCAACTTTCCCTATACTGATCCATCAATATTATATGAAGGAAAAGCTGAGAATTGGGCAAAAGTCAAGAGGGACTGGAAGATTCTTTTCCACATCCACCAAACTGAACCTGAACCTATTCAAACTAGATGGTACCCTTTACCATAATATGTGTATGAAACTGAAAACATCTACTCATATTGGGTTAACCCTGAACCACAGACACCTGCTGGATCATTTCCATCTGAACTATTCAATTCCTTTGGACTTCTTCTAACCCATCTACCACAAAAGAAATTCCCCGTAGAAAGATTTACCCTAACCTCATTAAACTTCCACCCTTCAAACCATTCACTGAAGGAGTTCAGAGGCACATCATTTCAAATTGGCATACTGACCCTGCCAAGAAGGATCTATCTGATGTCACATGCAAAAGATCCAGATCATTTAGGCATGTCCCCTTCATCATGGACAGAAACATTGGCTGGGAAATATTTAAGCACCCCAGTGTGTATGGTAGAGCTGCATATTTTGTTGATACATTGATGTATGAGATGCTGAAGTGGGAGTTTAGCCTTTTTAAAATTGACAGCGCTGCAAACTTTGTCCCTCCAACTTGGCTAAGACATTCATCGGCAACCAATATTGGGATCAAGCCATACAGAATTGCACCAAGATTGCCAATGCTTGATTTCAACAAAGACAAAGACAAGAAGAGAAGAATTTTCAAAGGCAAGATGCCAGCAGATGAGTCAATTATGCTGGATCTCAATTCAGAACCCTTTGACTATACCCTTATGGAACATTGGCAATCTATTTCCATTGAAGAAATCTCTGAAAAGGTACATGCAAGTGACTTCTGGAAATCACATGTTATTCACTGCACAAGAAAAGCCTCCTCCTCTGGACTGTCTCAAGAAGAAAAGAAAGTCATTTGAACTGTTAGAGGAAAATGTGGTATTTCAGACTACAAGTTTATCATCATCAATGATATCTTTGGACTACCTGTCATTAGTCCTCATCTGGAAAATGAAGATGAAATTAAGTGGTTTGAGGACCCCAGTACAAGAACCTGCTACTTCACCACCTCCGTCACCTCCATTAGAACACACAGAAGAAGAAATTACTATTGAGGAACCTGTTGTAGAGCATGAAGCAGTCAAGTTGATAAATGAACATGAGGAAGTTACCGAGTCTACTCCCAGACTAAGCATTTCAGATAAGCACTTTTCTCCACTTTTCTCAAGATAGTGGTGAAAGCTCTAGACCATCACTCTTTCTGCCTCCAAACTTTGAAGAGATGATAGGTAAGACCATTGAGGAAAGAGTAAAAGCAGAAGTGAAGGAGCAAGTCAGAGAACAGGTTACTGAAGCTCTAGTCCCCACAAATCAGATGATGAATCAAATGATGAGCATCATGCTCAATTTTCAGCAAAGCCAGAATTTGCCTACACAGATTCCTGCTGCTCCACCAAACCCAAACCAAAACCCTCCTCCTCCACCTCCACCTCCACCCTCCTCTTATCTTATTTTTTTTCTTTTTACTGATATTGATGTTCCAACTCCTTTACCTTTTTGTCTGATGACCAAAAAGGGGGAGAAAGGAAGAGAATTAAATTAATAAGAAAAGTCAGTTTTTGAAAAGCATATGTCTGCCTGCATATGTATGTCTCTGCTTATGCTTTAAATATTCTATGTATGCTTATTTGATTGCTCTGATAATTGTTTACTATGAATTATTCTGATATATTCTAAGTCTACATGTTTTTCACTCTGTTTGATATGATAAGTAATTACTCTGATACAATCCTGACCTATTATAAAATGTTTTTATGCTTTGTCGTAGGGGGAGCTTTGTAAGCTCTCTTAGACTTAGCTACTAAAATTTAATTAGTTTTTGCCATCATCAAAAGGGGGAGATTGTTGGAACCAAAGTGGTTTTTGGATTAAATAATCTCCGTGTTTTGATGTTAACAAAAGGATTAAATTTGCTTTGCAAAGTGTTAGTTGATATCTAACAAGTTTATTTAGTTATGGAGGAACACTTAAAATTACAAGACATGGAAACTTAGAATAAGTTTTGATATGTATCTGCTTAGACTCATAAAGAGAAATGCACGTCCACCCATGTAGACGGGCTACTCAATAGTTTGGTAAACTCATTTATTTATTTAATTGAGTAGACTTGTTTCTTTAAGTAGACGAGGCACTAAATGTTTACTATACGGATTTTAAGTTTAAAATCAATTAGACTAGTTTTAACTTGCCACATCAGCAGACGGGAATACTTGGTAGAATTAGATAAACGGAAAAATAAAAATCAAGTAGACAAGCTCTAAGTGGCACGTCACCAGATGGAGATTATGATAACTCACTGAGGAATAGCAAGTCCATAGATTTGATAGACGAGCTCTGTATGCCACGTCATTAGATGAGCCTTATGAAAGAACGAACAAACGTAGTCTCACAAATAACTGAGTAGACAGTGTTTGAGTAGACGAGCTCTATCTCATATGTAAACAAATGCAATACAGTTCTCTTAGATTTTTTTCAAATGATTGAATTTATTTCAATAGAATAATTGTTCTTCACTTTTGTTTCATCTACTTTAATGTTTTACCTTGTTGTAAAAGAAACATGGTACCATCAAAGAAATACAAAAAGCAGATTAGTACATTGAAAATTGCAACACGATTTGTACGATGACAACTTTATGGCTGGAAAAAGCTGGATTGTACACAATGGAGGAACAACAGTTTTCAAGCTACTTGCTCAGAGCAGTGATTCTCCATTTCGTGCTACCTTGATAACCAAGAGTACATTTCAGCATTGCTAAGATCAAACCTTCAGTCACAACGGACATTATTTTATCTCTAAACGAAAAATTCAAAATGATTGTTGAAGCTTTTCAAGAGAAGGAGAAGGTCACTATAAATAGAAGACCTCAAGTACTGAAGAACAACTTTTGCAAGCCCAACCTCTGTCAATACAATTCTTGAGAAAACAATCTCTTATTCTTTTATTCTTTCATAAGCAAAATGTTTGTATCTTTAGTTTGAATATTGTGAAAATATTCAACAGATCTTAAACTTTCATATCCTGACACATAGTGAGTTAAGAATATCATAAGTTAAATCTCCTTGTTAGAGTTAGAGCCTGGAGAGGCTTGGTAAGAAAGGAATACTTGTAAGCCTGGAGAGGTGTTGAATACTTGGTTGTAATATATTTGGATAAATAGTGAATAAAACCTTCAAGTCGAAGGGACTGGACGTAGCTCTTGGTTGGAAGAGAAGTGAACCACGATAAAATCCTTTGTGTGAATCTTCTATCTCTAAAATCTTTCAGTTTATTCGTTTTTACTGATTGAGGGGTTTTGATATTGCTTTTGTTAAAGCTTTTAAAAGATCTATTTTTGTGTGCTTGCTTCTGTTTTAATCTTTTTATGTGTAAAAATAGTTTTAAAGGTTGTTTTTCGAAAATTATTAACAAACACAATTCAACCCCCCTTCTTGTGTTTGCATGTGTCAACTTCATGATTTGTGTCTTTGACTATTTTTATATTATGTGCTATAAGTCTTTTCGGCTTATGATGATAGAACTGTTTCTTATCTCCCTATTTCTGTATTTTTGTGTATGTCTACTTTATTACGTTAGAAGACTCGAGAGAGGAATACGTTGATGCGGAGTTGGATGGAACTCCAAATGAAACGGATGTTACTGAGGTGTATGAAGCCGATGCTGGAGGACAAGTTACGGATTCTAATGGCATAGTGTAGTAAGTTTAGGGCCAGTGAGTATTATAAGACATTTTACATTCCGCTAGTTATAAACAGTTTGTTTAATTAAGTACCTGTGAGGGATCCTACTGATAGGATACCCTAAACAGTGTTTTGGTAATGTAATGAATAAACATGTGTGTATTTATATATTATATCTTTGGTGTGTTTAAATTTGCAGAAGTTATATGATTATTAATTAACTTTTAATTTTTACGTATTTTCAATGATAAGCGTGCGATTAAGTAATTAATTAATGAGGATTTAATATAATGATATAATGGGGAACAATGGGGTGTCTCATTTGATGGTATCAGAGCAGTTCGATTCTAATCGGACTGTGAGGTTTAGGATGTTGTTACTGGCCGTGTCTAGTTTAATCCATATTGGATGTTGACTATGCTTAGAAGTTGGGTCGTGTGTCCGAACTTGACGCGATAACTATCGTTAGTATGGCATATAGTATTTATATACTTGTCTAAGTAATATTATATGTCATACTGATGAGAGCGGATGATTTCTTTTACATAATCATGGCTCGTGGAAGAGGATGTCCGATGGATAGTGGTGATAGAACTCCAGAAAGAATTGTCGGAGCTGACAACATGGATAATAATCATTCCGGGAGTGGAGGAGAGTCATCTGGGACTCAAGATACCATAAAAAACATAGCTACCGCTCTGTTACTACAAACATAGCAGAATGCTGAGATGTTGCAGATGAACAAAAAGAGCAGCAACAACTACATAATCAAAGGAGAGCTGCAGCAGCTGAAGATGCCGGAATGGCAACTTTTCTAAAATGGAAGCCACCCCAATTCCGATGAGATTATGACCTAGAGAAGGCAGAATGGTGGGTACAAGATATCGAGAAGATATTCGATACTATGCGCTGCAGAGAGGATAGGAAAGTGACGTATGTTGCCTTCATGTTAACTGGAAGAGAAGAATCTTGGTGGAGAAGCAGGCGAAGATTGTTGGAGGTCGAGGGAAAAATGATCACTTGGCAATTGTTTAGCGACTGCTTCTTTGGAAAATATTTTCCGCGTCTAGTTCGACGTGAGAAGGAAAGGGAATTCATGAGTCTCAAACAAGGCAACATGACTGTTGGTGATTATGCATCACGTTTTGAGACTCTGATTAATTATTCAGAATTTTATCAGAGATTCCCAGATGAAGATTGGCAATGTATAAGGTTTGAGGAAGGACTCCGACATGAACTCCAGAGGGCTATAGTATCTCTCGATATCCAGAGTTTCCCGGAGCTAGTGCAAAGATGTGGTGCAATCGAAAGTATAGATCAGAGGTTGGCTAATGAGTAGAAACAACTGAGGATTGGAGGTCCTACTCGATCGAGTTTTCAGAGGCGAGGAGGTCGTAACTCTCAATGGAGACATAGACTATATGCCCGACTAGTGCAGACACCTGCACCAACACCAGTGGTTAGAGCGGGTCAGCAACAGCAAGGCTATGTTTGTTTCAGATGTGGAGGATCACATCATATTAGAGATTGCAGGGAGAGACCCAGTTGTTACAACTGTGGGAAACCAAGTCATATGGCTCGAGAATGCAGACAACGGACTATTCAACAGCCGGTAGCTGCGGGTAGAGGAACTGGAGGCAATAGAAATGGAGCTAGAAGATAAGCCCCAACAGCAGGACAACAAGTGGCTAGACCTCAGGTCACTGGAAGAGTATTTACCGTGAGGGGATCTGAATCCGCTCAATCTGCTAATCTTATACAAGGTATGTGTTTGATAGCTGGTAGACTCTCGTATGTATTATTCGACTCAGGAGCTACACATTCATTTATTTCACATGAGGGCATAGATAATTAAAAATTAACTAATTCTCAATTACCTTATACCCTTATAGTATCTACTCCAACTAGTAACCCTTTGACTACTATGTCTGTTTGTTTACAGTGTCCTATAGTTATTGAGAATAGGACATTTATTGTAGATCCTGTCTGTTTGCCTATGCAACAGATAGATGTTATTCTTGGCATGGATTGGCTTTCGGCTAACCATGTAATGCTAGATTGTTCTAGTAAGACCTTATCATTTCTTGGGTCTTCTAGTGTAGTCTCTGAAGTTGGTACATGCAAATACGAGAAGGGGGGGGGGGGGGTGAATTGTGTTTGTTGATTAATTTTACAAAAAACCTTTTAGAGAAATATTTTCACAAGCAGAAGATAAAAAAAGATTAAGCACATAAGAAATCCTTTTTAAAAGATTAATAAAACCAAAATCAAATCCCACAGTTAGTAAAAATAAATAAAACTGTAAAAGATAAGGGATAGAAAATTCACTAAGGTAATTTATCCCGGTTCACTCTTTTCCAACCAAGAGCTACGTCCAGTCCCTTCCACTTGAAGGATTTTCTCCATTATTTTCCAAATAGATTACAACAAGTATTCTTCACCTCTTCAGGCTACAAGTATTGCTTTCTTGCCAAGCCTCTTCAGGCTCTAACTCTATCACAGATTTTTCTAAGATCTTTCTAACTCACTATATGTGAGGGTATGAAGGTTTAAGATCTAGTGAATATTTTCACAAATATTAAATCTTTAAGAATTACAGGCTTTTGCTTTACAAAGGGAATATGAGCTTTAAATATCTTGTAATTGATCAAATGACAAAAGTTATTCTTCAGTGCTTAAGACCTTCTACATATATAGTGGTCTTCAACTTTTCTTGTAAATCTTCAACGGTTATTTTAATAGTCCCGTTATAGAGATAGCATTAAATGCATGATATCCGTTGAGACTGATAGCTTGATTTTGGGCGAGTTGAAAAGCATCATTGGTTATCAGAAAATCACAAAATGGAGGCTCATAGTTCTGAGCAATGTACCTTAAAAACTTTCTTTCCTCCTTTGTGTATAACCCAACTTTTGTCCAGCAATAAAGATGTCATCGTACATACCGTTTTGTAATTCTAATTGTACTATTTGAGTTTTGTATTTCCTTGATAGTACTATGAATTTTCTCACGAAGGAACAAGATGTTAGCAATTATAAAGAACATATATTCCTTTGAAATAAATATCAATCATTTGAAATAAATTCATCATGGACCAGATTGCATTAAATCATATTCAAGGTAGTAAAGATATAGAACATATAGAACTGTCTACAGGCACGTAGTTTAAGAACACACCTACACAAGATTTTATTCTGCTCATCCAATGGTGTGGTAGGAGCGCTCGTCCACACAAGTCTTTGGACTTTCTAAGTCCTTAGAGAAACTCCGTCCAATGATGTTGCACTATGGACGTCTACTGAATTTTAGTTAGGTACTATGGATGTATACTTGAGTTTTAAGGATAGCACTCGTCTGCTGACGTGGCAAGATGGACGTGCTTATTTTCAAGTCTTTGGACTTGCTGTACCTAACAAGTTATTTAGGTATTCATTTATAGCCTCGTCTACCAAAGAAAACAACAAGGTAAATTTACCACAGTTCTTGAGCAGCCTGTGTACAGGGGTGGACGCGTTTTTTTCAATTGGAACTTATCCCAAGCTTATTTTACTTATAAAAGCATTCCTGCATAACTAAAAGCACTAGTTAGATCTCAACTAATACTTTGCCAAGTAAATTTAATCCTTTTGTTATCATCAAAACTTAGAGATTATTAAATCTAAAACCACTTTGGTTCCAACAATCTCTCCATTTTTGATGATGACAAAACTAATTGAATTTGAAAAGCAAAGTCTAAGAGAGCTTGCAGGGCTCCCCCTAAGACAAAGCATTCAAATACTTAACTAGACTTAAAAACTAACTGATAGGTATAAACACTTAACATTCTTAGAATCTATATAAACACAAGTATATCAGAGCAAGATATCAAGTAGAAAAGAATATGCAAATGCAAACATATAAGAGCTTTTCAGCAACTGACTTTATATATATATAATTCTCTTTCTTTTTCTTTCTCCCCCTTTTTGTCATCAGCCAAAAAGGTAAAAAGGAGAGGATCATCATTATCAACAAAACAAATAAGAATGAAAAGATTTAGGTAGAAGGAGGTGGTGGAGGGGGTTGGTTTGGATTTTGGCTTTTCTGAAAATCCATTAATAAGGCCAGCATTTGAGTCACCATAGCATTTGTAGGGGCCAAGGCATCTTGAAATTGCTTTTGTACCCTTTCTTTAATCTGTTGTGCCACCTGCTCTGTCTTCTCTTAAACTATCTTACCAACCTTATCATCAACAATTCTTCCAATGACGTCCTCAAGATTCGGTGGTAAGGATAATTGTCTTGAGCTCTCAGCAGAGTCTGAGACAGTGTCTTGAACTTGGGCTGGAAGATGAACCATAGCAAGAGCTAATGGTTGAGAAGATGTCTTAGCAGACTCAGCACCTTGCTTAGAAGCACATATGTTATCAGACTGCTCTGTCAGAGTTGGCTCAACAGTAGCAACAACAATGGCATCAACTAAGGGAGTTGAAGGTTCAGAAGCAGGTTTTGAGAAGATTTCAACATTAAGCTCAGGGCCTTATACAACTAATTCTTCTGTTGTATGCTTAGAGGATGAGGTTGAAGCTGAGGTAAAGGCATATTATAGAACTGGCTCAAGGACATCCTTTGCCCAGTTAATAGGATTAGGAATTTCCACATCACGACTGGTTATTGGCAGTCCCCACAGATCCTTGAAGATCAAATATCTGACACGAGGGAGTCCATATTTGCCTCTGAATTTTGGATTTTTCTTCTTCTCTTCAGCAGTCAAGCCAGAAGTGGAGGCTTCTCCGGTGTAGTGAATTAAGTGGGATTGCCAGAATGCTCATGCATAATTAGCCTCAATGACCATCTCAATTGGCAAAGACTGAATATAATCCATCTGTGAGTGGTCAAAGGGTTCAGAACTGAGATCCATCATGATGTCTTCAACTACTGGCATCTTTCCTTTGTGCCTTGGATGCTTCCTATCCTTGTCCTTGTTTAGATCAATCATTGACAACCTAGGACAGATCTTGTAGGGCTTGATTCCAACATTTATGGAAGTGGAGTGTCTTAACCAGGTTGGAGGGACAAACCGTGCAGCTCTGTCTGCTCTGATGTGGCTGAGTTCCCATGAGAGTGTCCACAAATTGGTCAACATCAGCTCCATATACCCTTGGGTGTTTGAAAGTCATCCATTTTGTGGTCTTGTCCATGACAAAAGGAATTTACCTGAAGGATCTGGCTCTTTTCTGGAGAACACTCCTAAGATCATTCTTATTGGGATCAGTATGCTAATCAGATATTACAACTCTCTCTACTCCATCAGTGAATGGTTTAAGGGGTGGAAGTTTCACTAGGTTGGGGTAGATTTTTCTGGCAGGGAATCTTTGTTGGGGAAGGTGAGTGAGGTGAGGTCCATATTCATTGAACATTTGGGAAGGGAATGGGCCAGTTGGAGTGTGGGGTTCAGGGTTGACCTAGTATGAATAGATGTTGAGGGGTTCACACTCATACTCATCCAGAGGATACCACTTAGTTAGAATGAGTTCCGGTTCTTGTGGAATGGTGTGGAATAGTATTTCTCTCTGTACTTTGACCCAGTTCTCAGATTTGTCAGTATAGAGAGTGGAAGAGGGAATTATGGGTGGAAACAAGGTTTTCAAAGGTTTAGGAAAGGGGGCTCCAATGTTAATGCTATTGTCTATATGTGTTAGTGGTGAGGGTGGTGATTGTGGTAGGGTAGGGACATAAACATTATTCACATCATGTGGAGCAGAGACATTATCATCTTGAGTTCTTAAATTAGACACTAATTCATCTACTGCTAACCTAACAGGGTCATCAGCAAAGATTACTACCTCAGAAGCCAAGGTTGTTCTAGGCCTCTTTGCTGGTTGCCTCTTCTTCTTGGCATTTGGACCAGCAACAACAACAACTTGTTTTTCTAGAATGGCAGTGATAGGTAGTTCATCATCATCATCATCATCATCTTCAGATATGATGACTTTCCTTGTCATTTATGGTGCAGGTAGAAGAGTAGCACCAGAGGATACATAGGGGACAGATCCTCCAGTAGTCCTCTTAGGAATGGGTTGCCTCACAGCCATAGTCTTCCTCTTGGTTCCTTTCTTTAAACCAAGGATTCCAGCTTCGTTGGCCTCAAGTGATTCTACTTTAATGTTCATTTTCTCCTCAAGCTTGGCCAACTCCACTTTCTTGTATGTGCTGAGTTGCATGCAACTGAGATTAACTTTGCCAAAAACAACAGCTTGAAATCCTTTCTCACGAAGGAGTCTTTCTTGTTCATCCTTAGGCTTTGCTCTCAAAATATCGTACACGCCTTGCTGCTTGAGAATTTTTGACAGAAGATGAGTGAAAGTAATGTGAGAAGCAGATTCTCTGTTGGTAATGGCATCCTTGAAACGATGAAACAGGATCCAGGGTAAGTTAATCTTGGTTTCAAAAACCAGATGGCAAAGACAGAACTTGTGAAGAGCTGATAAGTTGTCCTTAGAGCCAATCTTATGTAGCACCACCTTGTTCAAGATTTGGTGAAGAATCCTGATGTGATCTTTCATCTAAGAGGATTTCCAAGAATGAGTTCTTACGCTGTCTTGCCTCATAAGGGTAACAGCAATTGTCTCTGGACCACCTAGGTCATCTTCCCAGTTCTTCGTGAAGACCAATCCTTCTTGAGCACATGCAATCGTATCAGAGATGGTTTTCTTTGATACTATCACTTTCCTTCCCAATACAAACCCAATAACTTCTGTTTCTAAGATCTTTGGTCTTCTCCAGAATTCCCTTATCAAATCTGGATACACCGAGACCCTTCCCAGAAAGATTCCATCCCATCCATCAACATTAATGAACTTACTCACATCCAGATTGTATCTTTGTAGAATCCCAAAATTGAAGTGATGTTCCACAGATATGGACATAGTGTCAGTTGCAAAAGCAGGCATGGGAGCAGAGGTTGAAGCCATTGTTGAGTAAGATGAGTATTGGAAGAACAAGGGAGGCAGAGAGTTTGAAAGATTCATAGAAAGAGACTGATAGGGATGAAGAGACTCGAAAAGATTTTCATAGGGAAAGAGGTTACTTTTAAAGATTTCTGAAAACCAACAGTTTCCAAAAAAAATAATGACAAGACATGTCATTAAGTGTAAAACGGCGTTGGTAACTTGGGACCGTAAAAAGTTACGATGGGATTGATGAGGGTAGCTGATTTAGCAAGGAAAGAGAAGCATTTAATGTAAATGTGTTAAGACAAAATAATATAAGCAATAAATGTGTGCATAGACGAGTCCATACAAGACTAAAAGTGGACGCGTAGATTTCACGTGCTCTGGACGTCATGACTAGTGGACGTGCACAAAAAACATGCAATGGACGATCAAATTAACAATAAATAAACTAGCTCAATCCACATACAACATATTCAAATTCTTTCTTATAAAGATAAATCTGTCCTCGGTAAGAGGTTTAAGATAAGATATCTTCCCATTGGTGGTCAATATCTACAAATTGAACATCAAACACACATTTTTGCACATAATCCCTAATAAAATGATGTTTGATTTCTATATGCTTAGCTCTAGAATGCAATATAGGATTTTTAGATAAATTGATTGCAGCAGTATTATCACACATAAGTGGAATACTACTTACGAATACATTGTAGTCCTCCAATTGATGTTTGATCCATAGAAGTTGTGAGCAACAGCTTGTAGTTGATATGTACTCTGCTTCAGCAGTTGATAGAGCAATGGTACTTTGCCTTTTGCTTGACCATGATACTAGGTTAGCTCCAATGAAGTGACATCCTCCACTGGTGCTTTTTCTTTCAATTCTATCTCCAGCATAGTCAGCATCACAAAAACCAACTAATCTATAATCATCGTTTTTCTTAAAGCACAAGCCCAGATTAGTAGTACCTTTTAAATCTCTAAATATTCTTTTAACTGCTGAGAGATGAGACTCTCTAGGATCAGATTGAAAACGAGCACATAAGCAAACACTGAACATTATATCAGGTCTAGACGCAGTTAGATATAAAAGAGATCATATCATACATCTATATACCTTTTTCTCTTTATCATCTTTGTTCAGTATTGAAGTGGGATGCATATGAGTATTCATTGGTTTGCAATCATCCATATTAAACCTCTTTATAAGTTCCTTTGAATACTTAGTCCAATGGATGTACACCTCGTCCATAGACTGTTTAACTTGAAGTCCAAGGAAGAATTTGAGTTCTCCCATCATGCTCATTTCAAATTCTTTCTGCATTAACTTAGAAAATTCCTTGCACAGATTCATTAGTAGCACCGAAAATGATATCATCAACATAAATTGTACTATAGTGAAATCTGACTTAATAGACTTTCTAAATAGAGTTGTGTCTACTTTTCCTCTGTTAAAACCACTTTCCATTAGAAACAAACTTAACCTATCGTACCAAGCTCTAGTTGCTTGTTTAAGTCCATACAGTGCTTTCTTAAGCTTATAAACATGTTCAGGGTGATTTGTATTTTCAAAGCCAGGAGGTTGCATGACATATACTTCTTCATTAATAAAGGCATTTAAAAAGGCACTTTTAACATCCATTTGAAAAAGCATAAAGCTATAATGTGCAACAAACGATATTAAAATTCTTATAGCTTCTAGCCTTGCAACCGGTGCAAAAGTTTCAGTGTAGTCTATACCTTCTTCTTGAGAGTAGCCTTGAGCAACAAGTCTAGCCTTGTTTCTCACAACCTTACCATCTTCATCAAGCTTGTTTCTGTAGACCCACTTTGTTCCAGTGACTGACTTGTCTTCAATCAGGGGTACAAGAGTCCAGACTTCACTTCTCTCAAACTGATTAAGTTCTTCTTGGATAGCTAGAATCCATCCTTCCTCCAGTAGAGCTTCATCCACTGTTTCGGTTCACATTCAAAGACAAGAGCCGAATCACTTTGTTCTCTGAAGGTTGACCTAGTTCTTAGCTTGTCATTGGGGTCACCAATGATTTGATCTTGAGGATGGTAGTTTCTGAAATACCAAGATTTCTGACCATTTTCCTGTTGAGAGATAGACGTTTCTGGTTGTTGTTGAGAAGTGTCGTCTACTTGGATATCAGTCTTGATTTCTGGTTTCTCTCCTAAGATATTTAGATCAAGATCTACAAAAGCTTCATCTAGCTCTGATAGTCTCTTATCAGGCTGTTTGTCATCAAATTTTACATGAATACATTCTTCTACAACTAAAGTTCTAGAATTATAAACTCTAAAATTTTTTGAAGTTTCAGAAAATCCTACTAGAATTCCATTATCTATCTTAGTATCAAATTTACCAAGTTGATCTTTTGTGTTCAAAATGTAACATTTACATCCGAAAGGATGAAAGTATGAAATATTGGGTTTTCTACATTTACACAATTCATAAGGAGTCTTATTCAGAATAGGTTTAATGTATATTCTGTTCTGAATGTAACAGGCAATGTTCACAGCTTCAGCCCATAAGTGCTTAGGGACAAAATTGTCATTAAGCATAGTTCTAGCCATCTCTTGAAGAGATCTGTTCTTTCTCTCTACCACACCATTTTGCTGTGGTGTTCTTGGTATTGAGAAGTTGTGTTGAATACCACCTTCTTCACAAAACTCATGGAATAGCTCATTGACAAATTCTCCCCCATGATCATTTCTAATTGAAGCTATACACATGCCTTTTTCATTCTGTATACGTTTGCAGAATAAAGAAAAGACCTTGAATGACTCATCTTTGTTAGCAAGGAACATAACCCATGTCCATCTAGTGTAGTCTTCTACTATGACAAGGCCATATTTCTTACCACTGACAAAGGCAGTCCTTGTTGGACCAAAGAAATCAAGGTGTAGCAATTCTAGTGGTCTGTTGGTACTAACAACATTCTTAGATTCAAAAGAACATTTGACTTGTTTTCCCTTCTGACGTGCATCACAGAGAGCATCAGATTTGAAACTAAGGTTTGGTAGACCTTTTACAAGGTTATGCTTTTTCAGTTTTGAGATTAATCTCAAACTTGCATGACCCAACATTTTGTGCCAAATCCATCGTTCATCCTTAATGGACACTAGACATGAGACATTTTGATTTGAGAGGTCCTCTAAGTCAATCTTATACAGATTGTTTTGCCTCTGGGCAGTGAATAGGAGTGATCCATCAGCTTTCTTGACAGTACACATATTCTTATCAAAAGAAACATCATACCCACTATCACATAATTGACTAATGCTAAGCAGATTGTGTTTAAGACCATTTACTAACAGAACATTATAAATGGAGGGAAAATGATGTTTACCAATTTTACCAATACCAATGATATTTCCTTTTTGGTTTTCTCCAAAAGTGACCCAGCCACCATCTTTGGGTCTAAGGTCTTGGAACATACACCTTTCTCCTGTCATGTGTCGTGAGCACCCACTGTCCAAGTACCAGGACTTCTGTTTCTTTCCTGTTGTTAAGCAGATCTTCAACAGGGATTATCTTATCTTTAGGTACCCAAATTGACTTGGGTCCTTTTTTGTTAGTGATCATAGGTCGTGAATGCTCTGCATGCTTGTTATGTATGCATCTAGATGACACATGCCCACTTTTTCCACATACTTTGCAGTAAGTATTGGAAGGGCTTGGTTTTGACTTAGTATGCTGTGGACGGACTTTAAAAGCCTTATATTGTGTATGAACTTTTGGTTTATTCAGAGATGCATCTTGCTTCTCTTTATCATAACCAATTCCAGATTTGTCACGTGGTGATCTAGAATATCTTAATATAAGGTTTAATTTATCTGAGCTACCAACCATTTTTGACAGAGAGTCTATCAAGTATGTCACATCTTGTTTCAGTTGTTTAACTTCACAAGAGCTATTAGACTTACACTCAGTCTTGTCAGCTAGACTAATATTGTTTGATTTTAATGTTTCATTCTCATCCTTAAGGTTTTGATTCACTATGCAGACCTTATCATAATCTTTAGAGAGTTTAATAACCTTCTTTTTGAGACTCTTATACTCTTTAGACAGTATGCATGATTGATGCATCAATTCATCAAAAACAGTTTGAAGAGTAGATGGATCAGAGTCTATTACCTCAGTATCAGTGAATTCACTTTCTAATGCAGTTTCAGCCATGAAGCAAATGTTTGCTTCTTCTCCTGCTTCATCTTCTTCATCTGAAGAAGATAGGTCAAGATCCTCCCAAGTAGCCATCAAGCCTTTCTTCTTTTTGAAGAATTTCTTTTTCTCCTTCACCTCTGGGCAGTCAGCTTTGAAGTATCCGGGTTTCTTACATTCAAAGCACAGTGGTGGGCCTTTCTCCTTGGAATCTGACCTCTTCTTGGAGAATTTTTTGTTGCACTGCTTCCTTCTGAGTCCACCTTTCTTTCTCCACATGTGTTGGATTTTTATGGAGATGAAAGATAGTTCATCCTCATCTGAGTCATCTTCATTATTTGATGAATCAGCTTCATCTGAGGACTTAGCAACTTTAAGCACCTTTGAGGAACTAGATTTCTTGGCCTTTAAGGCAATGGACTTTCCTTTTCTGGAGTTTTTCTCTTCATTAAGTTCAAGTTCATGAACTTTTAATGACCCCAGAAGCTCTTCCAGAGAAAGCGTATTCAGATTCTTTGCTTCCTGGATAGAAGTTACCTTAGGTCTCCACTACTTTGAGAGACTTCTCAAAATTTTTCTCACATGATCTCTATTCACATAGACCTTTCCAAGAGACCTGAGACTATTGGTGATTGTTTGGAATCTTCCAAACATCTGGTCTATAGCTTCATGATCAGCCATCTTGAATAGCTCATACCGGTGAACCAGCATGCTTATCTTTGATTCCTTCACTTGTGAGGAACCTTCATGAGCTAGTGCAAGAGTATGCCAGATTTCTTTAGCTGTGTTGCAACTATGAACCTTGTCATGCTCAGATCTGGTGATAGCACACATGAGATAGTGCTTAGCTTTCAAGTTTAGTTGATGTTTGATTTTCTGCTCTTGAGTCCATTTAGCTCTAGGCACTGCAGCTCCAGCTTAACTCCTTGGCTCAGTGTAGCCATTTTCTATCAGTTCCAAGATGTCGGCATTCTGTGCATCCAAGAATGCCATCATCCTCTTTTTCCAATAATCATAATCAGTTCCATCAAAGAGAGGAGGTCTATTGATAGCTTGTCCTTCTGCATCCATGATTGTAGGATCGCACTGCCTAAGCACTTGTTAGATGCTCAACTCGGTCAAGGCTGAGCTCTGATACCAACTGAAGTTGGCATATGCAAACACAAGAAGGGGGGGTTGAATTGTGTTTGTTAATTATTTTAGCAAAAACCTTTTAGAGAAATTTTTTCACAAGCAGAAGATAAAAAAAGATGATTGGTTGCATGAGATTGAGGGTAGAGGAAGATATCGTGATTTGAGGATGATTGCTAGTTATGTATGATGCGTGTCTTTGACTGTTATTATATTATGTGCTATAAGTCTTTTCCGCTTATGATGATAGAACTGTTTCTTATCTCCCTATTTCTGTATTTTTGTGTATGTCTACTTTATTACGTTAGAAGACTCGGGAGAGGAATACGTTGCTGCGGAGTTGGATGAAACTCCATATGAAACGGATGTTGCTGAGGAGTATGAAGCGGATGCTGGAGGACAAGTTACGGATTATAATGGCATAGTGTAGTAAGTTTAGGGCCAGTGAGTCTTATAAGGCATTTTACATTCCGCTAGTTATAAACAGTTTGTTTAATTAAGTACCTGTGAGGGATCCTACTGATAGGATACCCTAAATAGTGTTTTGGTAATGTAATGAATAAACATGTGTGTATTTATATATTATAACTTTGGTGTGTTTAAATTTGCAGAAGTTATATGATTATTAATTAAGTTTTAATTTTTACGTATTTTCAACGATAAGTGTGCGATTAAGTAATTAATTAATGAGGATTGAATCTAATAATACAATGTGGCACAATGGGGTGTCTCACGATGCACAATGAAAATCTGCAAGCTTTGTTTCCTTTTTTTAAGCCTCCCTCCATACAATAAACTCAATTGGAGTAGCTAAGGATGCAGTAAAAATAAATGGAACATGCCTAAGGACACTTGAGAACATAAAAATGTGCTAACATTAAAAAATAAATAAGGAAAAGGAATTGCTCTACAAATAGACTACCAGTAAAAGGAATATCACAATTTCATATATTGTACTTGATATGGAAAGAACAATTATATCATTTTTTCAGTATTGGGTGCTTACAGCAAACACATACTTAAATTTAGTATAAATTTAGCATAAAATGACCACATGTTTAAATTTATTAAAAAGATTTAGGATATATACACAAACATGAACACCAACATATCATATGCAAAGTTGAAAAGTTCCTGAGTTGGGAATAATTAATGACAGAGTATTTCCTGAGTTGGGCACAGTAAAGAATCAGATTATATATAGCCTGAGTGGAAAGGCGCATTGCATAGTAATGCAGAGAACAAATTAACTTAAACTATTTTCTAAAAATTGGATATACAATTTCACCTACACCCCCTTTCTGGCACCACATAAATGCAGATGCATGTAATAAAATCATATGAGAAATTTTAAAACATTTTACAACATGTATTTTAAACAATAAAACATATATATACAATATCAGAGTTATGAAGGAAGCGAAGGCATATGCAATATACAGACACTCCACTGGCCGTGGTGTAAGTAATAAAAGACTCAACTTCAACTCTGAAAATCCTCATGGGAGACGTTAGCATTCTCATCACCTTCCTCGTCTCGGCACTAGCTAAAAGCTCATCTCCGTCTTCGAATCACGAACCGAATCAACATAACAAACATAGAGGCAGAGATATACAGGAGGTAAGAAACTCTAATCATCATAAATGGGAAACAACTTAAAATACTACTTATCAACATGTATATAAACAAACACAACCATCTCCCAATATCCTTATCATACCAATCAACCTCGATATCTCAGCAACTAAGATCATAACTTATTCTAATGCATAACTGGTCCTACATGCATGATTGGCCAATTCTACAATGACGTTCAGTCGGTAGTTGGGTTACTAACTCATGCGTCACCAACATGAGTTCCGTCATCTTGGTCGCTCCGGATAGTCCACCTCAACCTCCTGTGACAATTGCTCAAACAACTATTGCAACTATTCACATGGCCCCTCTGTGTACAGATACACAGATACACCTCTTGTGCGATAGCCCTGCTATACACCAATATTATCCGAACTCGTATGATAGCCACTCAAACGGCTTATCGTAGCTAGTCATACGTCCCCTTGTGAAAACTATCCAACTTTCGTTGTAGTCGTTCACAATACACTAGCATCAACCTCATATTAGTAACCGCTCAAACAGCTATTGCGGCTACCCATAAGGTTGACCAATGCAATGATATGCACATGCTGCATCCATCACTACATAATTTCACACCACCTTTCCGTCTAACACTTCAAATATCACCACATGACATCATTACTTCCAAATCAAGTTATCAACCTAGCTAGTTCCATATCAAACATCTCCAAAGTATCACCAATATTGATCCACCACACATCAATATATCAACAACATCATATAATCAACGGAGAAATAAAAGAATAACCATATATCACGTAATCAACTAAGCATGTTATCATATATCATATTATAAAGCAACAATCAACGAGGGTTGAGAATCCCCACACATGTAAATGTTCATATTTTATGCCAATAGTCCCGATAATTGGAATTTCTTCCCCCTTACCTTGTGTACACTTGTACCGGAGTCTCGAACCTCGTGAAACAAGATCCTCTATCTCCCTCTAGGTTGTTGCCACATGTCTTAAAAGGCTCTTCGGTGCTCCAAAATTTTACCCTAACACATGGACAAAGTCCCGACAATGTCACGACTCTTGACTTTGAAACAGTTTTCCAGAATCAAAGCAAGATACAAGAAAGAAGGAAACGACAATGTCGACGTGTCGACGCTTTAGAGATTTGAGCATTACCTCAGTTGTATCGAAGAATCACTAGTTGATACTTGTAGTACTTGTTGTCCTGATCACAGAATCGAAGTCGGAATTGCGATCGGACAAACGAATTGTCTTCGATCAACTTCTCTCTCTAAACTCTCCTCCCTCTCTCTAACTCCGTGCTCTCTGTCTTCTGTAATTTTTCCATTTGAGCTAACTTAAGTTACCTCTTGGACAACTTTATTTTTTTTTCAAATTCCTGGCACTCACGCTCAGCGTGAGTTTAACCACGCTCTGCCTGGGAGCATCCACCAGCGTGCTTGCATGCATTCCACGTCACCCGCCACGTGTCCTTGTGCATGACACCACTTTCCCATGCTCAGCATCAACTCCCCCACGCCCAGCGTGGCCTCTGGTCAACAACGTTGACCTCACACGTTTCTTCGTGTTCTGATCTCGTTTGAAGTCCGATTGACCTCAAATTTGAGATATAGGCTCATCAAGACCTAATAAACAACCTCAAACCATAAAAAATGCCAAATCTCAACCCTAACTCCAAATCACTTAATTCACCCACTTATGCCCTTTTTAAAACAACTTACGGAAACCCTAGATTTCATTCACATTCTTTCTGACACCAAAAGACCGCGTACTTCCCATGCAAAGATTCCTAATCCTTAAACCACATGTTACATACCTAATCCAAGCCTTAAACATGCTCCTCTTATGTAAAACAAAACCATAAAACCGAGGTGTTACAACCTCCATCCTTTTTTCATATCTATTTCTCCTCTCCATCAAATACGCGTCTAGATATTCATCTATTGATAGCAACTTATCCAATTTGGCAGACGTTTTTGAATGGATGTCACCAAGTTGGTGTGGCACCAATTTAAAAATTATAAAGGATGTTGCAGACCAGTGATAAGCCTCTGGCTCATCTAGTTTTATGACTAGTATGACCGTGGTTTTGTGCCAATTATATCTCGTTTTCACCCAAATTAGGCTTGATTGTCCTCAAGCAAGGATTTGAGCCCCTTAAGTAGTTTTAGGGTTATTTAGCCAGTTTTTGAGACAAATAAAGCACTTATGGCTATTTCATGTTTTCAGGTTGACTTAGAGTCCAAGGAATGAAGGAAACAATGGAAATTGCAATCTGGAAACACTCGCCACGCGAGCAGATACTCGCCCCGCGAGAGTGAGGACCAGCCTGTGCCAGAAAAGTCATGTTCTCTGCCTCGCCCCGCGAACTATAGCTCGCCTCGCGAGCCTGAAGTCAGCAAGCATCACGATCAGCCCGTGATCACCATCACGGGCGTGAAGAGAAACCCCTGGAAGACAGAGACCATCACGGCCTAGCCGTGATGAAGGTCACGGCCGTGACAGATAAACACCCAAAGTCAGAAGTAATCACGGCCTGGACGTGATAGGCATCACGGCTGCAACAACCCAGATTTTGAAGACTCGCCTCGCGAGAAACCAGCTCGCCTCGCGATAATACAAATTTGAACTGGCGCTATTTTAATATTCGCCTCGCGAGAGTCCACTCGCCTCACGAGAATGCGCAGTTTCTGAATGTTATAAATAGTTGTTTAGGGCAGAACAGAATGATCTTTGGCTAATCCTTGTTTTCGAATTTCTCTGGTTGTTTTGCGTTTTTGATGGAGAACTAATCTCCCTAGGTTGATCTGCTGTAATCGGCTTCCGCCAACACTTGAGGTCTTGTAATTCCTGATTTAATTCTCTTCTCTCTTTCAATGCTATTCGTTATTCTCTGTTTGCTTAATTCAGTTTGTATCGAATTAGTGTTGATTTATTTTCGATGATTTTATATTCCTAAACTTAATCGCGTTTGCTTAATTCGTGTGCGTTCAATTCGTGTTTGCTTAATTCACGAAGGGCTTCATCTGTTTGCTTAATTCGGAATTAGGAATATATGCCCCGTAGCGTCGGTTTCGCTTGTTAATCGATGCTACAATCGAAAAGGGATTAGAATCCGCTCAGGGCATGGAATTACATGAACCGATGATAGTGGGAAACGAAACAGCAGATTGATCGTCTTAGTCTTATTTGATAATCACGTAATTTGCTCTGTTTTATGCTCTGTTTTCATTCTATTTTCCAATCAATTTCAAACCAAACACCCCCCCAAGAAAACTGATTTTCTGCGATAATAGCACTACAAGAGTCCTTGTGATACGATACCCGAGTTGTCGCATTCTAAACTACATTTTTACTAACCGCTCATCTTTTGACGCGTGCGCGACAGCGTGTCAAATTGGCGCCGTTGCCGGGGACTCTTGTTTGTTGTTCTCGCTTTCTTTTTCGTATTTGTTTTGAATTAGACTGGCTACTAGGTCTACTTGTCCCGACTTGTGTGATTTTGATCCTGAAATTGAAAGAACACTGCACACACGCCATAGGGCAATTCGTGCTAGCACTAGTGGTAATTCTGATTTCGAACCTGTTTTTGATAACATGGGTGACCAAAGGACATTGAGGCAGCTTGCTGCCCCTGATGTTAACTACAATGGGTTGTGTATTGAGTATGCTGGTGTGGTTGCTCCTTTTGAACTTAAATCTGGTTTAATACACTTGTTGCCAAGATTTAGTGGTCTTGCAGGTGAGGATCCACATAAGCATTTGAAGGAATTCCAGGTGGTTTGCTCTACACCCTTGAGGCCTAGAAGGCATTATCAAGACCATATCAAATTGCGAGCCTTCCCATTCTCCCTTGAAGGCGCTGCAAAGGATTGGCTATATTATTTGGAGCCAAATTCTGTTACAACTTGGAATGATCTGAAGAAGGTTTTCCTGGAAAGATACTTCCCTGCCTCCAGAGCTGCTTCCATCAGAAAAGAGATATGTGGCATCAGGCAAAGCAATGAGTCATTGGCTGAGTACTGGGAGAGGTTCAAGAAGTTGGTATCTAGCTGCCCTCAACACCAGATTTCTGAGCAGCTCCTTATTCAGTATTTTTATGAGGGATTGCTCCCAATGGACAGAAATATTTTGGATGCCGCTAGTGGAGGAGCGCTCGTTGATAAAACTCCAGCTGCTGCGAAGCAATTGATTGAGAATATGTCATTAAACTCCCAGCAGTTCACAACCAGGAGCAACTCTGTCGAGACAAGGGGTGTAAATGAGATCCAAGGTTCATCTTCCAACAAGGCACTCGAAACCAGAATTGATGAGCTCACTTCTTTGGTGAAGCAACTGGCAATGGATAAGGTACAGCCGGCAAGGTTGTGTGGCATGTGTAGTTCTCCTGAGCATCTGACCGACACGTGCCCTATTCTGAAGGATGGGTCAGTCACTGATATGCCTCAAGCTTATGCAGCTAATCTCTACAATCAAGGCAATAATCAGAACCGGTACAACACTCCTGACCTCTCCACAAACAGGTACCATCCCAACTGGAGGAATCACCCTAATCTGCGGTATGGGAACTCATCCCAACAACAACCGGTGGCACCACCACCGAATCCTCCTCAAGTGACCACTTCTGCACCTTCCGGACCTTCATTAGAAGACTTGGTCAAGCAAATGGCTGCACAAAATCTCCAGTTTCAGCATCAAGTTGGACAGTCTCAGCTGCCAACGATGCTAGCATTCAAGATTTGAGGACACAGATTGGACAGCTTGCCACATCCATAAACAACTTACACGGCAAGCTCGGGGATCGAACCAACTACCCGTATGCAGGCAGTGGTGAATCCCAATGCCCCCAATCCCAATGTGAGTGCCATTTCTTTGAGATCCGGGAAAGTAGTAGAGGGAGCCCCTGAGAAAGATGAAGAAACTGTTGAGGCAACTCCTGAGCCCTCTGTTGTTGTTGAAGCTGAGAGAGTGTATGTGCCTCCGATTCCCTTCCCACAAAGAGTGCAGAAAAATAAGAAGATTGATGGGGAAGACAAGGAGAGGGAGATCTTAGGTGTGTTCAGAAAGGTGGCGGTAAACATTCCACTCCTAGATGTGATTAAGCAAGTTCCAAGGTATGCAAAGTTTCTGAAGGATTTGTGTACCCACAAGCGGAGGTTGAAGGGTAATGAGAGAGTCAACTTATGGCGAAATGTTTCAGCCCTCATTCAGCCCAAACTTGCCCCTGAGAAGGTTACAGTTTCAGCCCTCACTGAGGCACTGCCACAGAAGTGCAAGGATCCGGGCACTTTCACTATTCCATGCACCATTGGGGACAGCAAATTCGACAATTGCATGTTGGATTTGGGAGCCTCCATAAATGTCATGCCCACCTCCGTTTTCAACAACCTTGATCTGGGCCCTTTGCAACATACAGGACTTACCATTCAGTTGGCCAACAGGACCAATGCACGCCCCATGGGAGTGGTAGAAGATGTGTTGGTACGAGTTGATGATTTGATTTTCCCTGCCGACTTTTACATCCTGGACATGGCAGGGGAAACCAATTCAAGCAGATCACCAATCATCCTGGGCAGGCAGTTCATGAAGACGGCAAAAACGAAGATAGATGTTGATGATGGAACCATGTCCATGGAGTTCGGTGACATTATTGCAAGGTTCAACATTTTTGATGCTATGAAGCATCCATTGGAAGAGCACTCTGTTTTCCAAATAGAGTTGCTCTCCGAAATTGTTGATGACACCTATGATGACTTGGTTGCTGATTTTCCATCCATTTCTGATTTTAATGATGTTTATTCATGTACTGACTGTACTAACACTAACCCTTGTGTTGTTTGTGCTGAGATTGATTCTACTTTGCAGGGTGATAGTGTAAGTGAAGGCATGCGTTGGCTGAATTCTTGACAGCCCGGCTGCTCCAAACATACCATCTGTGGAGCAGCCACCCTCCTTGGAGCTTAAGCCACTTCCAAGTAATCTGAAGTATGCTTACTTGGAGAGGAATGAAAAACTCCCAGTTATCATTTCCTCCAACCTCGACTCTGACCAGGAAGCTAAACTCTTGGAGGTTTTGAAGAAGCACAAGAGGGCAATTGGATGGACCTTGGCTGACATTCCAGGAATTAGCCCCTCTAGATGTATGCATAGGATTCTATTGGAGGATGGGGCTAAACCAGTTAGGCAGCCGCAGAGGCGGCTAAATCCATTGATTCTGGATGTTGTAAAGAAGGAGGTAACAAAACTCCTGCATGCGGGTATCATATACCCCATCTCTGATAGTACTTGGGTGAGCCCAGTGCAAGTTGTGCCTAAGAAATCTGGCCTCATAGTGGTAAGAAATGAGAACAATGAGCTTGTCCCCACTAGAGTCCAGAATAGCTGGAGAGTCTGTATTGACTATAGGAGGTTGAACCAGGCCACTCGAAAGGATCACTTTCCTTTGCCGTTCATCGATCAGATGCTCGAACGGCTGGCCGGTAAATCCCACTACTGTTTTCTTGATGGCTTCTCCGGATACTTCCAGATCCACATTGCACCGGAGGATCAGGAGAAGACCACTTTCACGTGCCCTTTCGGCACGTTTGCCTACAGGAAGATGCCATTTGGCCTTTGCAATGCTCCTGGCACTTTCCAGAGATGCATGATTAGCATTTTTACTGAATTTATTGAAAATTGCATGGAAGTGTTTATGGATGATTTCACTGTATATGGCTCCTCATTTGATGCATGCTTGCATAGTCTGAATTTGGTTTTAGAAAGATGCATTGAAACTGACCTTGTGTTGAACTATGAAAAGTGTCATTTTATGGTTGAACAGGGGATTGTTTTGGGGCATGTTATTTCTAGAGAGGGTATCTCAGTAGATCCTGCTAAAATTGATGTGATTTCTACATTGCCTTACCCATCTTGCGTTCGCGAGATTCGTTCTTTTCTTGGTCATGCAGGTTTCTACAGGCGCTTTATTAAGGACTTCAAGAAGATAGCTCTCCCTCTCGTCGAACTTGTCAAGAATGATGCCATATTCAGCTTTGATGATAACTGCAAGAAGGCGTTCGACTTCTTGAAAAAGGCATTGACCTCTACCCCCATCATCCAGCCCCCCACTGGACCCTCCCTTTTGAGCTCATGTGTGATGCTTCTAACTATGCTGTGGGGGCGGTCCTGGCACAAAGGGTAGGCAAGTCTGCACATGTCATTTACTATGCTTCTAGGACTTTAGATGCTGCACAATGTAATTACACCACCACTGGAAAGGAACTTCTAGCTGTTGTTTTTGCTCTCGATAAGTTTAGATCATATTTGCTAGGTTCCAAGGTTATTGTTTTCACTGACCATGCAGCTCTGAAATACTTGTTGAAGAAGCCTGAAGCAAAGCCGAGGTTGATTCGGTGGATGTTGCTGCTCCAAGAGTTTAATGTAGAGATAAAGGACAAGAGTGGAGCTGAAAATTTAGTGGCTGATCACTTGAGTAGGATAGAGAGGGATGAGGATCCTTCCCCCATTCAGGATGACTTTCCTGATGAGCAGCTTTTACAGTTGCATGGTGTTACCCCTTGGTTTGCCGACCTTGTGAATTACCTAGTTGCTGGTGTCTTTCCGACAGGAGCAACTAGATCACAAATCCACAAACTAAAGAGTGACGCCAAGTATTATGTTTGGGACGATCCATTTCTTTGGAAGTTTTGTAGTGATCAGGTGATTAGGAGATGTGTCCCCAACTATGAGATTGAGTCTATTTTGCACTTTTCTCATGCCTCTCAAGTAGGGGGACACTTTGGACCACAGAGGACTGCGAGAAAGGTCCTAGATTCTGGTTTTTATTGGCCCACCATCTTAGAGATGCTTATGAGGTGTATCGGACTTGTAAGGAGTGTCGACAAAGCAGTCCATCATCACTCGCAAGAGTGAAATGCCACAAAGAACCCATGCTCTTCTGTGAGGTGTTTGATGTGTGGGGGATCGACTTTATGGGTACTTTCCCTGCATCTTTTGGCTTTCTTTACATTCTCTTGGCTGTTGACTATGTTTCAAAGTGGGTGGAAGCTATCCCCACTAGGACTAACGATTCTAAAGTTGTTGCAAATTTTGTTAGGTCCAATATTTTTTGCAGGTTCGGCATACCTCGTGCCATCATCAGTGACCAGGGCACTCATTTCTGCAACCGCACCATGGAGGCTCTACTCCGGAAGTATGGGGTTGTGCACAGGGTCTCCACTGCTTACCATCCCCAGACCAATGGCCAGGCTGAGATCTCCAACAGGGAGATCAAACAAATCCTAGAGAAAGTTGTGCAGCCGAATAGGAAGGACTGGAGCCGCCGTCTAGAAGACGCACTTTGGGCTCAGAGGACCGCTTTCAAGACGCCGATAGGGATGTCCCCCTTTAGGCTTGTATTCGGCAAGGCATGCCATCTCCCTGTGGAAGTTGAGCACCGTGCTTATTGGGCGGTCAAGTGCTGTAGTCTGGAAATGCAAAAATCTGGTATTGAAAGGAAACTCCGATTCTGAAGAGCTTGAAGAGCTTAGGCTAGAAGCCTATGAGAGCTCTCGGATTTATAAGGAGAAAACCAAGCACTTTCATGATAGGTTGATTGCTAGGAAGGAATTCTCTGTGGGTCAACGGGTTTTACTGTTTAACTCCCGCCGGAAATTGATGGCTGGGAAACTTCGGTCCAGGTGGATTGGACCATTTGTTGTTACTAATGTTTTTCCTCATGGTGCAGTAGAGATTAAAGGTGCCGGTAGCAACAAGGCATTCAAGGTTAACGGGCAGCGGCTGAAGCTATTTCATGAGAGCTCGGGACCTGAGGATGCTACTGTTGAGGAGCTCTCTTTGGGGGAGCCCACCTACACTGCAACCTGATCAGGGAGCACCCTTTCCTTTCCCTCACTCTGTTTTGATAGTTGTGTTGTTCATTGGGGACAATGTATGTTTTAAGTGTGGGGGAGGGAACCATTTGTTTTGTTGTGTTCTGTGTTTTGTGTGTTTTCATTTCGCTCTTGAATAATTTGAGAAGCTCAAGAGCATGTGTGTGAGTCTTGTGTCGGCAAGCTTGGTAGGTTCTGTTGATTTAGCACAGATTGATGACATGATTTATGTTGATGATTCCCCCTAGGTTTTTGAAATTTGGAAATTGATCCCCATGTAATTGAAAACTGATCTTTGAGATTTTGTTGTGATGGCATGACTTATGATAAGTTTGGGGTGATAGGGTGCACACACTAGGGATAGAATCTCGGTCAAACAATTTGCATGAATGTCCAGGTGAGGATTTGAGCCTCCAACATGTTTTTGATTGTGTGAATCACTTTCAAGTTGCACTTTCCCGAGTTTGATTGAATCTCTTCATGGTTTGCATGTCTATGTGTTTGCATCAAATGATTTAGGCAATTTTCTTTGAATTAACTACTTGGCCTAAATTGAACCAGTCCCTAATGCATGTTCCCTAGTTAGCCCCTTTGAGCTTAATTAGCCTATTGTTTCATGATGACCTTATGTTATGAGCCTGAATCTGGAAAAAACATGTTAACCCGATCTTAGGATTAGGAGAGCATGGAAGCTTAGCAAGAGAATGGTTATAAGAAACTAAGTTTGGGGTGGCTACAGGGATATGATGTGTTGTTGGGGATTGAGAAAAAGAAAAAAATAATAATAAAGGTTGGAGCCAAAGGGCAAAAATAAATCTTTCAAAAAAAAATGCAAAATGTCAAGAAGGGTATTAGAAGAAAAGGGTTGTAGCCACCCAAGGCAAAAAGAAGAATAAGAATAGGAACTTGAGTAGGAAATTCAATGTGTAAACAGCTTCATGCTCTCTTAGTTCCTAGGGATTTCAGCCCAGTACCTTTGTATATCCTTCCCTTAGCCAGGCCCCATTACAACCTTGAAAGACCTTTTGATGTTGCATGCATGTTTTCCGTGGGAACCATTTTGAGATGAAAATCAAATTCATGGGAAGTGCTCTTAAAAGTGAAACTGAGTGAAATGTTGTTAGCCTAGACAAACTGAGAGATTGAGTGGACACTAAACCCCTTTGTGAGGAAGGCGATTGTTTGAATTTGGTGATCTCCCTCTTGTGTGTAACTTAGATCCCCTGTTTAGATTAATGATTGTTTGAATGATGAAATTCTCAGATGTTCAGAATAAATGATTGTGGGGATTACATTGTTGAAAAGGGGGGAACATTGAAGGAAAATTGTTTTGATGAATCGCTTGAAATTTGTGCGGAATTGGTTGAAATCCTTCTAGCTTGCCAAGTCTTGAGTCGTTTTGAGTTTTAGTTTGCTTGGGGACAAGCAAAGTTCAAGTTTGGGGTATTTTGATAAGCCTCTGGCTCATCTAGTTTTATGACTAGTATGACCGTGGTTTTGTGCCAATTATATCTCGTTTTCACCCAAATTAGGCTTGATTGTCCTCAAGCAAGGTTTTGAGTCCCTTAAGTAGTTTTAGGGTTATTTAGCCAGTTTTTGAGTCAAATAAAGCACTTATGGCTATTTCATGTTTTCAGGTTGACTTAGAGTCCAAGGAATGAAGGAAACAATGGAAATTGCAATCTGGAAACACTCGCCACGCGAGCAGATACTCGCCCCGCGAGAGTGAGGACCAGCCTGTGCCAGAAAAGTCATGTTCTCTGCCTCGCCCCGCGAACTATAGCTCGCCTCGCGAGCCTGAAGTCAGCAAGCATCACGATCAGCCCGTGATCACCATCACGGGCGTGAAGAGAAACCCCTGGAAGACAGAGACCATCACGGCCTAGCCGTGATGAAGGTCACGGCCGTGACAGATAAACACCCAAAGTCCGAAGTAATCACGGCCTGGACGTGATAGGCATCACGGCTGCAACAACCCAGATTTTGAAGACTCGCCTCGCGAGAAACCAGCTCGCCTCGCGATAATACAAATTTGAACTGGCACTATTTTAATATTCGCCTCGCGAGAGTCCACTTGCCTCACGAGAATGCGTAGTTTTTGAATGTTATAAATAGTTGTTTAGGGCAGAACAGAATGATCTTTGGCTAATCCTTGTTTTCGAATTTCTCTGGTTGTTTTGCGTTTTTGATGGAGAACTAATCTCCCTAGGTTGATCTGCTGTAATCGGCTTCCGCCAACACTTGAGGTCTTGTAATTCCTGATTTAATTCTCTTATCTCTTTCAATGCTATTCGTTATTCTCTGTTTGCTTAATTCAGTTTGTATCGAATTAGTGTTGATTTATTTTCGATGATTTTATATTCCTAAACTTAATCGCGTTTGCTTAATTCGCGTGCGTTCAATTCGTGTTTGCTTAATTCACGAAGGGCTTCATCCATTTGCTTAATTCGGAATTAGGAATATATGCCCCGTAGCGTCGGTTTCGCTTGTTAATCGATGCTACAATCGAAAAGGGATTAGAATCCGCTCAGGGCATGGAATTACATGAACCGATGATAGTGGGAAACGAAACAGCAGATTGATCGTCTTAGTCTTATTTGATAATCACGTAATTTGCTCTGTTTTATGCTCTGTTTTCATTCTGTTTTCCAATCAATTTCAAACCAAACACCCCCCCAAGAAAACTGATTTTCTGCGATAATAGCACTACAAGAGTCCTTGTGATAAGATACCCGAGTTGTCGCATTCTAAACTAAATTTTTACTAACCGCTCATCTTTTGACGCGTGCGCGACAGCGCGTCAACCAGTCACTAGGAACTCTATGAAATAGCAACTTAAAACATTAGAATCATAACAGCTGCACATTTTCCAAAATGTTCTCTCCCTCTCCTTAGTTGCAAGTTCAAAAAATTAAAACTAAATAAAATTAATTTTGAAAAAAGAACCTTTTAGAGTAAAGGAATTACTTGCAACTCCTTCATTATGTTGCACACATCCACACATCATTTCAATTGTAGTTTCCCATTCCTGAAAAATTTGAATATAAGAAATTAGTTTCATCAACATGTAACAATTATCCAGTCAGCACTTACACTCATTTTCTAGGATTAATAATGGGAAGAACACAAAAGAGAAACCATAAAACTTAATCAAATTAAGACTTAATTATGTCCTTGAAGGACATAATTAAGACTTAATCATTTCATTCTTCTTACTACTGATCCACTAGAAAACTTCATTTCAACATCTAACTCCCGCAATTAACACCACAATCAATTCCAACATTTAACTTCTACAATTAACCGCAATTAACACCACAATTAATTTCAACATCTAACTTCTACAATTAACACCGAAATCAAACTACCCTAACTTCCTACTTCATGTATCCAATCACAATCTTAGTTCCTTAAAATGTATTTCACTATTCTAGATTATATCAAAATCACACCTTTCAAGTCTCCAAATAAACATCTCAACATTACGTAAGATAAAATCAAAAGAACAACACCTGTTAGGATTATCTAACTTAACAAATTTGAATTTCTCTAGTAACCTCAATTTACATCGAAAATCATCTTTTATGCTCATATTCAACTTAAGTGAAATCTCATATTCAACTTAGGTGAAATTACTATATACACTTTCGTTTACTCTTCCGAAACTCATACAATCCATCTTAACTATGATCATTAATCATTGCCCTAGATTCCATAATGATACTATGCCTCGATCAACATTTGATTTATAGTAATTGTCTTACTCACTGATACTGATCTTAATCTTACCAGTCATATCTATATCTCAAAACTCCCATCACTTCCTATTTATCCTACTATAGGGAAACAATACTTAGGTACTATACCTAGATTATATGTTGCTCAATCAAGTCTTAATTGTAATCCATAACCATCAGAGCTTAAGGTGAAATCCTAACTCACCATTTAAACAAGAACACATATCATTATAACCATTATCTCAAAAATAAAAGGCTACAAAGCTTCAACCAAATGAATCCTATACTAGATAAGCTCCAAACTAATTCGTTATCTCTTTATTATTTTCAAGGACTACCCATACTATCCAAATATATCAAGCACTTAATATAAAGTTCCCTTAATACCAATTATCCCACAACAATCTATACTTTCACTATACTTGATTTTAAACAAGCATGAAAACCACAACCGACTAACTAAAAAAAAAACTTGCGGATTTCCGTTACCATCTTCAGACTTTCCCACCAAGAGCACGATTTCCATTTCCATAAGATCATCGACAAGTGTTTACAATAAATGTCATATTATTAACAACTATATGACACTGATGTCAAACACATACCTTATATGAAATCTTCAAAGTGAGAAGGTTCAACTCCCCTCACTGTAAACACTCTCCCCGTGACCCACTGTCCGCAATCTCTAGCTATATGACCAGGTTTTCCACAGTGGAAACAACTAGGGTTCTCCTTGCAATTTCTAACATGATGAGGTCCTCCGCGTCTGAAGAAAACCAAGCTCTTTTGCGGCTCCTGACCTGCTCCTGGATCTCTTCTCCTAGCTTCACCTCCATAACTTCCAGCTTCCTTACCAGCAGCTACAGTCTGATGCCTATTTCTCTGTCTACACTTACGAGCATAATGACATGGTTTACCACAATGGAAACAACTAGGTTTTTCCGTGCAATCTTTAAAATGATGCGATCCTCTGCATCCGAAGCAAGCATAGACTTGTTGTTGTTGATCCGATCTAACCACTAGTGTTGGTGCAGCTGTATGCACTGGTTTAGTATATGGTCCCCATCTCCCTTGAGAACCACTCTCTACCCTCCTTGGAGAACCTGATCAATTAGGGCCTCCACTTCTTGGTTGTTTCATCTCAGCATCTTGCCTCTGGTCTATGCTGTCTATAGCACTGCAACTATCAACCAACTCCGGAAAACACTGATTATCTAAATACACTACAGCTCTTCGCAGCTCATGTCGCAATCCTTCTTCAAACCTTCTACACCGCCAATCCTCATCTGGGAATCTCTGATAGAATTATGAAAACTTAATCAGAGCCTCAAAGCGTGATACATAATCGCCTACAGTCATGTTTCCTTGTCGGAGACTAGTAAACTTCCTCTCCTTCGCACGTCGGACTATATTCGGAAAATAATTCTCGAAGAAGCATTCAGTAAACAACTGCCAGCAGATAATCCTACCCTCTAACTCCAGTAATCTTATCTTACCTCTCCACCAAGACTCTGCTTCTCCAGTTAGCATGTATGCAGCATAAGTCACTTTCCTCCCCTCCATGCAGCGCATGGTGTCAAATATCTTCTCTATCTCTTGTACCCACCATTCTGCCTTCTTTGGGTCATAGTCCCCTTGGAACTGTGGTGGCTTCCCTTTTAGGAAAATAATCAATTCTGCCTCCTCAGTTTCCATGGTTGTTATTTGATTCTGCAGTTCCTGCTGCTCTTTGTTTATTTGTAGCATCTTCGTATTCTGCTGTGTTTGAAATAGCAAGGTAGCATCTATCGTTTCCATGGTATTGGGAGTCGCAGATGACTCTCCTCCATTTCCATTAGGATTAACCTCACCATTGTCAGCTCCAATGGTTCCCTCAGGAGTTCTATCGCTACTAATAATCGAACTTCTTCTTCCATTAACCATGACTCTATAACAGAAATCATCCTCTCTCATCAGTATGACATATAATACTACATAGACAGGTATATAAATACCATATGCCACACTAAGGTTATTTATCGCGTCGGATTCGGACACACTACCCATCTTCTAAGCATAGTTAAAATCCGATGTGGACTCAACTAGACACGGCCAGTAACAACATCCTAAACCTCATAGTCCGATTAGAATCGAACTGCTCTGATACCACCAAATGAGGCACCCCGTTGTGCCCCATTGTATTATTACATTAAATCCTTAATTATTTATTTACTTAATCGCGCGCTTAACGTTGAAAATACGTAAATCTTAAAACTTAATTAATAATTATATAACTTATGCAGATATAAAACACACCAAACTATTTTACATAAATACACACATGAGTATCCTTTATTTTACACAACACTGATTAGGGTATCCTCTCAGTAGGATCCCACACAGGTACTTATTTAAAACAAACTGCTTATAACTAACGGAAAACAAAAACGTCATATATGACTCACTGGCCCTAAACTTGCTACACTATATTATTAGGATCAGTCGGTTGTTCTCCAGCGTCAGCTTCATATGGAATGTCATTCAACTCCTCCACCACCTCCGTCTCGTACAGGGTTCCATCCATCTGCTCCGCAACATATTCGTCCATCTGGTCTTCTAACGTAACAAAGTAGACATACACAAAAATACAGAAATAGGGAGATAAGAAACAGTTCTATCATCATAATTGGAAAAGATTCATAGCATATAATACAATAATAGTCACAGACACGCATCACTCAAACTCAACAATCATCCTCAATTCACTATATCATCCTCTACCCTCCAACTCATGCAACTAAACCTTTATGCTGACGTGGCCACTACTAATCCTGTCACACATCCCTCGTTAGGAATGTCAGTCAGTCGTCCAAGTGACACGTTCCCCACGCCGGTGCACATTCACATCCATGGTGAGAATGCTCATGCAAAGCAATGACACTATAGCTGCACAGTACCGCCGGTGCACACCCTGGTTCTCTCTCTCAACTCAGTCAAGGGTGCTCATGCAAAGCAATGACACTATAGTTGCACAACTTAAATTCTAATTTGGAACGGTCCACGAGAACTTCGGACCTCGTGTATCTCAAATACACGGTTATGAACAACAATGCAACATATGATTCTCACTGACTTTTATCAATAACAACCTAGTACCTCAAGCTTTTTCTCATAACCTCCACTTACATTCTATATCACATCACTTCTATACAATAATAGCGAGGCACTTCTAATTCATATTCAAAACTCTCACCCAAACAAAATACCTCCAAGCAATATATATCTTTCCTTAAAATTATCTTAGCATAGAATTAAACCCAGGCAGATCATGCATAACACATTAATCAACAGAATATTCAAACACCGAAACAATACGTCACATGCAGATGGAATACCTCAACCAGCGTATCACAAACAGTCAAAAGTAAATAATTCCAGCATCCTCAAATATGAATAATCAACCTAAGGCGATAAACCTACAATTCCCAAATCGTCATTGGTTTTACGGAAAAGTTTCCAATACGATTTTGGTATTGTCGATTACTCGACCACTAGTAGGGTTTAGGTCGCCCTACACCATTATTATAAATTATATACTACTTATCGGTTCCGACGATGGAATGGTTCTTTCTCCCACCTGAGTTATCACCGGAAACACGTACACGACGATCCTCGTTATCCCGCCACGAGTTAACACAACCACCTTCATTCAAACAACATAACTATAATTAATCAACTAACAACCATCTATGACACTTTAGGGCTAGGTTCGTCCAAGACTTAGAAATAGGTTTAGGATTATCTTCTTAATGTCATCTTTTGGATCCTGATTACTAAAGTCTTAACTGTCATAGATTACTTATTACAAAACTAAAATTTGAAACAAAATCCTCTAACCTTTATGGTTAGGGTTTCGGCTTCAACCAATTATCTAGGTTAGGAAGTTGAAAATTTGATTAACATAAGGATTAATGATCCATAAGTTACTTAAGCATGATTACTCACTTAAACCAAGATTATGAACCCAGAACATGAACTAAACCTCAACTAGTTCTAAGAACTAGGGTTTCGGCCAAGGCTGAGTTTGGGGTTAGAAATCTCTAAAATTTCTAAACTCTTGGATTTAATCAACATACAAAACCTAGAGTTGGATTCAAGTGTCACAAACAACTTTTGAATCACAAAACCATTAAGTGCTCATTCCTAGGGTTTCGGTTTTGATGAGATCAAATAGGCTTAAGTTTGATTTTTGATCTTCTATATACTTGAATACAAGAACTATCAAGATATAATCAGGAATTAAGACATGAAAATGAAACAAAACCTAAGAACACAACTTTACTCTAGGTTCGGCCATGACCAGAGATCAAGGAAAGAAATTTATCATGATCTTATGCTTTTAGATGATGAAAATAGAGATGATTATAAGATCATAGCAATTGGTTTCATGTCAAAAGGATTTTTCTAGAATTAGTTATGAATTTTTGAATCTAGTTCCATGAACTTTAAGGTAAATGATGAACATATGAATCTTAGCCAAGAATCTACAAAAGTTGTGAAGAGAAATTATTTTAATGACAAGAGAAGAAGTTGCTACCTCTTGATGATTCAAGGAAAGCAAGATTTGGATGATGTTCTTCACAAATTTCTCATGGTGTTCTTGAGAAACTTAAGGAAGAAGATGAACATAGTTAGGGTTTAGAACAGTTTTAGTATTTTGGGTAGATCTCTCAACATACTTATCCGTTTTAGATGATCTTTATGTCGTTGAGAGAGAAAGATGAACAACTTTCTTGTTGAAAGTTTTTCTAGATTCAAAATAGAAACTGGTCATAATTGCTAGGCAAAATCGGACGAATTATGAACTCTTTGGAGAAAAGAACATGAAAATGGAAAAATGACTTAAGGAAGAAGACAACCTATTTAAAGGAAGAAGAAACCAAACTTAATGAAGAAGAAACCAATACTTAATGAAGAAGAATTGGAGCCGTGGGTTTTGGGTAAGTTTTAGTCAACTTTTCCAATGGCATTTGCTTGCAATTGTCATATAAAGACAAGGGCAAAATAGTCATTTCATAGAAAAATTTCACTTTGTCATAAATGTGCCATTAGGGCCATTATGACTCAGATAAGCTCATCATAAATACTCGGCAAGTCGGTCAAATCCATCATCTCTGCTACGTTGCCGATTCCTTAGTTCATCTGGCGCAAGCTTTCCTAGAGATATCTCAACTTATACGCCCGCAACAAATATGATATTTTAATTTTTTTTACCAAAATTTTCAAAACTTCCAGGATCGTAGTAAATACGATAAAAACATTTTTCATCTCGTTCCCGACTCAAAATTAGGTCTTCTGAGCAGTAAACTTTTACTGTCAGTGAAAACACAGAAAACAGCAGGCCGGCTTCCGTCTGAGTTTTCAACCAAAAACTTCCCCGTAACCTTATGAAAATAAGTATAACAAGGAAATGACCTTGGTTTATCAAAAATCATTTTCTAAGTCTCGGATAAAAAAATATATATTTATATATTTATTACCGATATTACAAGGCAGCGAAAATCGGGGTGTTACACATATCAAGTTGTTCTAGAATCAATCGATGTATACATTGACGTATAATATTTATACATTGATGTACACATAGGTTTTCATTAAAAAGTAGTTAATTAATTGAAAGTACATAGATGTACACATAAATGTACAGATCTTTCGATTAACCTTTTTCTTTTTAAGTTCAATTTTAATTTATGAAAACCATTTTGAATTTAGTTAATTTGAGAGAGCTAAATCAAAGAAAATAAGTAAAAAATTTCTTTACATAAAACTTTCTAAGTTCCTTTGCTTGAGATTCCTTGATTCTTCATTTGTGGTTTCTTCATCTTCAAGTATTCCAAACATGATCCTTGATTTGCCTTTGTCTTTCTCCTTGATCCTTTGAATTCATATCCTTGCACTAAATGATCTTTTCATAAAATGTAAATATTGGCAAATGATTAGTGAATCAAAGTTTAATCAATTCTTAAGTTCGGTCAATAATCAAAACATACTAGAGTCATTTTCCATCACATGATTGTTGTATGATACTATCTCTTAGGTTATACAATTGAATATCTTTCTTTAAGTGCATTCTTGAATTGGTATTGCAATTGTTTCTTGCTTGAGCTTCAAGGAAAGTTTACTATCTTGCTACTCCATTTGAAAAAGGGAAGTTAAACATTGTTTTTCGAAAAGTTTTAAAAAGGTCAATTCAGCCCCCCCCCCGACTAACAACCGTTTCCATATCTTACAGGTGTTGCTTCCAACCAGGATTATAAGTATAGGAATATGCATTGTTCCCTCTATTCCCTACATAATTCACTGATATTGGATTATTGGGACACTCTTCAAACAGGTGCCCCTCTCCACAGAAAACACAGGCCACAGAACTCACTTGAGCCATAACAGGTTCAGCCATAACAGGTTCCTTACTTGTGTTGGCAGTAGTCAAACTCTTCAACATATTAGTGATGGCAGCAAGCTGAGCAGATAAGGCATTTGTTTCCTTTACCTCAAACACTCCAGCAGGATTTTTAGCAGAATTGGCCCTCACAGTTGGCCATTGATAGCTATTAGCAGCTACGCTTGCAAACAGTTCATAAGCTTCATCGTAAGATTTTGTCAAAAATATGCCTCCAGATGAAACATCTAACATCAATCTTGAGGGAGGCGGTAATCCATTGTAGAAAGTCTCCATTTGGATGCAAACAGGAATGCACTGATGAGGACACTTTCTCAACACCTCCTTAAACCTCCCCCATGATTCATACAGTGATTCATCATCATTCTGCTTAAAGGAAGTTATATCACTCCTCATTCTTGTATTCTTGGTGGGAGGAAAGTAGTTAGTCAAGAACTTTTCAGCTAAGCCATTCCAAGAAAAAATGGAATTGGATTGCAAAGAGTTCAACCAAGTCTTGGCTCTGTCTCTCAGTGAATAAGGAAAGTGCCTCAATTTGAAAGCATCATCACTCACTCCAGGGATCTTGAAGCTGCTGGCCACCTCCAAAAATTGCCTCAGATGCAGGTGTGGATCTTCGGCAGGAGCACCACTGAACTGCCCAACAGTTTGAAGCATTTGGAACATCATCGGTTTGAACTCAAACTGTTGGGTAGTTATTTATGGCCTCACTATCCTAGTGTGCATGGTTTGGGGATCAAAGACAGCATAGTCCCTAATGGACCTCTCCCCATCATTTGCCATTTCAATCATACTAGGTTGCTCCTCATCATCCAAGAACATATCAGCCATGAAGCCTAGATCAGATTGTTGAACTTGAGCTCGTCGTGCTTTGGTTATTTTCCTAAGCCTCTTTGCAGTTTTCTCTATCTCCAAATCAATTTGGAATTCAGGTGCACCCTTGTTGCGTGTACAGAGTTCAATACCTGTTGCGAAGCATAGTACACACGAGATTTTTAGAACTTACTAAACAGGAAAATTTAAACTAAAAATTTAGTATTTAACACCATTCCTAATCCCCGGCAACGGTGCCAAAAACTTGTTTCACTAAAAGTGTAATGTGCAAAGTGTGCAAGTGAACACAATCGTGACAAGTAATATATTACGTGTAAGTAGATATCGTTCCCATGAGGATTTGAATGAATTAAATATAAATCTCATAGTAAACTTTTCTATTTAGTTTAATAAAGAGAGTAGGTAACAATGTAATAAAAAGGACATGCAATTAAATGCAAAAATTAATGGTTGAAAGATAACAGAAATTGTAATAAAAACAAGTTGTTACTGAATGGGGTAAATAGCTAGGGAAACTAATCCCTTGTAATGTCAACTACAAGGTAATTTATGCTTCAGAATGCTACAGCATTTAGTCCAGGAAATAATGTTTGTTTTCCAACAATAAAACTGAGATGCATTATATGATCCTTATTCCTAAGCCCAAATTAAATTCACTCTGTTATGGGTTAAGCACATCCGGCTACTCAAAGTCTTGAAGGCTATTCCTAGCTCATTCGATAGCAATTAATTTTCTAATTAATTACTTTTAACTTTATCCTCTAAACAATTCCACTAACTAAACTCTTCCAAGTTTAGCAAGCTATTATCTTAGCTAAGTTGATCAATCTCATCTAAAATAGAAATGAAGAGCACAATTGAGGAAAATGTGCAAGCACTCATTCACGTAAATCACCCATAAGCTTTCATTACAAGTTCATAGTTCCTAGCCAAAAATGTTTAGCTCATAATGAGCTTAAAGACAAAAGAAGAAATAATAAAAGAAGTGCAAAGCATGGTAACGTAAAAAATAAGAAATTACAGAGATGAAAGATGGGATAGTGATGGCTGTTGTACCTTGTACCAACTGTGTACCCTAAAAGGAGGTTGACTTCTCACTATTTGTACTAGCCTATATCCCCAAAATAGGGTTTTCTACACTCTCTCTCTTGCCTAACTTTTTGGCTTTTATAAAATTCAAATATAAAAATATTCCTTGGCCCATTTCCCAAGTACACTCAGCTGAGTTCTTCAATTCTTCCTTCCGCTTGTGGGAAGTGCAACAGGCCTCTTGTCCTTTGTGAAAACTGTGATGATCTGGCAAGTCTTTTGTCCTCTAGTGTTTCCTTCTTCAGAAGCTATAGCATTCCAGAGCAATTCCCTCCAGCTTCTTGTTGCCTTAAAAACAGATGTCTTTAAGCTTGTGCAAGTATACACAATCGCATCAAGTAATATATAAAGTAAGTTCAGATATCATTCCCACAGGGATTGTAATGTTGTAGCAAATTCCAGTATAGATTATATGTTCTAGGAGTTAGATTAGGTAACCAAAAATTGTAGTGTGTGTGCAAGTAAAAGCAAATAAAGCTTTGGAGTAAACTTAAAGTAAGCAAGCAAACAGAAAAGAGAATATGTTGTCAAATATAGAGAGAAATAGCTCTAGGTATGCTGCAGCATAAATCCTGCTTAGCCTATATTATGCTCTGACTATGCTCTAGCATCTAACTCCAGGAAATAAAAGTGTGTTTTGCAACACTTAGAGGTTAGGTTCATTAACTGCTTTCTATTCCTAGATTCAGGTTAATTACACCACCCTCTTAATAAGAATGTTCCAGCTAGTTTAGGGACTTGAATAACTATTCTTAGTTCATTCAACACCATTAATTTACCAATTAATGATTTAATCCCTATCCTTTATCAATTTCCACTTTACTCAATTTTTCCAAACCAAGCAAGCTAGATATTTAATTATGTTGGCCACTCCAAACTAAACAACATTCAACACATAATAAATGAAAATGAAGAACATATCATTGCATAAAAAGAGCTAAGCATTCATTACAATAACTTACCTAAAGCTTAAGAGGTTTAGCTCATGTTGAGCTTACAAACGCAAAATATAAAAGTGAGCAAAAAGCCATTACAAAGGAGCACGAAAATGGAACAATGGAGAGGAGGAAGATGGCTCCTTGCCTGCTGTTATTCATCCTAGTTGCTGTCCAGAAATTAGAAAATGAAGTGTCCTCTTTTAGGGTTAAAAAGGGCCTCTTTTTCTCTTTCTTACTTTTTTGCCACCAAATTAATATATTAAAATAAATGCTTGGGCCTCTTTCCTCAAATGTACCACCACAAAACCCAAAAGAAATCAGCAAGGACGTCCTTAACTTTTATGACAGCTGGCAGGAGAGAGAAAAGGTGCTCAGCTTTTGTCCTTTTCTGATAAGGAGTTCACGTCCATATGCCGCAGCATGCCCAGAGCATTTTCTAGCAGCTTATCTAAACTTCAACTAAAACCTAACAACACTCAAGACACACATTAAACATATTCCTAAACACTCAAAAACAAAAAATTAAACGAAATTTATAAAAAGACACATATTACACTAAACTAACTTAAAACACCTAAAACATCCACATAAAATACTTAAAGATTACAAAAACTCAAGCTAAGAAAGAGTAAATAACTGTCATTTCTGTTAGTTATCACACCCCCAAACTTGAATCATCGCTTGTCCTCAAGTAATGCAGAAGAAACATAGGAAAACAGAAGAATTCTATTTAATGAATGGCATGCATGGATCACCCAAATTTTTCATTTTATTTTAAGACCCATAATTCCATACTTGCATTCCTAACAAAATACTCTTTCTATCCTGCACAAATCAACAATTATTACAAAACTGGTCTAAAGTCAGATTGACACATGTTGCAGCAAGCTCACTCAGAACAATTGGTTCTGCTTTTCACCCTCTCATCAGAATTTCACTCTCACCACAAACATACATCTCTAATCTAAACTTTATAAGGTTTTATCACAATCAAAACATCACAGAAGCAAGAGGTCTTTTATGGTTGTAACAGGGCTTAGGACCGGTGAGATTAAGAAATTTGGGTAAGTAGCTCATCTCAAGGTAGAGCATAAGGATGCTTTTCAATTCAACTTACAATCCCCATTGCTCCTACAATCCACACCTTTGTTTCTTCCTTTCCTCACTAAGACCCCAGTTTATTGTTTTTTTGCTGGGAACAAAGAACATATTGTTGTTAATATTCAAATTTTTTTCTTTTTTTATTGTTCTTTGTTCACAATTTTCTATTTTTTTTAAAGCATGGAATTGCAGCTTCACGTTTTTCATTTGTGAGTTTCTTATCTCTCTGATGCTTTTCCCTCTTCTACTTTTATAGCCTTGCTGTAGCTGCACAATTGTTGCAGCATAGCACCCTCAAACTTAGTCTGGTGCTTGTCCTCAAGTCACCCCCAAACTTAACTTAGAACATAGCTTCCCAAAAAGCATCCTTAAGCTTCACATATTCAGGTATTCTTTGTTTTTCCAGTTAAGGGCTTGTAATGTGCTAGTTTTCTCAATAAAGGGCTAAGGTTCAAAGGGGTAACACTAAGGACATACATGATGAGAGGGTTGGCTATTTATGCACTAGCTAAAAATAAAAACAGAATAAGAAAATGCCTTAAGCATAAAGTGTGTGTAGTCATGTGTGTTCAGATTAAACGGAAACAAAGAAAGCCTTACAAAAAATGCATGAGTGTGGTTTATATTCGCAGTGTAGCTTTATCACTCAGGCTCACATTTATATGTTCATGCTACAGCGCATGCGCATGTGTCTTCTAGCCTAGACAGTGGTGCAACAAAGTTAATGGTGCACAGTCAAGTTAGATTATTAGGTTAGTCAGCAAGTGTTTTATTCAAAGAGTCTTGATTTAACAAACAAGGGGGCATATGCATGGCCATTCAACAGACAAAATTTAAAAAACATCTATGGCCCAAATGGCCCAACAAACAGTCAAACAGAAAAGGTCCTAATGACCACTACTTGCAGCAAAATTAAGAACATGGGTTATGGTAATGAGGTGGAGGGTTTAGAAATGCATCCTGATTTGGGATGATGCAGCAAGCTGCAGCACTCCTCTAAGGCTCTGTTTCAAGTCATTGGTGCTTTGATGCTGTTGCTCCTCCTAGTGACCCCACTTTTGGTGCTGATACTTTGCGTAGTGTTGCTCCAGTGACTTGCACTTCATCTTTTTCTTCATTTTCACCTTCTTCCTCTCTTTGTGCTGCAACATTTTGTTGATTATTCTTGGTTCCAATGATTCATACTTTCTAGACCACCCATGTTGAGTTGCCTTGCTGTTCAAGAATTCCGCCCCTTCCTCATCAGAGGAGTCATCAGCATCTACTGATGTGCAGCATTTCTGTAGTCAGATTGATTCTTAGGGAAGTGTTGCTGCACCAGCTCATCAAATGATTGTATGAAAGAGCATTGAATGTGACATTCTTTACTCTCTTAGGAAAAGGGGGAAGAGGTAATTCTGGAATCAGTTTAGGTGTAGTGGGAGATGCTGCAGCATTGGATGTTTTCTCAGTAACTGCAAGTTGTTTTGTTGCAGCATCTTCTTCTACTACCTACTTTTCAGGCTCTGACTTTTTCACCTCTTGTTTCTTCTTTGGTTCAGTAACTTCCACATCTTTACCACTCCTCAAGTGAATCACCTTGCACCGTTCATTTCCTCCGCCAAAGCTAGAGACCTTAGGATCTTCTGTACTTGCAGGTAATGAACCAATTTGCTTTGAGTTGAGTGCGCTAGCTAGTTATCCCACTTGAGTTTCCAGATTTCTCATCCCAGCCTTGGTTTCTGTCATAAATGCCTTTAGCACAGATTCTAGAGATGGTTCTGGAGCTTTTTGTTGTACTTGTGGTTGTTGCTACTGATTGTATCTAGGGGTGGATTTAGAGTGTTACTGTTGTTGGAGTATTTCAGATTAGGATGTTGTGATGGTTGCCACCCTCCATTGTATGTATTACCATAGGAATTGTTTCCTCTGTTGTTGTTGTTGTTCCCTACATAGTTAACTGAGGAGGATTTGCAAAACAATTCTCAAAAAGATGTTCTCCACCACAGTATACACAAGAGATAGAATCTACCATGTAAATCTTCTCATGCACCATTTCTTCAGTCTTGATAGGTGGAGCTACAGAGTTTCCTTGGTTTCCCATAGTCATTCCTTTTACCATATTGGTTAAGGCAAGTTTCTGAGATGAAAGTGTAGATATTTCAATCACTTCAAAGGCTCTTGATACAGCATTGACCTTGCCAGGAGCAAGTCTAGTTGTTGGCCACTGATAACTATTAGCAGCAATTCCCTCTATCAGGGCATGGGCTTCATTGTAAGACTTAGTCAGCAAGTTGCCTCCAGCTGAGGCATCTAGCACATCATCCTTGAACTAGGTGAGACACCATTGTAGAAGTGGTCCATCTGAATACAACATGGGATGCCATGATGGGGACACTTCTTCAATAATTCCTTGAATCTCTCTTAAGCTTCAAATAATGGCTCAACATCATGTTGCCTGAAAGCCATGATCTTATTTCTCAACTGTGTAGTCATGGTGGGAGGGAAGAACTTAACAAGAAATTTCTCAGCCAATTTGTTCCATGAGTCAACTGAGTATGGCTCTAGGGTAATCAACCAATTCTTTGCCTTGCGTCCCAAGGAAAATGGGAACAATCTCAATCTGAATTCATCTTCAGTGATGCCTGGAATCTTGAAGTTGCTTGCCACATTTAGAAATTGCTTCAAGTGCAAGTGATGATCCTCTGTTGCAGCACCAATAAATTGTCCCATTGCTTGCAGCATTTGGAACATCACTGGTTTAAACTCAAACTATGGTGCAGTGATTGCATTGTCCCTGTTATTGGCCAGAACCATACAATTATGCTGCTCTTCTTCAGCCATTTCAGAGCTTGCAACAGATAGTGCTGTAGCAGAAGCTAGTCTGTATTTAAGTGTCAAAAACAAGTGCATACAGTTTCTGTACCTGATGCTACACCAAATCACCCAGAATATTAGAAAATCTAACTGCATAACTAATAATCTAAAAACAAAATTTTAACACCATTAACAATCCCCGGCAATAGCGCAAAAAACTTGTTGCCTTAAAAACAGATGTCTTTAAGCTTGTGCAAGTATACACAATCACATCAAGTAATATAGAAAGTAAGTTCAGATATCGTTCCCACAGGGATTGTAATGCTGTAGCAAACTCCATTTAAGATTATATGTTCTAGGAGTTAGATTAGGTAACCAAAAATTGTAGTGTGTGTGCAAGTACAAGAGGTGGGCCCGGGCAGCGGTGACAATGGACTCGTGAGAGCTCACCCTAAGATTGGCGTGTATGAACGCGAACCAGACCCGAGCTATCGGGGTAAGATCGTACCTCCTCAATCTCAGCAGGTTCCCCGATAAGCCAACCTCCCATGCAGCCCCTGGGATACAACAAGTCTCCAAAATCTTGTTGCCTATGCCCTGAACGACCGGTAGTAGCTCATACTCACTCCTATCCTCCCACGTGATAGGGATCGCCAGACAGGAATTAATGTCCTCTGGAATGAAAGTGATGGGGACGCCCCTAAACTAGGAGATGCAGCTAGGATCAGTGATCTCAAGTTTGAGAGCATTGGCATAAAATTCCTGCACCAGTTTGAGATCAAACTGGCGAGGAAGATCAGCCAACACGACCACGCTACTTTCCAGGAGCATCTCCTTCTTTGTCACCAGTTCCCAATGCTTCTGATGCTGAGGAGATCAAAAACTAGGAGTAGAGGAGTTAGCCACAGAAGAAGAGTCAGGTCCCGAGGGTAACTCTACGTCGTCCTCAAGGCCAGAATCGCGGTTCTTGGGCTTAACACTCTGCTTTTCAGTATTCTTTGGGGGGGTCATACCTAAAAACCAGAAAATTCCCAATACAGTTTATATCAGTATTCATACCAATCAATTTTTACTCAGGCAATTCATGCATCAAGTCAGTCCATTTATCAGTAAAGAACACAGAAATTCCTCCTCAAATTTTTCAGAAAATTAACCCGAGCCCTAACTTAGTCATGCATCATCTCTAATCACCCATACCCCAAACATAGGTTTTCTAACACCACGTCATTCATATAAGAGGAGTTAAATCATCATATCAACAATTACTCTCAATCATGCCTCATATCACTCACATTTCATTCATCTTTCAATCAAGTAAATTATGAAATCATCACATCGATAGACTTATGATATCACAACAGATTCAAACATGCTTTGTTCATGTCAATACTCTCCCTTTGGTTTTCAAAAATTTTCACATAGAGATAGGGAGAGATTGAACAAAAATCCATGCTTTTGATAATGGAAAATGAATTTAGAACCACAAACTTTGATGATTAAGTGTGGAAGCGATGAAAGAATTGAAGAAGGGGTTGTGTTTCCTTGCCGCTGTAGTTCGTGCGCACGAGAGAGAAGAAGGAGTTTTAAAATTTTTGCCCAAGTGAGCCAAGAACTGCTCGTGGGGCTACTTCTATTCTTCTCGCTCGCGAGGCGAACAAGGCTTCACGGGGCGAAACTTAAAATTTCCCAATTTCAGAAACCCTAATTTCAGGGCTCGCGGGGCGAGCCAGGGTTCCCGAGGTGAACCAGAGATTTTTCAACTTTTCATCTTCCCAGATTCGCGAGGCGATCAGAGTCTCGCGAGGCGAATCTGGTTTCATCTATGGTGTTCTTGTCTACCCAGATTCACGAGGTGAGAAGTTACTCGCGACGCGAGGCAGAAAGATGGCTTTATTCTTGAGATTCTTCCTTTCAGGCTCACGGGGCAAATGATGGTTCGCTAGGCGAGCCAACCAAAACTAGCTTTTCTCATTCTCCAGGCTCACGAGGCGAGTCCTGGTTTCGCGGGGCGAGCCAAAGATAGAATTTGACATCACTCTGGCTCGCGGGGAGAATTCATGCTCGTGAGGTGAGCCAGAAAAAAATTATGCCTCTATTTCTAAGTTCATCTAAATCCTACATGCTTTCTAATGCAATTTCCTAACTAAGGACCCTATATGAAGACTCTTTTTATTATTTTTAAGACTATAAATGCATAAAAAGGATATCCATCTTGGGTTTCCTCCCAAATAGCGCTTGTTTAAAGTCCCGAGCCTGGCAGAAATGGCCTCCTAAGGGCTAATTCAACAAGAGAACTTTGTTATCGGCTGGAAATGGTTCTCCATGGTAGTGCTTGAGCCTATGCCCATTTAATTTGAAGATTCCTCCATTCCCCTCTAACTCTACCGCTCCATGTGGAAATACCTTGAAGACCTTGAAGGGTTCGGACCACCTTGATTTATGTTTTCCCGGGAAGAGTCTCAACCTTGAGTAGTATAGGAGCACTAATTGTTCCGGTTCAAACTTCCTAGGCAAGATATGCTTGTCATGCGATGCCTTTGTCCGCTCTTTGTAGATTCTTGCATTCTCATATGCTTGCATGCGGATCTCAAACAATTCATTCAAGTCAAGGAGCCTTTTCTCACCGGCATTCTTCAAATCATAATTGAGTTCTTTGATTGACCAATAAGACTTTTGCTCTAGCTCTACCGGTAAATGACACGCCTTTCCAAAAACCAAGTTGTAGGGAGACCTTCCAATTGGAGTCTTGAAAGCGGTCCTACAGGCCCACAAAGCATCATCTAACCTCTTTGACCAATCCTTCCGTGAGGAGTTGACGGTTTTCTCAAGAATACACTTCAATTCACGGTTTGATACCTCTGCTTGCCCATTGGTTTGTGGATGGTAGTGGCTTAATACTCTATGTTTGACCCCATATCTCGAAAGTAGATGGTTCATTTGTTTGTTGCAAAAGTGAGATCCACCATCACTAATCAAGACTCTAGGAACCCCAAACCTTGTGAAAATGTTACGCTTTAAGAACTCCATGACTACCCACGCATCATCCGTTGTTGTTGGAATTGCCTCCACCGACTTTGACACATAATCTACCGCTACCAAAATGTATTGATAGGAGAAGGAGGGTGGGAATGGTCCCATGAAGTCTATCCCCAAAACATCAAAGAGTTCTACTTCAAGCATACAATTAAGAGGAAGTTCATGCCGCCTAGATATGTTTCCAACTCTTTGCAACAATCACAATTCTCAACAAAAGTGTGCGAATCCTTGAAGAACGTTGGCCAATAAAACTAGCTTTGGAGGACTTTTTCCGCGATCTTCTTTCCCCCAAAGTGCCCACTATAATACAAGCTATGGCAATGCCACAACACCTTTCTGATTTGGTCATGAGGAATGCATCTTATCAAGATCTCATCCGAACATTGCTTGGAAAGATAAGGGTCCTCCAAGACATAGTATTTTGCATCCGAGAAGAACTTCTTTCTTTGTTGCATAGTCCAACCTTGCGGAACCACATTCGAAGACTTGAAGTTGGCCATATCCGCAAACCAATGAGAAATGTTTTCAAAGATTGCAAAAAGTTTCTCATCAGGAAATTCTTCCTTGATGTCAAGCAATTTCTACTCGGTGTCGGGATTGACCAACCTTGACAAGTGGTCCGCCACACCGTTTTCCGACCCTTTTCGGTCCCTAATCTCAAGATCAAACTCCTACAAAAGAAGAATCCACCGAATTAATCTAGGTTTGGCCTCTTGTTTTGTCATCAAGTGTCTTATGGCCGCATGATCAATAAAAATAATAATTTTAGACCCTACCGCATAAGATCTAAATTTATCCAAAGCAAAAACCACAGCAAGGAGTTCTTTTTAAATCGTGGAATAGTTAGCTTGTGCCTCATTTAAAACTTTACTCGCATAGTAAATCACATGAGCTAACTTTTCCACCCTTTGACCTAAAACCGCCCCCACCACATAACCACTTGCATCACACATGATTTCAAAAGGTAAATTCCAATTAGGTGCAATGATTATGGGTGCGGTGACAAGCATCTTTTCCAAAGTATTGAAAGAATTTAAACAAGAAGCATTAAAATCAAATGATACGTCCTTCGTAAGAAGGTCACATAGTGATTTCGCTATTTTGGAGAAGACCTTGATGAACCTTCGATAGAAACCGGCATGTCCCAAGAAACTCCTTACCCCCTTCACATTAGTTGGTGGGGGTAACTTCTCAATCAGTTCAATCTTGGCCTTGTCAACCTCAATCCCCCTTTGGGAGATTTTGTGCCCCAAAACTATACCTTCCTGGACCATGAAATGGCATTTTTCCCATTTTTGGCACAAGGTTGGTTTCTTGGCACCTCTCAAGCATGCAAGCCAAGTTCTTCAAGCAATTATCAAAAGAGGTCCCGAAGACCAAGAAGTCATCTATGAATACTTCAATGAATTTCTCCACTATGTCCGTGAAAATGGAGAGCGTGCACCTTTGAAAAGTAGCGGGAGCATTGCACAATCCAAATGTCATCCTCCTATAAGAAAAAACTCCATATGGACATGTTAAGGCCATGTTCCCTTGGTCTTGAGGATCCACCACAATTTGGTTGTAACTGGAGTAACCATCCAAGAAACAATTGTATTCATATCCGGCCAACCTTTCAACCATTTGATCAATGAAAGGGAGAGGGAAGTGATCTTTTCTTGTTGCATCATTTAGCTTACTATAAACCACACAAACTCTTCATCTCGTGACGGTCCTTGTTGGGATCATTTCATTATTCTCGTTGACCACCACGGTTGTGCCACCTTTTTTTGGGACCACATGAATTAGACTAACCCACTTGCTATCCGAGATTGGATAGATGATTCCGGCATCTAAAAGCTTAATCACTTCCTTACGCACAGCTTCTTTCATGATGGGATTTAGATGTCTTTGTGGTTGAACCATCGGTTTGTAATCATCCTCCATCAAAATTTTGTGCATGTATAAAGAAGGACTTATACCTTTTAAATCCGAAATATTCCACCCGATAGTGGATTTGTGTTCCCGAAGAATTCTCAAGAACTTTTCTTCTTCATCCTTTTTCAATGCATTGATAATGATGCCCGGATGATGTCCCTCCTCACTCAAGAATGCATACCTCAAGTGAGTTGGGAGTTGCTTTAACTCCATTGTTTTGTTGTCTTCTTCCACTCTTTCCTTGTTGAGGTTTTATTTTTGGCATTCATATTTTGGGAGATCCGGCAAGGCTTCCATGTTTTTTAAGCACTCGAGATAATCCTCATCTCCCAAAAGGTCTTCTTCTTCATCCTCATCATGGGATTTTACCAACACCTTTTCAAGTGTAGAACCATGGGCTTCAAGTGTGGCTATAGATCTCACTATTGGCTCCACCACGTCAACACTATATGCATATGATCTCTCAATGGGGTGCTTCATTGCTTCAAAGACATTGAAGACTACATTCTCATCTTGCACCCTAAGTGTGAGTTTTCCTTGTTGCACATCTATCAAAGAACGCCCGTTGGCTAAGACAGGCCTACCCAAAATGAGAGGGATCTCGGCATCTTCATCCATATCAAGCACCACAAAGTCCGCCGGAAATATGAACGTATCCACCTTCACCAACAAATCCTCCACCACCCCATAAGGGTATTTGATAGAACGATCTGGTAGTTGGAGTGACATTCTAGTCTTTTTGGCCTTTTTAATGCCAAGCTTCCTCATCATAGAAAGGGGCATCAGGTTGATGCTTGCCCCTAGATCACATAATGCTTCCCCAAGAGTAATCTCCCCAATTGTGCATGGTATACTAAAGGAACCCGAATCCTTCAACTTTGGAAGTAGTTTCATTTGGAGAATTGTACTACACTCCTCGGTCAGAACAACCGTTTCCTCATCCACTATCTTTTGCTTCTTGGAGAGAAGCTCTTTCATAAACCAAGCATAAGATGGCATTTGTTCCAAGGCTTCCGCAAATGGAATGTTGAGTTGAAGCTTACGGAAAACATCAAGGATTTTTTTGAATTGTTTGTCTTGCAAGGTCTTATTCAATCTCTCTGGACATGGTACCTTCATGAAGGGAGAAAGATCTTGGGGCTCAACCCACTTCTTCCTTCGGAATTCTTCATCCACTAATTTCAATCTCCCACCTTGCTCTAGCACCTTCTCACTAGCCTCTTCATCTTCTTTTGCTTGCTCTGTTTCCACCTGTGGTTGTTCCGGAATTTCAACTTCATGAGAACTAGTTGCTCCCCCATTTGATTCCAACACCTTACCGCTTCTAGTGGTCACAACATTGCATTGATTTTTTAGGTTGATCTCTGTATTACCTGGGAAAGATCCTGGAAGACGCTCATTCAATTGTTTTACAAGTTGTGCTACCTGAGTCTCAAGATTCTGAATTGTTGCCCTTGTGTGAGTTGCCAATTTGTCAATGGTTGTGTCCGTATGCACTGTCAACTTCTCAATGGCTGCACTAGTCTTCTCAATAGCCAGCTCCCACGGTTGCTTCCCGCTATCTGTGATTTGTAACTGATTAGTTCTAGGGAGTGTTGGCTGATGATTGTGCTATTGGACTCCATAGTTTGGCCTCTGACTTTGTTGTTGTTGTTGCCCGGCTAAACCACCACTAGTGTTACTCCAAGTGAAGCCTAGATGGTCTTTCCTGACATTCCAACCCCGACTCTGATGGTAGTCATTCTGTGACACCCTTCTACCCTGCATGTTATAAGCGCTTTAAGATAAGCAATTAATAAAATTTAGTCATAATTATACTGGATAAAATAAAGCGTCTGTCCATGGGTAGAAAAGTCCACGTGAACTAGTTCTCAAAATCACGGAAAATAAAACGAGTTTAAAACAATTTAACATAGCAAAGAAATAAACCTATCCCAACCCCGATGTCACATACAGAGCTGGTATAAACGTTCTGGAATAAATCCACGGAATACAAACTGAAAACTAACTAACTGAACATAAAAACAAGCCCTAACTATGAGTGGCGGCTCCTCGAAGTCACTCCTCTCCAGGCTGCTCGTCATCCTCTGCGAGGTGCCAATTAGGCCAAACAACAAACAAATAACAGGGAGTAAGAATCATGTAATCATAATAGCAAGGAGGTAGGAAGTAAAGTAAAACATACAAGCATGGCACCAAAGTAAGCATATATCAACAACATGTATAAACATACATCAACCTCATCAACATCAAGCATACCATGTAGTGCAATCCAGCCCTACTCCACTAAACCAACAATGCATGTGGATCCACTAAACTCGGGATGGACGACTTCAAAGTTACATATCCTCATTGAGAATCTACTCAATGCCGGGGAATCTACTCCTTAGATAGCCAACGCATCAAACCAACGGATGCCTCGTCACGGGGGCGCAAGGAGAATGTACTCCAACCGTGGATGACCAGATCGCCGTACTCTAGGACGACCTCCCCTATGTCGAACATCCCTCAACAACAACAACAACTCCGATACAATGCGTATACAACACAATGACCACGGACAACCACCACCTCCATAACTCCAACAGAATCAACCGAAGACATCAGCAGAATCTACCGCAACACCGTGGAGTCAAGGTCCCCCCTTAGGACAAACCGGTTGAGCTTCATGCCCGAACTCATACTAGGAAGGGTACCGGCGAGTATGTAGATGAGCACTCTAGACGCACTCAGGTGATTTACATGTCTCTTTGTTGGAAATTATTTTTATTTTATATTTAATAATTATGGTCATTTTGTTTGATGATGTGCATCAATTTTAATGACAGGAGGACTATCGTGATAAGTTATCTTAGGTTCGGTCTCAGGAAGCCTCATCTTCCCCTTCCACCACACTTGACCCAGAGGTGGAAGCCCAATTGGAGTTGCGGGCATGGGTCGAGGTTGCTGGCGGTAAGAACAAGGGTAGCATATACGGTATGGGAGACCTAGCCGGTAACTATCAACGCGGGTGCTCCAGCATCGAAATAAGTGAAGCTATGGTATAAAATAAATACCTTATGGGTTCGGAGTGGAGAATCTGGAGACTGATTCATCCATACTCATTTCTCGGATAAACAAGTTACACGATTTTTGCGCCGTTTGAATAGTTGAATCAGGGTAACAAGTAAAGCCGAGGCTTTTGATATTTTAAATCGAAAATAAAAATAATTAGCATACCAAACCATCATTGATGAAGTTTTCTAAAAAGAAAAAGGAAAGAAGTGAAGCTATGGTATAAAATAAATACCTTATGGGTTGGGAGTGGAGAGTCTGGAGACTGATTCATCCATACTCATTTCTCAAATAAACAAGTTACACGATTTTTGCACCGTTTCAATAGTTGAATCAGGGTAACAAGTAAAGTCGAGGCTTTTGATATTTTAAATCGAAAATAAAAATATTTTATAGAATATTATAGCTTTTCATTTTAAATATATTAAATATATTATTTTCCAATAAAATTATTATATTTTCGAAAGATGGGATATTATTTCTAGAAAGATGAAAAGCTATACATATTTTTCGCATTGAAGGGGAGAAATATTATAAAAATGAAGAGGGAAATATTATACTTGCAACACCTGGCAAACCAGGGTCTTTTGGATCTTGAACTTAGGGATCTTCACCTTCACATTATGCTACTTGTCATCCCTCTCATTCCTTCTTCCTCTATTGTCATGTCTAGGTCTCCATCTATCAAATCTAGGTCTATCTTCATGGTTGTCTTCGGAATTTGAAGAACTTCTATGGGAGTTGGCATGCCTTGATTCTTCTTTGTTCTCAATTACTTCTAATCTTTCAAATATTCTTTCTATGTTCCTTGTCATTCTATCCAACTTCCTATTCAGGTTGTGTTCTTGGTGATGATGTAGGAGAATCATCAAATTCTTCTTCATGTAGTGAAGCCATGGTGCACTTACAATTTGAAAAATTACATACAAATTCCAGGGAGTTACTCAAACAGCTATTGCAGCACCGACCGAGTAATAACACGTCCAAAAAGGGAGAAATTTGCATCAGTAATAACTTTAGAGGAGAGGGAAATATTATACTTGCAACACCTGGCAAACCAGGGTCTTTTGGATCATGAACTTCCCCAGGTTCAGCCTCAGCCGGAGGTAGCTCCCGCTTCTCCGATAGAGGAGGATTCTCAGGAGTTAGTGGAGGAGGATCCTGTAGAGCTGATGGAGGAGGAGCCTGGTCGCGCTGTCTCGCACACACCAAAAAGAACGAGCGGTTTTTATAAAAATGTAGTATAGGAAGCGACAACTCGAGTATCGTCTCTTAAGGACTCTTGGGTTGTTGTTATTAACACAAAATCAGAATTGGGGGTTTTGGATTTAAATGCAAATAAAGAAACAAAGCAAAAACAGAGTAAGAAAACAAAGCAGTTAAAATGACAAATAAGCTAAAGACGATTAATCTATTGTTCTCGATTTCCCAACTATCATCGGTTCATGCAATTCCAAGCCCTAAGCAGATTCTAATCCCCTCCCGGTTGTAGCAACAATTTACAAGCGAAACCACTACTACAGATATATGTCCCTATTCCCGAATTAAGCAAACGGGGTTAAGCCCTTCGTGAACTAAGCGAACACGAAACGAACACACGCAAATTAAGCAAACGCGATTAATTATAGGAACATAATATCACCGAAAATAAATCAACACAACACAATATACTCCTGAATTAAGCAAACAGAAATATATAGCATGGCATTGAAAAGGGAAAAGCAAACAAAATAGGAATTACAGAACCTCAAGTGTAATGGAACCCAATCACAGTAGATTAATCTAAGGAGACTAGCTCTTCATTACAAGGGAAAACAAAACATATCTAAGAAAAGAAGATAAACTACTACTACTGACTCTCTAGTTCTGCCTAAAATAGATTTATATACAGTTTCTGGATTCTGCTATATCGCGAGGCGAACACTGTCTCGCGACGTGAATCTCTGCAACGTTTGATATTCTCGCGAGGCGTAGAACGGCTCGTGTGGCGAGGAATGGAAAAGTCATGGCTTCTGGTCTTCAGTCTTGCGAGGCGAGTCATGGATTCGCGGGGCGACATAGAAAGGATAGCATATTTTCTGGCACAGTCACCTTCAGGTTCGCGAGGCGAATGCATTCTCGTGGGGCGAAAGCTCCAGATTTATTTCTTTTTATTAACCTGAAAACAGAAAATAGCATAAGTGCTTTATTTAACTCTAAATCAACTAAATTAACCTAAAAATACTTTACAGACTCAAAATGCTGCTTAAAGACAATCAAGTCTAATTTGGGCGAAAATGATATAAAATTAGCACAAAACCACGATCGTACTAGTGCTCATATTCTACAATGACAAGACCATATTTCTTATTGTCCTCTGTGACTCAAACTGCTGTTCATTGTGAGCTTTGAACTGAGGAGTTTGTGCATACTGAGGTGTTTGAGAGGCCATGTAAGCCTGTGGTTGCTGGTAGTTCACATTATGAGGAACTGATGGTCTAGGCAAGAGACCTTGAGCTGGATTAGTTGGATAATTTTCTTGCACTGTGTAGCTGTTCTGATTGGTTGGACCAGGATTGAGAGGAGGCATTGGTGGTGGCACGAAGGTTTCATCGAACCTGTACCAACAGTTGAAGGACTCGTGACCATACTTGCGACATAGCTGACATGCAGGTCTCGATCCTGCTCGGCCAAGACCCCGGCCACTACCGCGACCACGATTGCGGCCTCCTCTGCCACGATAGTTACCGGCTAGGTCTAAAATAAATACCTTATGGGTTGGGAGTGGAGAGTCTGGAGACTGATTCATCCATACTCATTTCTCGGATAAACAAGTTACACGATTTTTGTGCCGTTTGAATAGTTGAATCAGGGTAACAAGTAAAGCCGAGGCTTTTGATATTTTAAATCGAAAATAAAAATAATTAGCATATCAAACCATCATTGATGAAGTTTTGTGAAAAGAAAAAGGAAAGAAGTGAAGCTATGGTATAAAATAAATACCTTATGGGTTGGGAGTGGAGAGTCTGGAGACTGATTCATCCATACTCATTTCTCAGATAAACAAGTTACACGATTTTTGCACCGTTTGAATAGTTGAATCAGGGTAACAAGTAAAGCCAAGGCTTTTGATATTTTAAATCGAAAATAAAAATATTTTATAGAATATTATAGCTTTTCATTTTAAATATATTAAATATATTATTTTCCAATAAAATTATTATATTTTAGAAAGATGGTATATTATTTCTAGAAAGATGGGATTAATTATCTGTCATATTTATTACCTATTATTAGTATTTTATATTTTTCAAATTGAAAAAAAAAATTGAAACAAATATTTTACTTTCATTTGCACTATAGTATATTTATAGTTCATATTTTAAATACAAACATATTACGAAAAATAAATATGATTCAAAGTTTTAGCCAACTTCAAATTACAACGATGCACGAAAAGCAAAAAAATTTGAAAAATTCTAGCAAAAAAGGATATTTGACGCTAGTTTACTAGAGCATAACACATAACAAAAAAAAAAGAAGGAATTGAAAATCAATTTGAAAGAATTTGATATGCATTATAAATTCATGCAGTAATGTCATGGGAAAGGAAAGACACAATATTTTAATGGCTTTTCATCAAAAGTCATGGTAGTTAAAATACTCTAAAGGCACGTGAACATGGGGAGGGGGAAGCCTTGAGAAAATAAATTATGAGACTCATATATAGTGAGTAGAAAATATAAAATATATTCTCAACAAGCACTTATCTCGCGATCGACATTAAAGAAGTATAGAGGACATGACTCCCTTTAAAAAGTTTTAAATCTTTTCTCTGTGCAAGTTCCTAATCACATAAACTTTCACAAGGTATTTATTTTATACCATAGCTTCACTTCTTTCGATGCTGCAGCACCCGCGTCGATAGTTACCGGCTAGGTCTCCCATACCGTATATGCAACCCTTGTTCTTACCGCCAGCAACCTCGACCCATGCCTGCAACTCCAATTGGGCTTCCACCTCTGGGTCAAGTGTGGTGGAAGGGGAAGATGAGGCTGCCTAAGACCGAACCTGAGATAACTTATCACGATAGTCCTCCTGTCATTAAAATTGATGCACATCATCATACAAAATGACCATAATTATTAAATATTCTTTGCAAATATACCATCTTTCGAAAATATAATAATTTTATTGGAAAATAATATATTTAATATATTTAAAATGAAAAGCTATAATATTTCCCTCTTCTACTTTTATAGCCTTGCTGTAGCTGCACAATTATTGCAGCATAGCACCCTCAAACTTAGTCTGGTGCTTGTCCTCAAGTCACCCCCAAACTTAACTTAGAACATAGCTTCCCAAAAAGCATCCTTAAGCTTCACATATTCAGGTATTCTTTGTTTTTACAGTTAAGGGCTTGTAATGTGCTAGTTTTCTCAATAAAGGGCTAAGGCTCAAAGGGGTAACACTAAGGACATACATGATGAGAGGGTTGGCTATTTATGCACTGGCTAAAAATAAAAACAGAATAAGAAAATGCCTTAAGCATAAAGTGTGTGCAGTCATGTGTGTTCAGATTAAACGGAAACAAAGAAAGCCTTACAAAAATGCATGAGTGTGGTTTATATTCGCAGTGTAGCTTTATCACTCAGGCTCACATTTATATGTTCATGCTACAGCGCATGCGCATGTGTCTTCTAGCCTAGACAGTGGTGCAACAAAGTTAATGGTGCACAGTCAAGTTAGATTATTAGGTTAGTCAGCAAGTGTTTTATTCAAAGAGTCTTGATTTAACAAACAAGGGGGCATATGCATGGCCATTCAACAGACAAAATTTAAAAAACATCTATGGCCCAAATGGCCCAACAAACAGTCAAACAGAAAAGGTCCTAATGACCACTACTTGCAGCAAAATTAAGAACATGGGTTATGGTAATGAGGTGGAGGGTTTAGAAATGCATCCTGATTTGGGATGATGCAGCAAGCTGCAGCACTCCTCTAAGGCTCTGTTTCAAGTCATTGGTGCTTTGATGCGGTTGCTCCTCCTAGTGACCCCACTTTTGGTGCTGATACTTTGCGTAGTGTCGCTCCAGTGACTTGCACTTCATCTTTTTCTTCATTTTCACCTTCTTCCTCTCTTTGTGCTGCAACATTTTGTTGATTATTCTTGGTTCCAATGATTCATACTTTCTAGACCACCCATGTTGAGTTGCCTTGCTGTTCAAGAATTCCGCCCCCTCCTTATCAGAGGAGTCATCAGCATCTACTGATGTGCAGCATTTCTGTAGTCAGATTGATTCTTAGGGAAGTGCTGCTGCACCAGCTCATCAAATGATTGTATGAAAGAGCATTTTTCCATTCCTTTATCTGGGTATTTGAAGGCGTTGAAAACATTGAATGTGACATTCTTTACTCTCTTAGGAAAAGGGGGAATAGGTAATTCTGGAATCAGTTTAGGTGTAGTGGGAGATGCTGCAGCATTGGATGTTTTCCCAGTAACTGCAAGTTGTTTTGTTGCAGCATCTTCTGCTACTACCTACTTTTCAGGCTCTGACTTTTTCACCTCTTGTTTCTTCTTTGGTTCAGTAACTTCCACATCTTTACCACTCCTCAAGTGAATCACCTTGCATCGTTCATTTCCTCCGCCAGAGCTAGAGACCTTAGGATCTTCTGTACTTGCAGGTAATGAACCAATTTGCTTTGAGTTGAGTGCGCTAGCTAGTTGTCCCACTTGAGTTTCCAGATTTCTCATCCCAGCCTTGGTTTCTGTCATAAATGCCTTTAGCACAGATTCTAGAGATGGTTCTGGAGCTTTTTGTTGTACTTGTGGTTGTTGCTGCTGATTGTATCTAGGGGTGGATTTAGAGTATTACTGTTGTTGTAGTATTTCAGATTAGGATGTTGTGATGGTTGCCACCCTCCATTGTATGTATTACCATAGGAATTGTTTCCTCTGTTGTTGTTGTTGTTCCCTACATAATTAACTGAGGAGGATTTGCAAAACAATTCTCAAAAAGGTGTTCTCCACCACAGTATACACAAGAGATAGAATCTACCACGTAAATCTTCTCATGCACCATTTCTTCAGTCTTGATAGGTGGAGCTACAGAGTTTCCTTGGTTTCCCATAGTCATTCCCTTTACCATATTGGTTAAGGTAAGTTTCTGAGATGAAAGTGTAGATATTTCAATCACTTCAAAGGCTCTTGCTACAGCATTGACCTTGCCAGGAGCAAGTCTAGTTGTTGGTCACTGATAACTATTAGCAGCAATTCCCTCTATCAGGGCATGGGCTTCATTGTAAGACTTAGTGAGCAAGTTGCCTCCAGCTGAGGCATCTAGCACATCATCCTTGAACTAGGTGAGACACCATTGTAAAAGTGGTCCATCTGAATACAATATGGGATGCCATGATGGGGACACTTCTTCAATAATTCCTTGAATCTCTCTTAAGCTTCAAATAATGGCTCAACATCATGTTGCCTGAAAGCCATGATCTCATTTCTCAACTGTGTTGTCATGGTGGGAGGGAAGAACTTAACAAGAAATTTCTCAGCCAATTTGTTCCATGAGTCAACTGAGTATGGCTCTAGGGTAATCAACCAATTCTTTGCCTTGCGTCCCAAGGAAAATGGGAACAATCTCAATCTGAATTCATCTTCAATGATGCCTGGAATCTTGAAGTTGCTTGCCACATTTAGAAATTGCTTCAAGTGCAAGTGATGATCCTCTGTTGCAGCACCAATAAATTGTCCCATTGCTTGCAGCATTTGGAACATCACCGGTTTAAACACAAACTATGGTGCAGTGATTGCATTGTCCCTGTTATTGGCCAGAACCATACAATTATGCTGCTCTTCTTCAGCCATTTCAGAGCTTGCAACAGATATAGTCTTTAAGCGAAGCTAGTCTGTATTTAAGTGTCAAAAACAAGTGCATACAGTTTCTGTACCTGATGCTACACCAAATCACCCAGAATATTAGAAAATCTAACTACATAACTAATAATCTAAAAACAAAATTTTAACACCATTAACAATCCCCGGCAATAGCGCAAAAAACTTGTTGCCTTAAAAACAGATGTCTTTAAGCTTGTGCAAGTATACACAATCACATCAAGTAATATAGAAAGTAAGTTCAGATATCGTTCCCACAGGGATTGTAATGCTGTAGCAAACTCCATTTAAGATTATATGTTCTAGGAGTTAGATTAGGTAACCAAAAATTGTAGTGTGTGTGCAAGTACAAGAGGTGGGCCCGGGCAGCGGTGACAATGGACTCGTGAGAGCTCACCCTAAGATTGGCGTGTATGAACGCGAACCAGACCCGAGCTATCGGGGTAAGATCGTACCTCCTCAATCTCAGCAGGTTCCCCGATAAGCCAACCTCCCATGCAGCCCCTGGGATACAACAAGTCTCCAAAATCTTGTTGCCTATGCCCTGAACGACCGGTAGTACCTCATACTCACTCCTATCCTCCCACGTGATAGGGATCGCCAGACAGGAATTAATGTCCTCTGGAATGAAAGTGATGGGGACGCCCCTAAACTAGGAGATGCAGCTAGGATCAGTGATCTCAAGTTTGAGAGCGTTGGCATAAAATTCCTGCACCAGTTTGAGATCAAACTGGCGAGGAAGATCAGCCAACACGACCACACTACTTTCCAGGAGCATCTCCTTCTTTGTCACCAGTTCCCAATGCTTCTTATGCTGAGGAGATCAAAAACTGAGAGTAGAGGAGTTAGCCACAGAAGAAGAGTCAGGTCCCGAGGGTAACTCTACGTCGTCCTCAAGGCCAGAATCGCGGTTCTTGGGCTTAACACTCTGCTTTTCAGTATTCTTTGGGGGGGTCATACCTAAAAACCAGAAAATTCCCAATACAGTTTATATCAGTATTCATACCAATCAATTTTTACTCAGGCAATTCATGCATCAAGTCAGTCCATTTATCAGTAAAGAACACAGAAATTCCTCCTCAAATTTTTCAGAAAATTAACCCGAGCCCCAACTTAGTCATGCATCATCTCTAATCACCCATACCCCAAACTTAGGTTTTCTAACACCACGTCATTCATATAAGGGCAGTTAAATCATCATATCAACAATTACTCTCAATCATGCCTCATATCACTTACATGTTCATTCATCTTTCAATCAAGTAAATTATGAATTCATCACATTGATAGACTTATGATATCACAACAGATTCAAACATGCTTTGTTCATGTCAATACTCTCCCTTTGGTTTTCAAAAATTTTCACATAGAGATAGGGAGAGATTGAACAAAAATCCATGCTTTTGATAATGGAAAATGAATTTAGAACCACAAACCTTGATGATTAAGTGTGGAAGCGATGAAAGAATTGAAGAAGGGGTTGTGTTTCCTTGCCGCTGTAGTTCGTGCGCACGAGAGAGAAGAAGGAGTTTGAAAATTTTTGCCCAAGTGAGCCAAGAACTGCTCGTGGGGCTACTTCTATTCTTCTCGCTCGCGAGGCGAACAAGGCTTCACGGGGCGAAACTTAAAATTTCCCAATTTCAGAAACCCTAATTTCAGGGCTCGCGGGGCTAGCCAGGGTTCCCGAGGTGAACCAGAGATTTTTCAACTTTTCATCTTCCCAGATTCGCGAGGCGATCAGAGTCTCGCGAGGCGAATCTGGTTTCATCTATGGTGTTCATGTCTACCCAGATTCACGAGGTGAGAAGTTACTCGCGACGCGAGGCAGAAAGATGGCTTTATTCTTGAGATTCTTCCTTTCAGGCTCACGGGGCAAATGATGGTTCGCTAGGCGAGCCAACCAAAACTAGCTTTTCTCATTCTCCAGGCTCACGAGGCGAGTCCTGGTTTCGCGGGGCGAGCCAAAGATAGAATTTGACATCACTCTGGCTCGCGGGGAGAATTCATGCTCGCGAGGTGAGCCAGAAAAAAATTATGCCTCTATTTCTAAGTTCATCTAAATCCTACATGCTTTCTAATGCAATTTCCTAACTAAGGACCCTATATGAAGACTCTTTTTATTATTTTTAAGACTATAAATGCATAAAAAGGATATCCATCTTGGGTTTCCTCCCAAGTAGCGCTTGTTTAAAGTCCCGAGCCTGGCAGAAATGGCCTCCTAAGGGCTAATTCAACAAGAGAATTTTGTTATCGGCTGGAAGTGGTTCTCCATGGTAGTGCTTGAGCCTATGCCCATTTAATTTGAAGATTCCTCCATTCCCCTCTAACTCTACCGCTCCATGTGGAAATACCTTGAAGACCTTGAAGGGTTCGGACCACCTTGATTTATGTTTTCCCGGGAAGAGTCTCAACCTTGAGTAGTATAGGAGCTAATTGTTCCGGTTCAAACTTCCTAGGCAAGATATGCTTGTCATGCGATGCCTTTGTCCGCTCTTTGTAGATTCTTGCATTCTCATATGCTTGCATGCGGATCTCAAACAATTCATTCAAGTCAAGGAGCCTTTTCTCATCGGCTTTCTTCAAATCATAATTGAGTTCTTTGATTGACCAATAAGACTTTTGCTCTAGCTCTACCGGTAAATGACACGCCTTTCCAAAAACCAAGTTGTAGGGAGACCTTCCAATTGGAGTCTTGAAAGCGGTCCTACAGGCCCACAAAGAATCATCTAACCTCTTTGACCAATCCTTCCGTGAGGAGTTGACGGTTTTCTCAAGAATACGCTTCAACTCACGGTTTGATACCTCTGCTTGCCCATTGGTTTGTGGATGGTAGTGGGTTAATACTCTATGTTTGACCCCATATCTCGAAAGTAGATGGTTCATTTGTTTGTTGCAAAAGTGAGATCCACCATCACTAATCAAGACTCTAGGAACCCCAAACCTTGTGAAAATGTTACGCTTTAAGAACTCCATGACTACCCACGCATCATCCGTTGTTGTTGGAATTGCCTCCACCGACTTTGACACATAATCTACCGCTACCAAAATGTATTGATAGGAGAAGGAGGGTGGGAATGGTCCCATGAAGTCTATCCCCAAAACATCAAAGAGTTCTACTTCAAGATACAATTAAGAGGAAGTTCATGCCGCCTAGATATGTTTCCAACTCTTTGCAACAATCACAATTCTCAACAAAAGTGTGCGAATCCTTGAAGAACGTTGGCCAATAAAACCAGCTTTGGAGGACTTTTTCCGCGGTATTCTTTCCCCCAAAGTGCCCACTATAATACAAGCTATGGCAATGCCACAACACCTTTCTGATTTGGTCATGAGGAATGCATCTTATCAAGATCTCTTCCGAACATTGCTTGAAAAGATAAGGGTCCTCCAAGACATAGTATTTTGCATCCAAGAAGAACTTCTTTCTTTGTTGCATAGTCCAACCTTGCGGAACCACATTCGAAGACTTGAAGTTGGCCATATCCGCAAACCAATGAGAAATGTTTTCAAAGATTGCAAAAAGTTTCTCATCAGGAAATTCTTCCTTGATGTCAAGCAATTTCTACTCGGTGTCGGGATTGACCAACCTTGACAAGTGGTCCGCCACATCGTTTTCCGACCCTTTTCGGTCCCTAATCTCAAGATCAAACTCCTACAAAAGAAGAATCCACCGAATTAATCTAGGTTTGGCCTCTTGTTTTGTCATCAAGTGTCTTATGGCCGCATGATCAATAAAAATAATAATTTTAGACCCTACCACATAAGATCTAAATTTATCCAAAGCAAAAACCACAGCAAGGAGTTCTTTTTAAATCATGGAATAGTTAGCTTGTGCCTCATTTAAAACTTTACTCGCATAGTAAATCACATGAGCTAACTTTTCCACCCTTTGACCTAAAACCGCCCCCACCACATAATCACTTGCATCACACATGATTTCAAAAGGTAAATTCCAATTAGGTGCAATGATTATGGGTGCGGTGACAAGCATCTTTTCCAAAGTATTGAAAGAATTTAAACAAGAAGCATTAAAATCAAATGATACGTCCTTCGTAAGAAGGTCACATGGTGATTTCGCTATTTTGGAGAAGACCTTGATGAACCTTCGATAGAAACCGGCATGTCCCAAGAAACTCCTTACCCCCTTCACATTAGTTGGTGGGGGTAACTTCTCAATCAGTTCAATCTTGGCCTTGTCAACCTCAATCCCCCTTTGGGAGATTTTGTGCCCCAAAACTATACCTTCCTGGACCATGAAATGGCATTTTTTCCATTTTAGGCACAAGGTTGGTTTCTTGGCACCTCTCAAGCACGCAAGCCAAGTTCTTCAAGCAATTATCAAAAGAGGTCCCGAAGACCAAGAAGTCATCTATGAATACTTCAATGAATTTCTCCACTATGTCCGTGAAAATGGAGAGCGTGCACCTTTGAAAAGTAGCGGGAGCATTGCACAATCCAAATGTCATCCTCCTATAAGCAAAAACTCCATATGGACATGTTAAGGCCATCTTCCCTTGGTCTTGAGGATCCACCACAATTTGGTTGTAACTAGAGTAACCATCCAAGAAACAATTGTATTCATATCCAGCCAACCTTTCAACCATTTGATCAATGAAAGGGAGAGGGAAGTGATATTTTCTTGTTGCATCATTTAGCTTACTATAAACCACACAAACTCTTCATCTCGTTACGGTCCTTGTTGGGATCATTTCATTATTCTCGTTGACCACCACGGTTGTGCCACCTTTTTTTGGGACCACATGAATTAACCCACTTGCTATCCGAGATTGGATAGATGATTCCGGCATCTAAAAGCTTAATCACTTCCTTACGCACAGCTTCTTTCATGATGGGATTTAGATGTCTTTGTGGTTGAACCATCGGTTGGTAATCATCCTCCATCAAAATTTTGTGCATGCATAAAGAAGGACTTATACCTTTTAAATCCGAAATCTTCCACCCGATAGTGGATTTGTGTTCCCGAAGAATTCTCAAGAACTTTTCTTCTTCAACCTTTTTCAATGCATTGATAATGAAGACCGGATGATGTCCCTCCTCACTCAAGAATGCATACCTCAAGTGAGTTAGGAATTGCTTTAACTCCATTGTTTTGTTGTCTTCTTCCACTCTTTCCTTGTTGAGGTTTTCTTTTGGCATTCATCTTTTAGGAGATCCGGCAAGGCTTCCATGTTTTTTAAGCACTCGAGATAATCCTCATCTCCCAAAAGGTCTTCTTCTTCATCCTCATCATGGGAATTTACCAACACCTTTTCAAGTGTAGAACCATGGGCTTCATATGTGGCTATAGATCTCACTATTGGCTCCACCACGTCAACACTATATGCACATGATCTCTCAATAGGGTGCTTCATTGCTTCAAAGACATTGAAGACTACATTCTCATCTTGCACCCTAAGTGTGAGTTTTCCTTGTTGCACATCTATCAAAGAACGCCCGTTGGCTAAGACAGGCCTACCCAAAATGAGAGGGATCTCGGCATCTTCATCCATATCAAGCACCACAAAGTCCGCCGGAAAGATGAACTTATCCACCTTCACCAACAAATCCTCCACCACCCCATAAGGGTATTTGATAGAACGATCTGGTAGTTGGAGTGACATTCTAGTCTTTTTGGCCTTTTTAATGCCGAGCTTACTCATCATAGAAAGGGGCATCAGGTTGATGCTTGCCCCTAGATCACATAATGCTTCCCCAAGAGTAATCTCCCCAATTGTGCATGGTATACTAAAGGAACCCGGATCCTTCAACTTTGGAAGTAGTTTCATTTGGAGAATTGTACTACACTCCTCGGTCAGAACAACCGTTTCCTCATCCACTATCTTCTGCTTCTTGGAGAGAAGCTCTTTCATAAACCAAGCATAAGATGACATTTGTTCCAAGGCTTCCGCAAATGGAATGTTGAGTTGAAGCTTACGGAAAACATCAAGGAATTTTTTGAATTCTTTGTCTTGCAAGGGCTTCTTCAATCTCTCTGGATATGGTACCTTCATGAAGGGAGAAAGATCTTGGGGCTCAACCCACTTCTTCCTTCGGAATTCTTCATCCACTAATTTCAATCTCCCACCTTGCTCTAGCACCTTCTCGCTAGCCTCTTCATCTTCTTTTGCTTGCTCTGTTTCCACCTGTGGTTGTTACGGAATTTCAACTTCATGAGAACTAGTTGCTCCCCCATTTGATTCCAACACCTTACCGCTTCTAGTGGTCACAACATTGCATTGATTTTTTAGGTTGATCTCTGTATTACCTGGGAAAGATCCTGGAAGACGCTCATTCAATTGTTTTACAAGTTGTGCTACCTGAGTCTCAAGATTCTGAATTGCTGCCCCTGTGTGAGTTGCCAATTTGTCAATGGTTGTGTCCGTATGCACTGTCAACTTCTCAATGGCTGCACTAGTCTTCTCAATAGCCAGCTCCCACGGTTGCTTCCCGCTATCTGTGATTTGTAACTGATTAGTTCTAGGGAGTGCTGGCTGATGATTGTGCTGTTGGACTCCATAGTTTGGCCTCTGACTTTGTTGTTGTTGTTGCCCGGCTAAACCACCACTAGTGTTACTCCAAGTGAAGCCTAGATGGTCTTTCCTGACATTCCAACCCCGACTCTGATGGTAGTCATTCTGTGACACCCTTCTACCCTGCATGTTATAAGCGCTTTAAGATAAGCAATTAATAAAATTTAGTCATAATTATACTGGATAAAATAAAGCGTCTGTCCATGGGTAGAAAAGTCTGCGTGAACTAGTTCTCAAAATTACGGAAAATAAAACGAGTTTAAAACAATTTAACATAGCAAAGAAATAAACATATCCCAACCCCGATGTCACATACAGAGCTGGTATAAACGTTCTGGAATAAATCCACGGAATACAAACTGAAAACTAACTAACTGAACATAAAAACAAGTCCTAACTATGAGTGGCGGCTCCTCGAAGTCACTCCTCTCCAGGCTGCTCGTCATCCTCTGCGAGGTGCCAATTAGGCCAAACAACAAACAAATAACGGGGAGTAAGAATCATGTAATCATAATAGCAAGGAGGTAGGAAGTAAAGTAAAACATACAAGCATAGCACCAAAGTAAGCATATATCAACAACATGTATAAACATACATCAACCTCATCAACATCAAGCATGCTATGTAGTGCAATGCAGTCCTACTCCACTAAACCAACAATGCATGTGGATCCACTAAACTCGGTATGGACGACTTCAAAGTTACATATCCTCATTGAGAATCTACTCAATGTCGGGGAATCTACTCCTTAGATAGCCAACGCATCAAACCAACGGATGCCTCGTCACGGGGGCGCAAGGAGAATGTACTCCAACCGTGGATGGCCAGATCGCCGTACTCTAGGACGACCTCCCCTATGTCGAACATCCCTCAACAACAACAACAACTCCGATACAATGCGTATACAACACAATGACCACGGACAACCACCACCTCCTTAACTCCAACAGAATCAACCGAAGACATCAGCATAATCTACCGCAACACCGTGGAGTCAAGGTCCCCCCTTAGGACAAACTCTCGGTCCCTAAGGTACAAAATCAATAACACCTTAGACCCAAAGTGTGGGGTCAAGGCCCTATTTGTCATAAGGCACCATGGTACAACTCAAACAACTTGCGAGAACCCAACGGTTTCCGGCTTAACCATCTTAATTAATCTTTAATTAAGTTATCTAGTCTTCATCATTAATAAACTAAGTCATCATTTGTCATTGGGGAAGATTAGGGTTAAAACCCCTGTTTAAGTCCTTAATCTCAGATTCTGTCTAGAAGGGTGAGCACGGGCATGCTGCCACTTAAATGGAGCACGGTCGTGCTTCCTTTTTGAGCACGAGCGTGCTCAGCTGCACGGGCGTGCTCCTTTGCTGCACGGTTGTGCTTACTGCACGGCCATTTTCCAGAATTCAAACTGGGAGCACGGGCGTGCTCCCTTTTCAGCCACAGTACTGTTCTGGCAAAGTCTCAACACAGTTCCTTAACCAAATTTTAGGGTGTTTAAGCCTATTAATCTCTAACTCATTTTAGAACCTAATTTAAACAATTAATGTTTTTAACATTTTAACCATCGACTCAACAGTCATAGCATCAACTATACAACCAACATAACATCAACAGCCAACATTGTAATAACAACGACAGTCATCATACAATCATGTTCATATTAAGGCAACCAAGATAAATATTAACAACATGTCATGAACATGGAACACAGACAAATAACATACCAAAATAGCCAAGAACATACCATCACCAAACAATACAATTTAACATGTTATTCATTCATACACATAAAACAACACGGGGTTATGGGAACCCCTTTACTTTACAATAACTCCAAGCCTATGAATACACTACCCTTCTCCCCATACCTAGAATAGAGATCACGATTCAAAAGAGAGAAAGAAGATCCACTTGGGTCCTGTCTCACTAGCGCTTGTCTACAACCTCAAGAACGACAAAGAGACACTTTGGTTCAACTCTAAGATCAAGAAATTAAAAGGAAAAGATCAAGAACTTGAAAGAAAGAACACGAGGGACAAGGTGTATAAATTTTACCTTTTCTAAAGTCCCAAACATCAAGCACAACGAACCCCTATTCGTAGCGATGTTCTCCTATCAAGAAGCAGTGAAGAACGGTGCAAGAACGGGTTCCCTAGAGAGTTTTAGGGAGAAAAACCATAAGGATTCAAATATGAAGGAGGAAGTCAGTTTTCTAAGTGTTAAGGTCGTGTAAACTAGGTTTAGTACGAGTCTAATGGTATATATATGAGTTTGGGTCATAACGGGTTCCTATTTCAGCCCAAACTGTATACAGTTCGGTACTTTAACCATAACTTGAGCTACAAGTTTCCGATTGATGTGTTCTTGGTGTCGTTAGAAAGAGAAACAAAATATCTACAAATTATTTTCTAAAGATGAAATCCTAAATCGGACTCTAAGATGGTCAAAAGTTTGATGGAATTTTAGTGATAGATTTGATAGTCATTCCTAGATCCTTAGGAGATTATGATAAGATCTTAAGATATAAAAAAAAAAATAGGATGATCCTATATTGATAAGAACTCAAATCTGATTGGTTGGGGGGCTAAAATCTAAGAATAACACTATCTCTATTTAAATACTAAATCGCACGATATCTTATCATATCATTCTTAATCGCTTATTATTAATAAAATCACATCATATATTAACATATAAAATCAAACATTAAGAGACACAATCTCATACTAATGCAAATAATCATATATTAATGTACATATTATCATATGCAAAAATATATACACGTATATATAAATATCAAACATATATATGTCAGAACTAACACCTAGAAACATAAGGGTGAATCTTGAGGTGTTACACATTTTGCATGTTCCTCTGATAGTTAGTCTTTGGTACTGTGTCATAGAAGTTGTGACACAAATCCACATGTTCCTGAGGGAAATTACCGGGACAATTCTCACTATTATGATCACCATTACAAAAATCACACCCTGGAGGCAAACCTTCTCGCACCTCATTAACCTTCATCTTACCAGTAAGCGCCTCACATTGCTTCTTCAAGAGTGTGTTCTGTTCAAGAATAGCCTCTAAAGATGCCACACTGATTCCAGCAGCATTAGAAGAAGTGCCCTGGTTGCGGTTGTAATCATTCCTTGACATCTTCTCTAATAAAGCCCAAGCATCCTCTGCTGATTTGCAAGAAAAAGAACCGCCAGCTGCTGCATCACAATTCATCTGATAGCGTCCCTTCAACCCATTAAAGAAGTGTTGTACTTTGGAAATTAAATTAAAGTAGGAAGAAGGATATCTCCTCAACAGCAAATGATACCTCTCCCAAGCTTCATTGTAGGACTCATCATCATGTTGCTTGAAGGAAGTGACGGCTAGCTTCAACTGTGCCGCTTTCTGAGGAGTAAAGTATTTTGTGAGAAATTTCTGAGCCATTTTCTCCCAAGTGGTGATGCTAGCACGATCCAAATTCAAGTCTAACCAATCGCGTGCTCTATCCCCAAGAGAGAAATGGAATAGTTGCAAACGATAGGCATCATCTGAAACTCCTGGAGCTTTGAACATGTCACATATCTCCAAGAAGTGAGCAATATGCCTGTAAGGATCTTGGTGTGCACTCCCATCAAATTGATCTCTTTGCACCTGATTGAGAGAAAATTGCTTCATTTCAAAATAATTGGCCATAATGGGTGGCCTAACAGCACTAGAAGTACAATCATCCAAGTGAGGAAGGTTGTACTCATAGAGAGACTTGTAGGGTGGAGGATCTCCTTCTGCCATCCCTTCAAGATTGATGAGTTGGTTTGCTTCAAGACTCTTTTTATCTCTTAGTTCCTTCCTTAACCTCTTCTCGGTCTTTATAATTTACGGGTCGTATAGCAAGTTTTCCTGTGGAATGGTACCTCGCATACAACAAAAACAAGACAAGACCAAGTGGGATCAAAGAAGTAATAGATATAAAAATGCAGAAAATAAAAATAAAAATTGCTTAATCAAAAAGAATTAATTTTCCTAAGAATTAGGAAAATTGGTTGTGTCAATCCCCGGCAACGGCGCCAAAAACTTGTTGCGAATCCGGCAAGTGTACCGGTTCGTTACAAGTAATAAAATACGGTAAGAAATACCGAGGTCGAACACAGGGATTGAGAGACCAATTTAACCAAATATTTAAAAGAAAATTCAAATCGTTTGACCAAGTCAATAGCAGTTGGTTGAGAAAAGAGAGAAAGATCAAGTAACAATAAATTATCTAAAACAATTATCCAAAATTGTTAACAGTAATAACGAGATTCAAACAGATGATTAAAGCTTCTAAGGTCACGAATCCGCCTACCTAATCATGCAAGCTACCCAAGTGATGATATTATGTTTCCTATGTTCAATTTCATTGTCAACCGGGACCCCCAAATTCTCCTAAAGACACTACCAATGCTCTAAAGGACATATCTAAATTGTAAATTAATTACCTACCAAGTCTCATAACCTACAGTTAGATTAAATTAAGTTCTTGTTCCCTATGTGGTTGAACCAATCTCCTACCCACTACCAATGTAATATTCAACTGGTGTTCCTAATTCAAGTCCTAAGCGCGAATGACCTATCAAGTCTCATCACATTGACAAGTTAATCAAGGGCCCAATTAATTAACACAGCAAATTCAGAATTAAGAAACAAGAATTGGGTAGGAAAAGAATACATCACATTGAAATTCGCTATGCCATCAAGGGTGGCTTCATCGTTCCCCTAGAATAGAGGATTAGTTCCTCATGGAAACGAAAACAACGATCAAAGTAATAAAAGAATTCATCCTAAGAGAAGAAGAAAACTACTGAAAAGCAGAGGGAGACGCAGCTCCAAGGAAACAAGGATTAGTATCTATAAAAAGCTGCCTGAACTAACCTAAAACAAGCAATTTATAATGTTTGCCATCTCCGCGCGCTCGCGGGGCGAGCAGGGGTTCGCGAGGCGAACCTTAAGTTGGCGCCAGTTCAAATTTTGATGTTTCGCGAGGCAAGACAAAGATCACGGAGCGAGACTGAATGGTCTTCAATTCCCTATGTCTGGCTCACGAAGCGAGGTTGAATGGTTGCCTGCTCCTTCTTAATCTGCTCCTCTGGATCGCGAGGAAAGTTGCTGTTCGCGAGGCGAATAAGCCAATTTTGCCTCTTTGCTTGTTTTCTTCATTTTTCCTAGCTTCCTCGAGCTTCACTTTTAACCTAAAAAGTAAAAGGAGAAATAAAAGGATAGAAGTACTCCAAATTAACCAAAAATCCTAAAATTTAACTAAAAGACTCAAGACCTTGCTTTGGGACAAAATGAGCCTAATTTGGGTGTGTAGCGAGGTTAAATCGCTCAATTGGCATAAAAACCTTAGCATTTCCAACTGTAAAACTAGATAAGCTGGAGGCTTATCAGTGGTGTTGCAGGTTTTGAAGGATAAGCAGCTTTATGCTAAGCTTTACAAGTGTGAGTTTTGGATGGAGGAAGTCCGGTTTCTTGGACATGTGATCAACAAGGAAGGCATAGCAATAGATCCAGCTAAGGTAGAGGCAGTTCTTAAGTGGGAACGGCCCAAGTCCGTAAGTGAGGTACAGAGCTTTCTAGGGTTAGCTGGATATTATCGGAGGTTTATAGAGGGTTTCTCGAAGATTGCGTTGCCTATGTCGCAGTTGACGAGGAAAGATACAGTTTTTGTATGGATAGATAAATGTGAGAAGAGTTTTCAAAAACTGAAGGACAGGTTGACCACATCACCTGTGTTGACTTTACCAGATCCTTTAGGACAGTTTGACGTATACTGTGATGCGTCATACCAAGGTTTGGGTTGTGTTCTGATGCAAGAGGGAAGAGTTGTGGCTTATGCTTCCCAAAAATTGAGAATTCATGAGAGGAATTATCCGACTCATAATTTGGAGTTGGCAGCCATAGTGTTCGCATTAAAGATATGGCGACACTTTCTGTATGGAGTGAAGTTTAATGTTTGTAATGACCTTAAGAGTCTGAAGTATCTGTTTGATCAGAAAGAGTTGAATATGAGACAACGAAGATGGATGGTGTTTATCAAGGATTATGAGTTTGAATTATTGTACCATCCTGGGAAGGAGAATGTTGTAGCAGATGCTTTAAGTAGGAAGTCTTTGCATGTATCCGTGATGATGGTTAAAGAGCTGTAATTGCTTGAACGGTTCAGAGATCAGAACTTAGGGATGGAGTTGGTTGAGGATAAAATTTGCTTAGGTATGATCACTATTAGTCGTGACTTTATGAGAGATCTTAGGAACAAACAGGTTCAGGATCAATATCTGCAAGAGGTGAGTAGAGGCATAGATGAGGGTAAGATTCCGAGTTTAGCCGGGGAACGGATGGTGTGTTGAGGTTTAAAGATAGGATATGTGTGCCAGAGGATTTAGAACTTAGGAAGATGATATTGGAAGAAGCACATAAGAGTAAGTTGAGTTTTCATCTGGGATCCACGAAGATGTATCAAGATCTGAAGAAAATGTTTTGGTGGCCTAGGATGAAGAAAGAGGTAGCAGAGTATGTTTTATCTTGCCTGGTGTGTCGGAAGGCTAAGATTGAGCATCAAAAACCGGTAGGTTTATTGCAATTGTTAGATATCCCATAATGGAAATGGGATAGCATAACTTTGGATTTTGTGGTTGGATTGCCATGAACTCTAAAGAGACGTGATACGATTTGGGTTATCATTGATAGTTGACGAAGTGTGCTCACTTCTTACCTATTGGTGAGAGTTATAGTTTAGAGAAGTTGACCCAGATTTATATCAAAGAAGTTGTTAGGTTGCATGGTGTGCCATCGAGCATTGTCTCATATCGAGATCCTAGATTCACATCTAGATTTTGGAGACAGTTGCATAATGCTTTGGGGACGAAGTTGAGGATGAGTTTTGCTTATCATCCCCAGATAGATGGACAGTCAGAGAGGACGATTCAATCATTGTAGGATCTTTTGAGAGCTTGTGTGTTGGAGCACACTGGCAGTTGGGATGAGTTCTTGCCATTGATTGAGTTTACTTATAACAATAGTTTTCATAGTAGTATTGGAATTGAACCATACAAGGCTTTGTATGGCAGGAAGTGTAGGACCCGTTATGTTGGTATGAGACTGGTGAAAATCAAGTTTTGGGTCCAGATGTGGTGCAGCAGACTACGGAACAAGTTAGGAAGATAAAGGAAAAGATGAAGGAAGCACAGGATAGGCAGAGGAGCTACAGTAACAAGAGGAGGAGACCTTTACAATTCCAGAAAGGTGATCACGTGTTTTTGAGAGTCACTCCGAAGACCGGAATTGCCAGGGCTATCAAGTCTAGAAAACTTACTCCTAGATTCATCAGACCTTTCCAGATTCTTCGACGGATTGGTATAGTAGCTTACCATATTGTTTTACCACCTAACCTTGATAACCTTTATGACGTCTTTCACGTTTCTCAGTTGAGGAAATATTATCCTGATTCTTTTTGGCTTTCCACATCGGTTTTGAAACTGATGTGGAAACGATCGATGTGGTTTATTGCCACTTTACACATCGGTTATAAAACCGATGTGTAAAGTATATTTTAAACATCGGTTTTATACTAACCGATGTGGAAAATTAATTTAGCAATTGATAAGCAGTTGTAAATTTAACTTTCTACATCGGTTTTGCTCAAAACCGATGTGTAAAATTGACTTTCTACATCGGTTTTATAAAGAACCGATGTGTAAAGTTAAATTTACACATCGGTTTTAAGCAAAACCGATGTAGAAAGTTAAATATACACATCGGTTATTGAGAACCGATGTGTAAAATCTCTTTTTTTTTTTTTAATCTGTTATTTACATTTCAATCATTCCTTTCCCCTGTTTCACTAATGCAGATCAATAAACAAACCAGCAGTACCCTGATCAAACAAGAAACAACAACAGAACACCAAACCAGTTTTGACACAATCATTCAAAAGCAAAACATACTTCATTCAATTTTCTTAGCACAGACAATCAGCTCTTACACATATGGTTAAAAATACTGACATTTCATCAAATGACTAGTGAGCACAGAATCTGAAAACAGAGGGCATCAGGCCTAATTAATTTCGAATGAATGAAAACAACACTTTATCAAGGCTACATCAAAACACGAGAGAAGAAGAATTGAACCAGACCTGAGCACTAATACATATCATCAGTCAAAGGTACACTATAGCTAGTATATGATAAGTTTTTAAACTAACTACATATATACAAACTATGGGTGGTACACTTCAAGAAAGAAAGTTGCCCAACGCCTCTTTATGATGTTGATGTCAGAATGAGACAATGGAGTTGGATTGTTGAATATCTGCAAGTTTAATTGGACAAAAGATTATATCTTTTAAGTAATAAACTAACATAAAACATATAACGAATCTATACTATTACTTCTAATTGTGTCAATTAACATTTACCTCACTCCATCTTTCAGTGATCCCGGAGGAGATAATTTCCAACATCCACTGCATCACATAGTAGCCACATTCCCATGACCCACATTGTATACGTGACTACGTACAAATGAAACCCAATTAGAATATGAGGAATTAAATAAAATAGAAATCAATTATTGTACCCACTGCATTTGATGCATTTGAACTAATAAATATCTTACGCTGGGAATAATCCATCTGATAGCCCGAGTACGCCTTTCACCACGCAACATGTGGGATGCATTAATAGACCTATCATGACAAAAACATTAATTAAAGTATATATAATAGATTTCAGATAATTAAAACAACTGCATTTTAACGCTTACGTTTCGATGATCGTCTTCAGTTCATTCGCCGGCTTATTTCCCAATGAGCAGAAGAAGACCACGACGTTCATTCTTGGGTACAAGAGCAACAGTTGCCAATGCCAGCTGTATTTGCGGAACAGTTAGTGACTAAGTCATATATAGTTATACTTAAATAACCGGTACTTACTTATTGAGATAAGGTGCAAGATAGAATTGATGATCGTCTCGGGAAAGTATATCACGTATGGTAGTGAAAGGGTCTTCCGATGCTACGAGAACATCACCCTGAATGAACATGGGGTCAATGAACCCATAAAGGGCGAGGTTACCCTGATCGACTAACATACGATGCAGATACCTAATATATTGGAAAAACATGTTAATTATCATTGTATTTAAAAATTAATTACGTACTTAACTTATAAATAAAATGTACTTACGTGCACCAAAACGATATGTGTGCAGAACTGGCCATTTCTTTATTGAGTGCCATCTCCATAAGTTCTTTCTTTGGTATATACAGTTCACCAGGGCTGGCATCATGTTCCAACGTTACCAAGGCTGCATCATCCTCCATGGTGACAACCTGTATAGCCAGAACTTTGAAAACATCACCATGGCCAGGTGCCCCTTTGTCGATCCCCTAAACAACATAGATATATATTAGTAATCACGGATAATTAAGTTATTTAATTCATTATTAACTAAATGGTCAAATGAATACCTTGACAGGAGCAGGCATCTCTGGTCTTCCTAGATCCGACCTTTTAGGCACAATATCATTTCCAACATCCTATAACAAATACAAATAAAGCATTATCTTTAAACAATAATAAATATATTTCGACTATGAATATAGAAAAACACAACTAACCGAATACCTCAGATGCAACAAGAAAGCTGACCAGTCTTCTTGGCCAGAGGATGAAGTTACCGGGGGCCTGACCCACTGTTTGAACCTCCTCAGTGGGCACAGGGACTCGAGCATCAACATCTCGAATAATCTCAACAGACACCCTCGAGATGATCATCCTAGTAATAACCGATGGTGTATGATATTACCTAACTTATTATATGCCCTACCCAATGCCACTAAGCGGCGATGATGATGATGATCATCAACATACAGCTCACACCTATCAGGGTCGTCATCATCATCATCATCATCATCATCATCATCAGCAGCAGCAGCAGCAGCAGCAGCATCACCATCATCATCATTTTCAGGATGATGAGGAGGATCACATGAGCCCTTAGTGCTCACATGGACAGAGGGTTGGACACCGGCTGTCATCTGCTGGGACAAAGAAGTAAATATTGCCATCTCTTTGGGCAAACTGCTCGGCCATCTCCTGTCGAAGCTCAGCTGCAATCTCCTGTTTTAGTTGTGCTCTATCTGCAACCGAATCCCTGTGGCATTGGTGTGAAGATGAACCATGGTATTGGCGAATGCCGACTCCCCATCCAACACCAATGACACGGCCCGGGTGGTCTGGTTTACCGATGGCAGTAGATAAGATATCATTGCGTCCTCTAGGAACAAAGGTTCCTTGGGTTAGCTGATCATCCAAGGCATCCTATCACATAAAAATATCAGGTCACATTACAATTCGGTAACAATCTTAAAATGACAATTACAACAAACTATACTTACAATCCTCTCAGCTACTTGGCGGGCCTCCTCGGATGTATATTGTCCCGTTTTTCTTTGTCGGCCCCTCTTCCATGAACGATGGCGTGGGGGTGGAGGTGGATCAACAACCTCTGGAAGATTTTTAGCATTAGGATCCGCCTGAGATGCTGCCTGCTGACGTGCTTTCTTTTCCTCTTCAACCATTTTCTTAACAAGCTTTTTATATCCCCCACGAGACATGACATGGGCGTAGACATTCTTGCTTTGGTTTTCCTGCCTTTTTTTCCTCTTCTCCTGTTATAAATAAAAGACAATTAAATTACATAAGTAAATGAAATTAATGCAATTACATAAATTTAGAGACAAATCAAATAAGTTAACCTGAAAGCTGGGATCACATCGGCTCTGAACAAAGCGATCCCACGTCGCCTTGTCAAGAAACGGATACACCTCAAGTGGGTTCTTTTTACTTTTTGGACCGAATATATAGTATCTGCCCAGGTCGGCCTTAAAACCCCTCCAACGCTCTCCAAAGATACTTCAAAAAATGCTTCTTCATAGCGTATGTATCCGGTATGTCAAATGTCAACTACATTAAGACCAAAAGAATCAACGAATTACTGTATGATATTATTAAGATAAAAATAAAGTAGATACAGACAAACACAGGACATAGAAGTATAGATACCAGAATACTCTCCCATATCTGCTCCTTCACGTCCGCCGGTACATCTCTCCACCTATCAATGAGTATACTAGGCCTGTTCCTAGCAAGGGTCGCCACAAAACTGGTAAACTGATCTTCCATTGGCCCAATAGGTTTGAGGTTATCATCAAAATCTACTCTTATCCTTTGATTTGACCCACGGTTGGCAGTCAAATGCCTCATCCGTGTGGCACGTCTACCCTTTCTACCGGTAGACGGGGTCTCTAACCCGCTGCATGAAGGAGGTATATCCTCATGATCAGCCATGTATACCTGTTTAAACACAAAACAAAAAAAAAACTTGTTAGTATGTCAGGATAAATATCAAACATAACTTATAAATATCGATCAACGTACATAAACATAACTTATAAATATCAACGTAAACATATAATATGCCAAACTTGATGGTAATATCAACTTCCTCTCTATCCGACACCCTCGGCCTGTCTAACGATTCACCATGGCATATCCATGTTGTATAACTCTTGCAAATCCCCTCACAAATAAGATGATCACGTATCTCCTCAGCTTCTAGTCGTCTCTCATTCAAACAGTTAACACAAGGACAATAAAATCTTTCGTTACCACCATCAGGAGCATTTGTTTTTGCAAACTGTAGAAAATCTTCCACTCCATTCTCATACTCATCACTTGTCCGTCTAGCATTCATCCAACCGCGATCCATGACTAAACCAATACCTTCGTACTTAGTCCAACATATTCATCAACCACTTCTTATGACAGGGTATGGCCCTATCCCATTCGAGAAGAAACTTTTTCAACATTCGGTTAACAGTTAGTCCTTAACTCTCATGCTCATACTCAACAAAATTTCGGCAGCATTTCCCCACGGTCTCCGACGTACACTACTTGAACGCGATGACATCCACCACGATAAAGTATGCACCCGGAGAACGAAAGGAAATGTATCAATCCGAACTTTCATCAAGTATATAACATTAGAACCAATGAATAACTATTTTAACTGAATTAAGAAAAAGTTTTTTCCCAAACTGTCCAACTTTGGACAATTCAAGATCCAACACAATGAGCGGTACATTAAGCACGTACACGTACGCTCATTAGTATTGCATCTCAAATGGGAAACTAAGGCTTTACTATTTATGTAGCTTGCATGAAGATGGGGCCTGAAAAGTGAAGAAAATTAGCCAAACAGAGCCCATCACGGCCTAGCCTTGAAAGCCATCACGGCCGTGATCGAGTATAGCTTAAAAGAAAGAATGGAAAAGTCAGAACTGGTCACGGCCATCCCGTGATGCCCATCACGACCGTGACATGTCAGCCGTACCAGACCTCACAGTGCGAAATCGATCACGGCCTGGCCGTGATGGTGGTCACGCACGTGACGTGACCAACCAAGAAAAGCAACCTCCAAGGCGAGAACTGTCACGGCCTGGCCGTGATGGCCATCACGACCGTGACATGCCAATCCGAACCCGCACCCTCACAGCGAATCGATCACGGCCTAGCCGTGATGGTGGTCACGGCCGTGACAGACATCCATTAAGGTAACCTCCAAGGCAGAACCTGTCACGGCATGGCCGTGATGGCCATCACGGCCGTGACATGCCAACTGAACTAGACCCTCACAGCGAACCGATCACGGCCTAGCCGTGATGGTGGTCACGGCCATGACAGAACAACCAGTAAAGGGAAAAAGGGGAAAAGGACCTGGGAACTCCAAATGGTGTCTTTCTAAGACCTTCCCTATCTATATCTTCCCCAAGACCCAAAGAAGAAAACCTTCACAAAGATCTTCAAAAGAAGCTCTATCCCTTTCTTCCGAAACCCCACATCACCACAACCATATCATACATTAGGAGACAGAGATAGAACTATAAACAAAAAAGTAAAAGAAAAATACCTTTCACGCCTTGAGAGACAGAGATGGGAGGGAGAAGCGAAGCGACGAAGGCGGCGAGCGAGAGGCGCGCGTTAGCGAGAGGAGATGAGTACCGTGCAATCTTGGTAGAAAAAAAAACGAAACAACATAACTGAACAAAGTGAATACTGGAGAATGAAGCAAGGTGAAGGGAAAGTGAAGCAAAGTAAAATGGAGGAAGCACTCACCAGAGAATGAAGCAATGGCGGCAAACGGACAGAGCGAGGTGAGGGCGAGCATCCAAATGCAAAGGTAAAGCACAGGGTGAGGAATGAACTGAGCAAAGGGTGTTTTTTTTTTTTAGGGTTCAAGAAACTCGAAACTGAAGAACGGAGGGATAGCGATAGCGCGAAATGTAATAAAAATTGGCAATATTACACATCGGTTAGGCCATAAACCGATGTGGTTAACCATATTATACACATCGGTTATCCTGAAACCGATGTGTAAACCTTAAACTTTTAATTCCCAATTTTTTTTTTAAATTTTATACATCGGTTATTTAAAACCGATGTGTAAAAGTAAAATTTTAATTTCTATTTTTTTTTATTTATAATTTTATACATCGGTTATCAAGAAACTGATGTTGTTAATCACAATTTTACACATCGGTTCATTGAGAACCGATGTTGAATGTTAAAAATTCTGAATTTAAATTTTTTTTATTTTAATTTTAAACATCGGTTAGAAATAACCGATGTGGAAACGTTTTACACATCGGTTATAGTCTAAACCAATGTGTAAAACTTTGGTTTTAATTTCAAAAATGCCACCGCCTCGTTTTACACATCGGTTTCTAATAAACCGATGTGTAAACTCCGATGTAGAATCCCTTTTCTGCACTAGTAATGGTTATATGGGATGAGACTACTAGAGATGCTACTTGGGATCATGAGACGGATATGCAGCAGCAGGATCCACATCTCTTCTGAGGTACGTAAATTCTGAGGACGGAATTTTGTTCTAAGTGGGGTAGTAATGTAACACCCTGCTTTCTATATACGTTGTATTATTGGTAAAGATTATTTATTTATATTTTTTACCTGAGATCAAGAAAATGATTTTGACAAAATAAAATCATATTTATACTCTACCTTACGGTAGAGTGTTACGGTAAAAATTTGGGTTTAAAAATTCAGACGGAACCCGGTCTGCATTTTCACTGACAGTAAAATGTTACTGAGCAGAAAACCTAATTTTGACCCGATAACGAAAAATTTTAGTTTATATCATATTTCCAACGATATAAGCTATTTTGAAATTATTACTCACAAATATATTATTATACTTTTTACGGGTGAAATTTTAAAGAAAACACGCGTAAAACCTAAGTCGGGAAAATGACGGAGCTAGATACGGAACTGCAAAGACCCACCAAGAGATCGGGACAACGAGTCATACATGATGACTCATGGAGGATGAGGTCATCCATGATGTCACATGTAATCATGACAAAAATAATATCTATATATTTGTATAAAGTGAAAAGACAAAATTGCCCTTGACCATTATTAGTATTTCCAACCTTGTCCTAAATTTTTGTGGACCAAAACACCCCCCTCACTCAACCTACATGGCCACACACTCCCCCCACACTTAGCAAAATTCTTCATCTTCATTCTAAGCATTTTACTCACAAAAACACCAAAACCTCTTGTTGTTCTTGAAAATTTGATCATTTCTCATCATTTTTCTTCATTCCAAGGAAAGGATCCTCTTCCTCATCATCTTAGCTTCATTAATCATCCACAAATTTCCATTTTTCATCAAGTTTTCTCAAATTTCAAGTTCTAGATCTAGTTTTTCAAAAATTCATGAAAAATCATAGAAAAATGTTTTAAGTGTTATGACACTTGATCTTACCTCTCTAATATCTCTAGTTGTTGGATCTAGAAGCTTGAAATCAAAAGAAATTCCTAACCCATTTTTGTCATGTTGGTTGAATCTATATATATAGGCTAAATGATATGAGTCATGGGGGGCAAGTCAACTTTTTAACAAGAATTATATGAGCCCAATGAAGACCATGGATCAAGAATCAAAACAAGGACTTGGTGGGCCCATGACAAGAGTTAGATACAAGAAAGCCCAACAAGCTCTTAATTACATGGTGGCTATTTTGATAGAAGCAAGCCCAAGAATGAGACCAAGTGGAATGGAGCCCAAAGTGATAACTTATCTCATTCAACTAGAAGACCGATGATCATAAAGAGGGCGTGCACTAGCTTTTACTTGTTTTATTTTTCTAATTCAATAAGTGTAATGGGTTGTGTGAGTAAGGCCCAATTTGCTAAGTCATGCATTTGGGTCAAGCCCACTTCCTTCCATGTTGTACACGAGTTTAGGGTCTTAGTTGGGAGGGAATCTTTGGCTTTCATGCTTAAGAAACTTCTATTTTATTATTCATGTTAATGTTTTATTTAAATTATGGGAGTTACACTTTTAATATGAGAAGTAAGTGTAACCACCACATAATGAGTGAGAGGTAGAGTCATAAAAGGGGCGTGATTATGAATTTGTGGCTGTGTTAAAATGGGTTTTAAGTTAGTCATGATTAGGCTAGTTAAGTGAGGGTTATGGAATCTTTGGGAAGACTAAGTGTGATGCCTAATGTGGGCAGCCACAACTCCTATATGTATGACGCCTATTCCATAAGAAATGATAACTTGGATGTTCATTTGGATCAAATTCCATTTGTGAGAATTTAGTTCTCTTTGGTTCTTGGTTGAGTCAACCTTAGTTCTTATCAAGAATCCAAGATTCTTGTGACGAACATCATAGGCTTATCAAACTTCCATGTTTGTGGCGCCATCATCATCCCTTATCACTTTCATTTTGTTTCTTTCTTCATCTTATTTTGGCTACAAAATTGGTTACTCATTAAACTTGTTAAAAATTCAACCAAAAGATCATCAACAAGGCAACCTCACCATTTGGTTGTCAACACTAAATGAGATTTTGTTCAATTTTTAACTTATGATGATTATAAGCTATCTAAGGTTTCTATATTCTAGATCCAAGAGTATGTGTGCAAAAGAAATTTCTAGCTAATTTTTACTCTCTTGGCCGAAACCCTAGCAAGTGGGTTAAATGAGTTTTGTTTTCAATTTTTGACTTGTAACAATTTATCAATGCTAGTTAAGACTCTAGTAAATAGGATCCAAAAGATGGAATTGAGAAAATAACCCTAACCTTATTTTGGTGTCTTGGCCGGACCCTAGCTTAGAATTGTCTTAGATTGATTTTGTTTGATTAATATATTTTTATGTTGATTTGATTGAAGGTTAAATTGGTAGCTTGTGGTGTGATAATGAGATGCTTCAATTTCGCGATTCCAGTATTAGCTCAGGTGGGAGAAAGAATCATCATGCCGTCGGAATGGATAAGTATATATTATAATAATGGTGTATGGCGACCTAAACCCTACTAGTGATCGAGTAATCGATAAGACCAAAATCACGTTGGAAACTACCTTATTATTAGGAATTAATATTGTACCCAGGTTGTTATATATACCTGAATGAATGAAATGAGAAAAGAAGAAGAAAATTGATCAAAATCTCTCTCTCCCTCTAGGCTTTCTCCCCGTGAGAATTCAATCTCTCCCTAAATTCCTCTCCCTATCTCTTCTCTACTTCCCTCTTCCTATCACTCTTCTATTAACTCATAAAGGTGGGTAAATCTGTGTGCATTTCTATTCCATTTTTTATTTTTAAATTTTCATATTCTACTTTTTAATTTGTTATTTTTATGTAATGTTATGTAATCATGCCAAGAATTCATAGTTCATAACTATCCTCACACGGATTATATGTAATCTTAAGCGTTGAACTGAGAACCCACTCTTTTAAGAACGTTATGGCAGATTCTACAATACACCAATGTAACAGTTGAGTTTTGATACTCTAGGGACGTAAGTGACATTTCGTTATAAAAAAATCAAAAAACAAAAAAAAAACACCTTTCTCTCTCCCCAACTCAATTCATTTTTCTCTCTCTCCCCAACTCAACTCATCCCAATCCCTGCAAGCCCAGTGAAGATCCTCAAACCACCAAAGATAATGTCACTGAAATTGTTGAACTTCATGAAATGTGACTTTTTTTCATTAGAACTACATGGATTAATTGAAGTTGGAGTTTCATGGAGACATTATATTAATGTGAAATTATGAATTCTCGAGGATGCGTTCTACCTTTTTTTGTAAATAATGTCAGACAAATATCTCGTGAGAATAGCATTTGAAGGGCTTTTACGCTCAACATTGAAAACGACTCAAAGATGAACATAACCATATTTTTATGAGATAACAAATTTGAAACAGAACCTTGATATAGGGAAGATTCCATTAATTTTAGATCACCGCTAAACTTTACCCACTTATCTCCTTTTGATCAGTTTTTATTTCGTTATCTCCATTGTCGCAACCAAAAATTGTGACGAGGACGGCATTAAAAAGAGATTTTAAGAGAAAGTAGAGTCGCCACCAATTTTATTTAATTTAGGAAAAATTGGAAAACTTTTAAAAATGGTCCTTGGAACCAAATTGAGTTCGGGAGTCGGTTACGAGTAGGGAAGGTGTTAAGCATCCTACATCGCCCATTCTACGAATGGTACCTTGAATTAATTGCGTAAAATTAATAACTTTTAAATTATTTATTTTACCCCAAAAATTTTTACACCAATAAAGAGATTACTAATTAATATTTACCCTAAGGAGGTTGAACATGACACATAAGTCCACAGGGCAACCTCAATTCTAAGATATTGAACATGAAACTTCTCATAGAGCAATCCCTAAGTAACATTAATTAATAACACAAATTCAATTGTTTTTAATTAGCTAAAAAAAAACAAACACAAAAATAAGGAAAAATATTTTTGGCTTGACATAATATTTAATCATGCTCCTACGCATTCCTCGCTGCGATGGGAAATTCAAAGTCACGTAATTCTTGTTAAAAATATTTGATGGTTTGGTTTTGATTTTTATGAAAAGGTTTTTCTTTATTTAAAAAAAAGTTTTTATTTTTTAATTTTTTATTGCCTAATTTCTAAATTTTGAAAAGTCCTAAACGAGATAGAACATGACATGTACGTCCACAGATCGATCTTGAATCTAAGGAATTGAGTGTGATACATCTCACAAAGCAATCCCCAAAATTATTTATAATTAATTCCCCTTTTACATTTTATTTATTTTGACTCATTGAAAAAAGAAAGAAAACAAACAAAAAATAATAATCATAAAAATAAAAATAACAAAAATAATAACAATAAATAAATAAATAAATAAATAAATAAATAAATAAATAAAAACCAAAATGGAAGAGAATTAAACTAAGAAGGGCAAGGACCACAACCTTCTATCATCAAAGTAGAAAATGAGAAAAACAAACAGGCAAGAGCTTAGCACTGTAGCGCGCGGGTCACCAAGGAGGCAGAAGTAGTGGCGGTCCGGGATGGCGGAGCGGCTAGGGACGTGGGTGCGACTTGCGGAACATGGTGGTGTCGCGGTGACTGAGAATTAAAGGAGCCAAGATAACTCTTTCTTAATGTTCTAGTTTGTTATTAAAAGGATTGATAGTTGTTGTTGTTTTTGTTAAGGTTGGAGTCAAGGTTAAATGGAGGAGAGTGGTGGCTATTGTATGATGGTGAAGTGAGAGGTGTTTTTGATGAAGATTAAGATTTCTATCTCTGATTCAAAATAAAGTGGTTGCTAGGGTTTGTTGGAGCATGATGAAATGGGTTTAACTGGCCTAACCCAATTGAAAATCTTTTTATTATTTTTATTATTTTTATTTTCTTTGCAATTTTTATTTTATTATTTTTTTGAAATTTTTAGTGAAAACTAAAATACCCGGTCAAAATAAGGTGTTCACAGTTGCCCCTCTTTACTTGTTCATTACTAGAATGCATGAAGAATGAGTGATTTTTCATGTGATAGTAGTAAGGAACTAGTAAAGAAAATGAACTCGCATTTTGGCCGGGATGGGAAATAGGCTGGAGAAAATTCAGCATTAAGCTTCAGAGCTCGGAAAATAAAAATGACAGCGGGCCTCAGATCCCTAAAATAAAATTAGCAGTGAGCCTCAAAGCTCAAAAAATAAACTTACAGTGGGCCGCGGATCCCAAGAATAAAATTAGCAGTGAGCCACAGAGCTCAAAAAATAAATTTGCAGCGGGCCACAGATCCCAAATATAAAATTAGCAGTGAGCCTCAGAGCTCGAAAAATAAATTGCAGTGGTAAAATTAGTAGTGAGCCTCAGAGCTCGAAAAATAAATTGCAGTGGGCCTTAGATCCCAAATATAAAATTAGTAGTGAGCCTCAGAGTTCGAAAAATAAATTTGCAGTGGGCCTCAGATCCCAAATTAACAGTGAGCCTCAGAGCTCGAAGATAAATTTGCGGCGGGCCTCAGATCCCAAAAATAAATTTGCAGTGAGCTTCAGAGCTCGAAAAATAAATTTCAATGGGCCTCAGATCCCAAATATAAAATTAGCAGTGAGCCTCAGAGCTCGAATATAAATTTTCGGCGGGCCTCAAATCCCAAAAATAAATTTGCAGTGAGCCTCAGAGCTCGAAAAATAAATTAGTGGGCCTCGGGTCCCAAATATAAAATTAGTAGTGAGCCTCAGAGCTCGAAAAATAAATTTGCAGTGGATCTCAGATCCCAAAAGTAAATTTGCAGTGAGCCTCAGAGCTCGAAAAATAAGTTGCAGTAGGCCTCGGATCCCAGAAATAAAAAAATACCAGTGAGCCTCAGAGCTCGAAAAAATAAATTTGCAGTGGGCCTCGGATCCCAAAAATAAATTTGCAGTGTGCCTCAGAGCTCGAAAAATAAATTGCAGTGGGCCTCGGATCCCAGAAATAAAAAATACCAGTGAGCCTCAGAGCTCGAAAAAATAAATTTGCAGCGGGCATCGGATCCCAAAAATAAATTTGCAGTGAGCCTCAGAGCTCGAAAAATAAATTGTAGTGCGCCTCGGATCCCAGAAATAAAAAATACCAGTGAGCCTCAGAGCTCGAAAAAATAAATTTGCAGCGGGCCTCGGATCCCAATACCAGTGAGCCTCAGAGCTCGAAAAAATAAATTTGCAGCGGGCCTCGGATCCCAAAAATAAAAAATACCAGTGAGCCTCGGAGCTCGAAAAAATAAATTTGCAGCGGGTCTCAAGCCAGAACAAGTGAGTCATGAGCCTTAAAAATAGACCATTGAGTCAGAAAAATTTTATGATTGGACCATGACCCGAGAATTTCATGCAGTGGACAAGTGAGCCATGAGCCTTAAAAATAGACCATTGAGTCAAAAAAAATTATGATTGGGCCATGACCCGGGAATTTCATGCAGTGGACCTTGAGTCAAAAAATTGTGAGCCGTGAGCCTTAAAAAAAATAGACCATTGAGTCCGAAAGTTTTATGATTGGGCCATGACCCGAGAATTTCATCCCGTGGACAAGTGAGTCAAAAATTTGTGAGCCGTGAGCCTTAAAAAAAATAGACCATTGAGTCCGAAAAGTTTTATGATTGGGCCATGACCCGAGAATTTCATGTAGTGGACCTTGAGTCAAAACAGGTGAGCCATGAGCCTTAAAAAGTAGACCATTGAGTCCGAAAAGTTTTATGATTAGGCCATGACCCGAGAATTTCATACAGTGGACCTTGAGTCAAAAACACGTGAGCCTTAAAAAAAATAATAAAAAAAAAAATAAAATAAATGGACCATTGAGTCAAAAAAAAATTATGATTGGGCCATTACCCGAGAAATTTATTGAAAACTGCCTTTTTAGAAAATGTGGAACCAAAGGCTTCTTAGAAAAGCTTTCACTAATCAAACTCATATTCAAATGGAACCTTTTGCAAAATTGGTCTTGCCTATATCTTTTTTCACTTGATAATGCCTCCTTAGGCTTGCTACTTCCAGAATATCCCTTTCTACCTCTCAATCTTTATTGTCCATAAGGATGTCATTTCCTTCAGTTACCGAAACTTCAAAGTTCTTTTGGTCCGGACTGTTCATCAAACGATTACCATTAGATGGTTAAATTATACTATTATGTCTAGGTTCATCTTTCTTGAAACATAATATAACAGATATGCATTGATTCAGAAGTGTGATGAAAAAGGATTTGATTGACTCGATAACTTTGACTTGTGCGTTTGACTTCACAAGATACGGAAAACAAGGAAAGGGACACAAAGGATGGTAGAGATTTCAAAGGGGTTGTTTTCTTAATCTGGATTGTTCTAATCTTAATGAGATTGACCTTCTCTCAACAAGTGGATATCACGATCGAAATTTGCCCCAGTGTAAGGTATTCCAAAACAAAAACTCAAACATGGGTAAACCTTTCAAGAACAAAATTGCCCCAGTGTAAGGCGTTCTAGAATAAACACAACCAAAGATACACCTTTTAAGAACGAAATTGCCCCCAAAAAATTGCCCCAGTTTATGGTTCTGAGGATAAAGTTATCCTCATTCAAGCCAAATCTCGCCCTAACTTTTGCTTAGACCGCCCTTTCGAGTTTTCAGTCTAACGGGCTTTTTTTTTTCTTTTTTTTTAAGCGCAAAGTGCTTGGAAAAGAAAGTGTGGATACCTTGTCTCGCGATTAATATTTTATGAAAATAAGAGTAATTCCTCATTGATCAGAATGGACTTTTAAAGCTTGTAACGTGGCCATGGTTTAAGGGTTAAGAAACGAAAGGTATAAAAGGCTCAAACAAGTGTTTAAGGGTGAATGATACAAAGGATCTTACATCATCAAGAGAATTGCTTGCTTTAACTTGCACACACAACTTTTTTTATTTTTTTCATTTCATTTTTCTCCTTCTCATCCTTTTCGTTTTTCAATTCAATTACATTGCCAACATTGTCTCTTTTTGCTTTCAGCATCACATTTTCCTTCTTTTACTTTTTCTTTTGCTTCCTCTTCTTCTTTCTTTTAGCATCTCCTTCAAATTCATATTTCTTTTTCCTTCACTTATTGTGGTTGCTATCAATCTTTTATACGAGCCCCCTTTTGCAGGGGTGATCCTTGTCCAAGGTTATTTTGAAAGAATTTATAAGGCTCAACAGGGGTAACAAAGGATAATGATTTTTTTTTTATGAAGGATAAAGAAAGATGGCCAATCTTCATTTCAAATTAGGATTACTCATTTTTCATAAAGAATTAAACTTGAGACATGGTAAAAAAACACACCTTCATTCATTTACTCTTTTTTTCATTTTTGTTTTCCTTTTTTGTTTTTTTTTTTTTTGGGGGGGGGGGGGGCCGATAGACCATGCGCAAAGGGTTTCATCAAGAAAGAAAAAAAATCCAAGGGCTGGATACCCACATAGTTCCAATGTCAAAGAAGAAACCAACAAGAAAGATAGAGGTAAATGAAAAAGCTAAACTATGATGGAATCCATGCAAATTTATTATATTAATGCTTCAAGAAGGATGACAAAAACTTAGATGTCAACAGATTCTTATCACTAAACACAACAAATAGTTAAACCATCATCGTGACAATTATTGATAAACAAAACAAAATGCCAAATATTGTATTTCCTCAACTATTGTCAAAAGAATCATTTGTAATGATAAGCTCTTCCCCTTGAATACTAACTAGTCCAGATGCTAACAGCCTTCTCACAGTGGTCTTGAAATCTTCACAATTATCAATAGAGTGACCACCTACCCCCATGTGAAACTTACAAGTGACATTTGGGTCTTACCGTGTCGGAAATGGGGTTCCCTTGGGCGCACAGGCTTCTCCGAAATCATATGGACATCAAATAATCGTTGGAATAACTCATCCTTGGAAATGGATAGCCTTGGGAAAGGTGGTAGGGTTGATGGAGGGCAAAAGGTTCTTCTCATTTGTGGGTTCACTTTGGGTTGGAATTGGCTAGGGTGATTTGGTGGGGAAACAGTGGGATATGATGAGTGTGGTTGTGTGTATGGACAAGGTGATGATGGCGCTTGGAAAACATTTGTGGGATGGAAGATCTGGTGAGGTGGGTATATGAATGTAGGTGTCTAGTATAGAAAGTAAGAATTAGGATCATATGGTGGTGAGTTCGATTAGTGACTTCTTTTCTGGGACGTGCAATGATTCAACTTTTCTTCTGTGAGAAAGTCATTCTTGGGATTAAAATAGATAAAATCATCGTCCCTACTTTTCCTTAGATGCAAAACTTATGTTGAGGTGAGACGCAGATATATATATACATATATATTTTTTGCTTGAAATGAATCCTTTTTTCTCAAAATATTTTCAATTAAGCTTCTTTTTTTTGAATTTTTTTTAAGAAATAACAAGAATAAAAATAATGCATGGCATGCTTGGAAAGAAAAATGCAAGTTTGTGCATGTGGTGAGTTTTTTTTATTTCAAGTTTAAAAATGCATGAGATACATGAAACAAGTTTTTTATCAGGGGGAAATTTAAGGGGGGGAAAAAGAGAAACATGAAATCAGTTTTTTTTTTTTTTTAAAGTTGACCATACATTTTTTTTTCTTATAGGTGCAAGGACATGTAGGATAGAGGGAAAAAATGCTCTATGTGTCCTAAAATGGTCCACTTTGCCGTAGAAGGTCATGACTCAAAGGGGATTGGCCACTAAGTTGAACTATTAGTGAAAATTTCAGGGTGGATCTAGAATTCTAAAGGTAGTGATCCCCAGATTGCCCATGTCTCGAAAGGTAAGGACCCGGCTCATGACCCTAGCGACAAGTAGGAATAAACCCTCACAGGATGACTAGTCCATGATACCGGTAACAATCTGAGTGATGACTCAACAAATATCAGAGGGGCACCAGGCCGATCAATGACAATGCCGAGACACCGCCGAGTCCTAAGTTATCCACAAGCTCAGGTATAGAGCTAAAAAGTGTGTGCAGCAAGTGACAGTGCAGTGTGTGTGGAACAAATAAAAGAAAGGGGTAAAACAAATAAATTAAAATTTACTAAAAATTTGCACGATCAATTATACTAGGCTTGCTCTCTAAAAAAATTCCCCAGTGGAGTCAACATCTGAAGCAACCAAAAATTGCGACGAGGACGGCGTTAAAAAGAGATTTTAAGAGAAAGTAGAATCGCCACCAATTTTATTTAATTTAGGAAAATTTGGAAAACCTTTAAGAAAATGGTCTTTGGAACCAAATTGAGTTCGGGAGTCGGTTACGAGTAGGGAATGTGTTAAGCATCCTACATCGCCCATTCTACGAATGGTACCTTGAATTAATTGCGTAAAATTAATAACTTTTAAATTATTTATTTTACCCCAAAAATTTTTACACCAATAAAGAGATTACTAATTAATATTTACCCTAAGGAGGTTGAACATGACACATAAGTCCACAGGGCAACCTCAATTCTAAGAGATTGAACATGAAACTTTTCATAGAGCAATCCCTAAGTAACATTAATTAATAACACAAATTCAATTGTTTTTAATTAGCTAAAAAAAACAAACACAAAAATAAGGAAAAATAGTTTTGGCTTGACATAATATTTAATCATGCTCCTAGGTATTCCCCGCTGCGATGGGAAATTCAAAGTTACGTAGTTCTTGTTAAAATTATTTGATGGTTTGGTTTTGATTTTTATGAAAAGGTTTTTCTATATTTAAAAAAAAAAGTTTTTATTTTTGAATTTTTATTGCCTAATTTCTAAATATTGAAAAGTCCTAAACGAGATAGAACATGACACGTACGTCCATAGATCGATCTTGAATCTAAGGAATCGAGTGTGATACATCTCACAAAGCAATCCCCAAAATTATTTATAATTAATTCCCCTTTTACATTTTATTTATTTTGACTCATTGCAAAAAGAAAGAAAACAAACAAAAAATAATAAAAATAAAAATAAAAATAACAAAAATAATAACAATAAATAAATAAATAAATAAATAAATAAATAAAAACCAAAATGGAAGAGACTTAAACTAAGAAGGGCAAGGACCACAACCATCTATCATCAAAGTAGAAAATGAGAAAAACAAACAGGCAAGAGCTTAGCACTGTAGCACGCGGGTCACCAAGGAGACGGAGGTAGTGGCGGTCCGGGATGGCGGAGCGGCTAGGGACGTGGGTGCGGCTTGCGGAACATGGTGGTGTCGCGGTGACTGAGAATTGAAGGAGCCAAGATAACTCTTTCTTAATGTTCTAGTTTGTTATTAAAAGGATTGATAGTTGTTGTTGTTTTTGTTAAGGTTGGAGTCAAGGTTAAATGGAGGAGAGTGGTGGCTATTGTATGATGGTGAAGTGAGAGGTGTTTTTGATGGAGGTGTTGTATGATGGATGATGGATGAAGGAAGAGAATGAAGGCTGGGCCTTTTCTTTTAAGGTGGCTGGTGTGTTTTTGTGGTGGGTGATGGTGTTACATATGATAGAGGATGGAAAAGAATGGAGGCTAGGTTTTCTTTGAATCTTTTTGTAGGCTCCCTTATTCTGTAGCATCTCTTGTGATTTTATAATGTCAATTCCTCCAATCTTGATCCTAAAATTCCGCCTAGATTTAAGATTGTTATCTGATCTTGTTCCTAAAAATCTGTCAAGATTAAGATTTCTATCTCTGATTCAAAATAAAGTGGTTGCTAGGGTTTGTTGGGGAGGATGAAATGGGTTTAACTGGCCTGACCCAATTGAAAATCTTTTTATTATTTTTATTTTCTTTGCAATTTTTTATTTTATTATTTTTTTGAAATTTTTAGTGAAAACTAAAGGACCCGGACAAAATAGGGTGTTCACATCCATCATCTACAAACATGAAGAAGGCTGGAATTGGCTGCAGTGACCTCCTATACGGTGGCGCAACCATAGGTGAGAGGGGGTGGCGTTGATAGGAGGAGGAGAGAGAGAAGAGGGAAGTGAGAGAAGGTCAGGAGGAAGGGAGAGAGAAAGAGAAAAGTGAAATATTTTACCCATCTTATCCTTATTAATCTGGACCGTTATTTATTTTTAATAATATATCTATGATGATAAATGATGGAGGATGCATCCTCCAACTTACCACCGGAGTATTCTAGACAATGCCATGGCGGCAAGCTTGTATCAATAAAATAAAAAAAAAAGGTACTACTGCACTCTTAGTGTCACAAATGTGCTTCAACTTTGTCTCAATAATGCTAATTCAACACACTCCCTGGACACCATACGGTTGACACAGTATGAACAATATACTGTACGGTACTGTAGCTGTACTATGCAGCACTGTAGCGAATCTTTTTTAAAAAAAAATTAATTTTTTTATAAATAATTTTTTTGATTAAGTATGTGTAAATATCTGGTGAATCGGGTATAAATATCAGGTAAATTCAGTTCAATATCTGGTGAATGGGTTTTTTGAGAAATAATTTTTTTGATTAAGTATGTGCAAATATATGGTGAATTCGGTATAAATATCTGGTGAATTCAGTTCATTATCTGGTGAAAAGGTTTTTTTGAGAAATAAATTTTGTGGTTAAGTATGTGCAAATATATGGTGAATCAGGTATAAATATCTGGTGAACTCAGTTCATTATCTGGTGAATGTGTTTTTTTTTATAAATAAATTTTTTGGTTAAGTATGTGTAAATATCTGGTGAATGGGTTTTTTTGAGAAATATATTTTTTGGTTAAGTATGTGTAAATATCTGGTGAATCAGGTATAAATATCTGGTGAATTCAGTTCATTATCTGGTGAATAGGTTTTTTGGTTAAGTATGTACAATTATCTGGTGAATCATGTACAAATATCTGGTGAATTCAGTTCATTATCTGATGAATGTGTTTTTTTAGAAATAAAATTTTTATTTTTTTAAAAAAGTCAAAATTAAAATAAAGAAAAAGTGCTGCTACAATAGCGCTACTATAACAGATGTCGCGTATGATGTCAAAAAATTGTGTCAAATTAGCAGCACTCACTTTGTCTACTGATGTTGTGGTTGTATTGTATACGTCTAAATTTTTTCCTCCAAGTACTAATTATTATTAATTGAATTATGTTATTTGAACATAAATTTTGGATACATACATGACACCATATATTTTTGTCTTTGTCTTTCACTTATTTTTTATCTTCATTATATACACACTTCTCAAAAATACACTTAAAAAACAATGGAAATACTTTAGGGCATCAGATGTCCCATTTTATATACAAAAATCATTCCTCTTCCAACTTATAGTGTATGAGTGATAAAACTGGAAATAAATATCCCCTGCCTTTTCATGAAATGTCAAACTTGATTCTGATTTATATGCCAAGAAACTAATTTTAAGGTTACAACTTTCAATGCTGGACTTTGATAGTGTTCGGACCCCTCCCCCAGGTCTTTCGAATGCTCTCTTAATCTTTGCTGTTGCTACAGGGTAGCTTTTCTTAGATTGTAATCTCTTTTTTATTTCTCTGTTTTTTGTCGTCTGTCTACCAAAAAAACAATATTAGGGTGTAGCTCACTCTTTGGATTTTTTAAATTTTTGTCAATTATCTTTGTTTCAGTTTCTCTATATAATATTTATTTATGAAGTCAGCAGAGTAAATTCTATTGATTTAGGTTTGATGAAATTAGTTTTCCATGTAGATGGAGGTTGACATAAGTGGTGATGGACTTGTGTCCCTTAATCAAGTGGATGGGATTCGAATCTTAACTCTTGCGTGTGGAGCGAATTTCCGCTAGGAGAGTGTTTCTTGCCTTCAGGTGTCATTCATTCTCCCATAGGAGATTAGTACCCGCTTCCGATGGAGATATTACTAGTCAAGGACAAAAAAAAATTTCCATCACCTTTTCTATTTTGAGTTTTTATCAGACAAATGGCTTCTACGTATACGGTTCAATACTTAATTTTTGCATGAAAATTTATTTTTTTGGTTTCCTTAACAACTGTTATTATGTCACTTATTTGCCTCACGCAAATGTGTTTTATTAGATTTAAGACCTTATTAAATATTACTAATTATTTCTTTTATTGAAAATTATTATGTTGCAATATAAAATAAAATTAATATCTTTCTAATGCTTTAGAGCGCCCACCGCCAGGGTCTTTCACTGTTGCTTGTTGTACATGCCAAAATCATATTTAACAATTTATTAGGGTCGTGTGTCATAATATATTTCTCAATTTAATATGTCGAAAATAATAAAGAGGGTAATCATATTAAAAGCCACCCATAAACATAAACATAAACATGGAGTTTTTTCTTTTTTTGGTACTGAAGATAATTTACCTTGGTAGCTGGAAATGCCTTCAATATTACATAATTTTTACCACTATAATAATAATAAAGTAGCTGATGAAAATTGGATACATGCAGGGTCAATTAGTCAAAGAGAAGTGATATAGAGTTTTCTCATCATAAAGACCCGTATCTGCCCATCATTTTCATATATATCTTGTATCAGAGGTTCTTTCTTTTGTTCTCTTATATCTTCTCTAAACCCATCACTTTCATTACATATATATACCTTGCTTGTATCAGAGCTTCTTTTTTTCTCTCATAATAATATCTGCTCCAAACCCATCATTTATTTAAACCTTGTATCAGAGGTTCTTTAGTTCTCTCATTTATTTTCGCAGAAGAGAAAAAATGTTCTCTCATGCATGCAAACTCTCTCCATCACTTACTCCTTCGATGCATCTGAAGATGAAGATGCAAAAATAGAAATTTGAGAGTGAGTGAAAGCAATGTTGAAATCTTGTGTGTGCAACAGCATATTGGAGAGTGCTGTGTCTATTTAAACCATTTTCAAATGGGTTTTTCAGATCACACCTCTCCATTGTTAGTTTTTAGCACAAAACAGAAACAAATATGGCCTCCAACTCCGAATCCAAATCCAAGCAAGTGCAACAGGATTTGATGCCAGTGGAAGATGACCCGTAAGATCCCACTTGGTATTTTTATTATTTCTTTTGTCGTTTTTTAATGTTGCATTCTTATTTAAACTCTACAATATATTTTTAATGTGCAGGTTTGGTTTTGATCCTAATGTTCGTAGAATGGTGGATGAATTTCACGACAAAGTCCAAGAGAATTTGGGTATTGTGAAAAAAGTGGGTGTGGATGATGATGATGAAGTGTGTTGCCTTTGTCTTGACTCGTACAGTAAGGAGCAGTATGTGAGTGTGATCTCACCCTGTAAGCATGTTCTTCATTCTCATTGCTATGATGGTTTGAAGGAAAATGCAGGCAATGAGGACCTGAAATGTCCACTTTGTCGGGGAGATATAAATACTGCTTGGTCTCACCAAGTTCGTCCACCTTCACCTCATCCTTCTGGTCATTTGACTGAATCACTTACACATAATTTCATCAAGATGCACGTGTTCGATGATTCAGAACCAGCTGAAGGAGGCCCATCTGAAGAGTGCCCAAGCCCATGAGGTTTTTGTATTGTGATTATCTTATTTTTCATCATTTTATCATATACATCTAATCATTAATATTTTATTTTTATTGCACAAGACAAGAGATAGAAGAAGGGAGAACAAAACAGAAGAGATCGAGAGAATGGAGAAGACCGAATCTGCTGGCTTACTAGTTGTTTTAAGTGTGTGTTCCATTATTTTAGCTGTATTGTTTTAGTTGTGTTCTAGTGACACTCTAGTCTCTGGGTTACATGTTATATATTATTTAAAGTTTATGTTCACTTCAAGGAATATTATATTATTTAAATTAAATCATTCCAGTAAAACTATTTACATAAATCATTGTGAATCCCCTGCTCACAACATGAATATTTTGCTTTTGATCAAATTAAGAAAGTGAATTAATTAAGGTGCCTGTAAGTTGGCTTATACACACATCTTAGCTGCTCAATTTCTTAGTCTATTCACGTGGCCAATTGTTGACACGTGGACAAACAATTGACTCCTTGCACCCCTGTGACACATACTCACATATATATAGATGGTAAAGTGAGAAGAGATAATTTTATATAGATGGTCAAAATTACAATTAGATTAAAAGTCATAAACACTACAGAATCACATATTTTATTCTAATTAAATCTTTACTGATTTATAAGTTTAAAAATCAAAATTCACCTCCTTCACATGTGTCTTCTCTCACTTATTTGTATATATCCTGGGGGAAATGCACTTTAGTATTCTAACTAACTAGTGCTGTAACTTGTAACCCATCGGGTGAACTTTTAAAGGGGAGAATTTAAGTTGTGTTATTTTAGTTGTATTTCTTGTGTTGTTTTAGTTGTGTTGTAGTGACACTCTAGTCTCTAGGTTACATGTTATACATTATTTAAAGTTTATGCTATAGTCCGTTTAGTCACAACTGCCAGGATTTTAGAAGAGGAAACTAAAGATTTAGCCATCCTTGCCTGTTACATTATAATATGTGAACACTAAACATACTACCAACATATGTTACCACGCTCCTGAGAGGCTATTCCGATTTAGTAAATAAAACTTGTTCACACAACAAATATTCACACTGTTGCACCCTAAACCTTTTATATTTTTCTTAACCGATCTAAATGAAAGCTAAGCTCAGGTGTTATAACTATTAACTAATAATAACTATTCTAATGTGGTGACAAGTCTATTAACTCAAACCCAACTCTGACTAGTCTTCTAAATATCTCCTCCAACTAATAACTACGTTCTGTCCAACATAGGCACATGATTTTGTACCTAATTTCTAGTAATTCTTGATACAGTTCAAAATCTTCAAAACCCATGATTTTTTTTTTATATATATACTTAATCGTGAGGTTTGGAAACAATTATCTTCAAAATTTCATGGACTTCAGAGGTTGTTTGACCCCTCAATCACACCCATGGAATTAATTGGGACATCCCAGCGAAATTCCCATGCTGCTAAGCGACGTCATGGCTTTTATGATTCTGCTGGAAACACATTTTTGAATGCCCCAAAAAAAATAAAAATTTCGTAGGAATCGGCATGTTGTGTAGAAGCTAAATAACTACTCAGAATTATTGGCAAAGAACATGGCTAAAAATTTTAAGTGACAACTCAAGACAAGGTGGAAGAGGGTTGTTGAGAATGTATAGGTCAATTTCACTCATATAGGTTTAACTTTATAAAGCTCAAAATGGATGTGGTCTTAGCTTGGTGTGGATACAAGATTGCTCAAGGGAAGAATACTGGAGCTTATTAACAGAGAAGGAAAATACTTCACTAGTAGTCGAAAGTGCTAGTAGCCGGTAATGTAGAAATTGGTGATAGGTTGAGGAACAAGGGGTTTCTAGGAGTAACAGGCTGCATCAGACATTTTCAAGTATGGTGATTTAATACAAAGAGGATACCGTTTGTAATGCAAAATACATAAAGATATCAGCAATTCAGCACTGTTGAGACTTAACACAAACTAAACCATGACTAAACTAGTTTTGATTTAATAAGCCTTATACCACAGTAAATTCTTCAGAAGCAGTAACAACAAAAACCAAGTCGCCAACTAAACAAGGTTTAGGTTTTCAACATTTATTCCTCCAGGATATATGAATTAAAAGTTGGCAAACTTCTTCTCTTTCAAGCTTTCCACAGTCTCCTTGATGCTCACTTCCAAAGGAGTAAATTCAATTCCCAAGTTCTTTGCCTTTTCTTTGGAGACCTGATATGTTGGCACATATGGCTTATCATCTGCACACCTGGTAAAAAATGTTGACAGTGAAAATGGTATTAGAAAAATCAAAACAAGAAAAACTTGTATATTCAAATTATTATAAATGTATGCACACAAAAATTAATAACCATGAACTCGTGATTTTTGTATATGAAACAACATTTGTATGATTTACAGAAGCAAAGTAGCACTTGGCCTTATTTAAAGAACACATAATTCTATAATGAATTTCAAAATAGTTCAGTATAAATTAGCATATAACAATAACCAATGGTGTTATGGGAGGCCACACTTTCCCAAGCCCCATCAATGGTGCCTCGATTGTGATCATATTTTTCTCACCTTGTGGAGATTATGGAAAGAAGCTTTGACCATTTGCAGGTTGCAGTGAACATAATTGAAGATTGCATAATTTTGGGTGGAAATGACTTTTTGAGCATGCATGCTACAAATATTGCAATATTTGGAGGAAAGGATGAGAAGAGAGGGAGAAATGCTTTGTTAAGGCAAGAGAATTTTTGAGCGACCTTTTCCGACGAAACCACCACCAACAGATTCGTCTCCTTCCGGTCTACCTACTGCCAAAGTTTCAGCTTCAAAGACCCAGCCACGCTTGGCGGCACGTCCAACCACGTCTTCATCCACCTGAACCGAAGCTCAGATCGTCGGACCATGTCGGTCTTGTTTCTGGCCTTGCTTTGTTAATTCGAGACGCGGGCCTTTTGGCTTCAGCAGCCCCTTTTAGGTGCCGTTATCGTCCTCTTGGTTGGTCCATGGCTGGTCCGCTCATGGTTGACACTATTCATAGCTGATCTCCACAACAATTTTGGTTGTGTTTGTGATTTTTTTGGTTTCGTGGTTGCCATCACTCATTAGGCTTCCGGCTCGCCCATTGGTTTTATTTGTCTTGTTGGCTTCAACATGATATTCACAATTAATATAATTTCAAGTTGGTTTAGCAGCTAACTTCTGGTTGCAAGTTGTTGTTAGAACACAGTTATGTTTTGTTCTGTTGGTTCTGGTGTGTTCATGACTCTCCAACAAGTGTTATGTTTTGTTGTGTTCGAAAGCTCAAATATTTGGCACTATTCTATTGTCTGCTTCTCTGGTGTTTGTCATGCAATTCTTATCCACTAATGCATCATAACAACATAAAAAACGATAGAATAAAAGTCCAATGGCATTTAGATTCTGTCCAAGCCATTGATTAATACATGGCGGAGATGATGCAAGTGTAGACGGAGAGGATAGAAGCAGCAATTAGGAATGAGAGGTCTCAGAAGGTAAAGGCAATAATAGAGGTAGAAACAACAACGGTGAATAAGATGGTGGAGAAGAATTAAGGGAAGATCGGGTGAAAACGGTTGAAGTGCCTTATTTAATGGGTCAGGATCCCGGAGGTCTAGAAGGTAGTACATGCGGAGGTGTGTTTGAAAGGGAAGGCACTGAAATGGTTTCAGTGGTGGGTATTGATGGACCCATGGTAAGCATGTGTATAATAGAACAGGAAAAGGGGGCAACGGTGGGCAGTAATTACATGTGTATAATAAAAGAGTAAGGAGGGACAATAATAGCAACAATTGCAAATAGTGGAACTGGACAAAGTTTCCAACCTTCTCTATCCGTAGTCTTTCACATCAGGCTAAGGCTGTATTAGAATTCTAAAACACATTTTTGTGTTGGGAAAATACACAAATTTTCTTAAATCAGATTTGTGTAAAATAAAATAAATGTGGAATAACAACACACAAAATTGATAACAGGGTTCGGTCAATTTTGCCTACATCTCTGAGCTGCTGCAGATATTTTAATGAAAAGGAAATATACAAAGTGTTTACAAAATACTCACAACCTCTCACAACCCACAACCCAATTACACCCAGAAACTAAAGCTTTTCTCTTTATGCTTTTTCTGTTTCACTCTGGTTTTTCTCTCTTGTTGGGATTATTGTTTCATCTAATGAAGGCCTCAATTTATAACAAAAGAAATCCTTGATGTACGCGTTTTTGCCAACTAAGTCACGGTTGGCTTCTTTCCTATTTTTCCTCAACAAAAGATGCACCATTCATTGAAGAAAAGATTTGGCACTGCCAATGCATATGCTCCTACGGTTTCTCTTGATTGGTGGGTTTTGTTAACTAACATCTCGATCCCTTGATGAGCATATTAGGTGTGTATATATAGAGATTCTTCCAAATAAGCTTATCACTTTTTAAACCATACCTAGCTCTCTTATTTGGATTTCCCTTAAAAGTAACTCCGAATTCCAATATCTATCTAAATTGAGACAGAAAAGGTAGGAAACACAATGTACTGTGCAATGATTACCGGTAATAAATCTAAGCTACTACATAAAAAGTAAAGTTCCTTGCTTCAACTTCACTAATTACATTTTAGATATGCATTAAACAAATAAATCAATATTAAAGCTGAGTCTTTTCATTTTCAGCACCGAATTGAGTTTCCAAACAGGCAAGTAAAGCATTAAAAGAATGGGGCTCAGCAAGTGGGGATTTGTATGCTTATATTGATATATGCATTATTGAAGTTCTCGAAATATTTAAACTTACTTCTCAGGAAGCTTGAATGTCGGGTACAGATCTCGTAGAATCTTCACAATTTCTGAGTAGTGTACAACTCTCTCAACCAAACAATATCTTCCACTAGCTGAAGAAACCTCATAAGCCTGAATATGGGCATTTGCAACATCTTTCACATTGACCCATCCAAAAGTAGCATTTGGAAATGTTTGTGCACCTGTATCAAGGAAGTGAAAGAGTTTCTTCTATTAAATAAGAGGACAAATCCTGTTCAGAGGAAAAACCGAATATATTTGAAGCACATAGGAATTGCTACCCGTTCATTAAAATAACAACTAGATAACTCAATACCAACCAATGACATATATATTGAATAAAAATTGATGACATATAATGAAAATAAAAATAAAAATAAAAATAGATCAGACAATAATCAAGCTAGATATAAAAAGAGAAGAAACTTCCCTCCAGCTCAACAATAACAACTTTGATTAAAATGCACATACCTTAAATATAAGTACAGATTATAGATTTGTAGTTATTATAACCCTCCTTTAATTATTTTCATTTTTATATTTTATATTTTATATTTCCTTTGTCAATTTGCTTGATACAGAAAAAATAGTTGAATTAAAAACACATCACGCAATTCAGATGCAGACAAAGCAGATAATAGAATTTCTATACAGAATAACATTTAAATCAAAATTACCATTAATTAGGTTCAAAACTGCAGCAGCACTTGTGTTAAGGACTGGTTGCAAGAGAGGCCCTATCACCATTGCTGGGTTAATAGTAACCATGTCAATATTGTTTTCTTTTACAAATTTCCAGGCAGCATCCTCGGCTAAAGTCTTTGAAAGCACATACCACATCTGAAAACATGAATAGGAAATGGCAAGAAAGTTAAAGAGCACTGTAGCGTACTCAACATGAATTACAGGTGCACAATTCAAAATTACAAGGAGCTGACTTTAGTCATATGAAACGGGTCTGAAAATCTTAGGCTATTTTGGTGCATTATACAAAGACAGACCAGATGGTATAAACTAAAATGGGCATTTATAGATTGAGCAGAAGCTGGATGAACAGAAACTAAGTTGGTTCAGTTTCTGTTTTCATTCTAACTGACTTGATAGATTTTAACTAACTCGTCTGTGAGGAGCTTGTTGGATCCCACATCGACTAGAAATATGGCCACACTCCAAAGTAGTTCTTATAAGGTTTAGACAATCCTCACCTCTTGACCTAACTTTTGGGGTTGAGTTAGACCTAAAGTCCAAATTCTAAGATGGTATCAAAGCCTATCCTAGATCTATTAATGGGCCAATTATTCCACCCGCATTTGTCCACGCTCCAGATGTCCAGTCCTGGGCGTGAAGATGTGTTGAAATCCCACATTGACTAGATAGATATATGGCCAAATTAATCCTTATAAGGCTTGGTCGATCCTCACCTCTGAGCTAACTTTTGGGATATAGTTAGGCTTAAAGTCCAAATTCTAAGAGAGTTGTCCGGTGTTAACTGTGATAGAGTCCAAGGAAATGTAGAAGACCCGAATATGCAACTATTGGGCCAGGGAGCCAATCATGGACCTAAGGAGTGGAAGGTTTACATTAGGAGAAACAAAAGAGGGTCAGGAAAGACTGTGCTAGCAGAGAGAGAAAATGTAATTTAGGCAAAACATAATGGTATGGTTATTTAGTGGAGTGTGTAGGAAGAGTGAGGTATCTGTTGAAAATAGCTTATAATTAATACTCTTATTGAAATTAGATTAGGATTAATGTTATATTAAGCTTGGATGGTGTGGACGGTGGATTCTCATCCATTGTATTCTCATTTTCATTGCACCTATCCTCCTAGGACTTAGCATAGATAATTAATGCTCTAGGAATCATTTCCCTTATCTATTATATATTGTAGTCCTATTGGAATGCAAAGATACAAGAGACATATACAGTTTCAGTTTTCAAGTAGAGTCTTCACTCTTTTTCTTATCTTAATTTCTTCTCTATCTAAAATTCATAACTTCAACATGGTATCAGAGCGGTACCATCCTCCGTGACCTGTCCCGTCACTATTCCGCTGAGTCCCCAAAAGTTTGGGACTATTCCAATAATTGTATTCAGAATTCTATTTGATAAACCCTCCCCCTTCTGTTTTGACCATGTTTGGTTTCTGGGTCTCAAGTTTCTGCCACCCTCCCTGGAGTAGTGCGTTCGACTGCTTTTTGAGTCTCTATTTTTGTTGTTCTCGTTTTGAGCTGCCCTCTGTTGCGATATTTTTTAGTTGTCTCTTTGGTGTCATTTAGCAATCGTTCTGATTCTGCACCGAAATTATTTTCAGACCTCAATTACAATTTATCATTCCGATTTGGTTCAAAGTCATGATGCCACCGACACCGCCATCGGTTTCAGTTAGGACTTCCGCTGCTGTTAGCACTGGTCCATTATTGTTTCAGTTTTGTTTAAAGTGGTGACACCTTCAAGTTGGGGCTTCAGCTGCCGTAAGCGTTGGCCCGATATCATTCTGGTTTGGATTGAAGTTGTGACAACTTCCAGTTCAAGCTTCAGCTGCTGTAAGCGCTGGCTTATTATCAATTATGTTTGGTTTGCCTGCTGTTTGTGAAGTCAGTAGTGGTTTCTTCGGTTGGTTGCTCGGTGGTTTGTTCTTGGGCACAAACCTTATTGGCTAGTTGTTATAACTTATAGTGTTTTCCGTTGGTTATCCAAGATATATTTTTGGGGTCTGGTTGTTAAATTCTCTTTCAAAAGGGTATATTTGTAACAAGCTTGAAGCTTAGTAAGCTTTAGCTTGAGGGGGAGTGTTGAAAATAGCTTATAATTAATACTCTTATTGAAATTAGATTAGGATTAATGTTATATTAAACTTGGATGGTGTGGACGGTGGATTCTCATCCATTGTATTCTCATTTTCATTGCATCTATCCTCCTAGGACTTAGCATACATAATTAATGCTCTAGGAATCATTTCCCTTATCTATTATATATTGTAGTCCTATTGGAATGCAAAGATACAAGAGACATATTCAGTTTCAGTTTTCAAGTAGAGTCTTCCCTTTTCAAGTAGAGTCTTCCCTTTTCAAGTAAATAATACAGATACCCTAAAATTGCCCTAATTCTCTACTATTTCATTGTTCTGAGTTTCTGGTTTGTATCAAACTGGTGACGGATACGTGACGGGATCAACGAAAGGAGGAAGCGGAGGGTAGTGAATGCCATCGAAGAAGAAAGTAATGGAAGCGAAAGTTGCTGCATTGGAAGCTGAGTTGGCTAATGTTAAGAGGACCTTAACGGTGATGGGGAGCAAGGTAGATGAAAACCAGAGTAAGGCCGACAAGAACCACGAAACTCTCGTAGCGATGCTTCAGAAGATCCTAGGGAGAACACCTCAATCGGATGAGGAGGAAAAGGATGAAGAAGAGGAGACAAACAAAGACAAGCAGGAACAACCAGAAAAGGAAAAGGAGGGCGGAGATAAGAGTACCTCGTCCAAAAAGGGCTCCTCAATCTCCGGAATGAAGAGGTTGCAAGGAGAGGCGTTGGAAGAATTTCGTCAGTCCGTCAAGAAGGTAGAACTTCCCATGTTTGATGGTGATGACCCAGCTGGGTGGATCACTAGGACCGAAATATACTTCCAAGTGCAAGAGACGAGTCCAAAGGTAAGAGTGAATCTGGCTCAGTTGTGTATGGAGGGACCCACAATCCATTTCTTCAATTCATTGCTAGATGAAGAGGTGGAGTTGACATGGGAGAGGTATGGAGGAATGGGGGACGGCGGAGTGTTTGAGCAGTTGACGAACCTTCGGCGGCGAGGAAGTGTGGATGAGTACATACAACACTTTGAGCGATTGATTGCGCAAGTGATGAGGATTCCAGATGATCAATGCTATGGGTACTTTCTTCATGGATTGAGAGATGAAATCAAGGGTAGGGTGAGGAGTCTCATGTCCGAGGCGCAAAGGGAGTTGGACCAGGAGGGGGCAACAATGCAAGGCAGGGGAGTTTTGGGCCTCGCTCCAAATTAGAGCCCAATGGTGACAAACAGAGGACTGGACCGAGAGATAGGGGAGTCTCACATCTCTCGTACAATGAAAGAAAGCAAAAAGGGCTGTGTTACAAATGTGGGGGTCCTTTTCACCCTCTCCACCAATGCCCGGATAGACAAATGAGAGTGATGACACTTGATAAGGAAGAAGAAGGCGATGAGGAGGGTAGAATATTAGCAGTGGAAGTGGAGGAGGACGAAATAGTTGATGGGGAGTGCACAGTGATAAGTTTGGGAAGTTAGAGAGGAACTAGGAACAAAGCCACAAACTGTTAAACTAAGAGGCCAAGTTAGGGGGGTGACTATCCTCATTCTTGTAGATAGTGGTGCAACCCATAACTTTGTGTCAAGAAAATTAGTGGCTACAATAAGGTGGGCCATGGAAGGTACACGTCCTCTAACCATCAAGCTAGGGGATAGGTACCAAGCTGTTACTACAGGTAGTTGCAAGGGAATGGAAGTAGAATTGGAAGGCATTAAGTTGAAAATAGACACTTTCCTTTTTGACTTGGAGGGAATCGATTTGATCCTGGGCATGTCTTGGCTAGCAACTCTTAGGGAAATGATAGTAGATTGGGGAAGGCAAACTCTAAAATTTCAGCAAGGAGGTGAATGGGTGGAATTAAAAGGAGAGGGAGGTAGTAATGGAGTTCAGACAGCTTTACAAAGCCTTTTGGGAAAGCCAAAAAAATGGGTGGAAGGTTTGTTGTTGTCTACTGAAATACACTGTCCAAAAGAAACAGTAACAGAAGGATGGAGGGGTGAAGGTGCTGACTTTAGCACAAAGGGGAGAATTGGAGGGATTGTTAGCTGCGTACGGGAAGGTTTTTGATGAGCCCAGGGGACTCCCTCCAAAGAGAGACAAAGAACATGCCATTAATCTCATGACTGGCCAAGGCCTGTCAATGTGAGACCGTACCGATACCCTCATGTCTAGAAGAATGAAATAGAAAAACAAGTGAAGGAAATGCTGAATTCTGATATTATTAGACCCAGCCATAGTGCTTTCTCCAGTCCAGTGATCTTGGTAAATAAGAAGGATGAGACATGGAGGATGTGTGTTGATTACCGAGCTCTTAATAAGGTAACAATTCCCGACAAATTTCCTATTCCTGTGATAGATGAACTTCTGGATGAGTTGCATGGTTCTAAATATTTTTCTTAGTTAGATTTTGTTAGACCCCCTATTAAGAAAGTATATGATAGAAGGAGGCCGAAACAGTCCAAGCCTATTGGGCCAGCTTCAGATTAGTTGGTTAGTTCCAAGGTAGCAAATTAGCAAGTTAAATAAAGAGTAGAGGGGGGAGAATTAGTTAGGAAGTTAGTTGGGAACTAGAATCAGGAGGAAAAGGCCAAGATCCTGAATCTTGGAGGGAGAACAATCTGTATTTTCATTTCTACTATTCTCATTTGTTTGTAGTTACTTTCTCTGATTTTGGGAGCATTTCCCCAGAGAATTCTTTCTATACTGTAATAAAAGTCATCAAAAATCCCTAATTGTTGAACCAGTTCTATCAACTGGTATCAAAGCTCTCAGATCTTGGGAAAAGATTCATGGTTTCGACGAGAGGAATGGAAACCAGAGTTGAGTTTCTCGAGCGCGGGTACGAGACGGTTATGGCGACGCGCGAAGAATTGCAAGAACTGAGAAGAGTCGTAGATGAAGAACGACTTGAGAGAATCGGAACGAGAAGGCAACTCGGAGAACTTCTCGAGACGGTGCGCGGATTGACAAGTCGCAGCACTAGGGAAGGAAACGGAGGAGGATCCGCCAGCGAATCGCAGGTCCGAGATGAACGATGGCAGAAATTGGAGGTGCCGGTGTTCAACGGCAGCGATGCATATGGTTGGGCGAATCGTGTGGAGCGTTATTTCGAGTTGAAGGGACTAAGTGACGAAGAGAAGCTACAAGCTGTGATGGTGGCTATGGAAGGTAAGGCCCTGACTTGGTATCAGTGGTGGGAATATTGCGCTCAGAACCCTACCTGGCAACAGCTTCGCTCCGATGTGATTCGAAGGTTCCAGCCATCGATGATCCATAGTCCTTTTGAACTATTGTTGAGCCTCAAACAGACCAAGACAGTCGAGGAGTATAGGGAACAATTCGAGTTGTATGCGGGACCGCTTATGAAAGAAGCTCAACCCGATTACTTGAAGGGGATCTTTCTTAATGGACTCAAAGAGGTGATTAGGGCTGAATTGAAGCTACACAAAGCAGACACTATAGCTGAATTGATGGATTTTGCCCAGAGTATTGATGAGAAAAACTTGCTGATGAATAAAAGGAGTCAGTCGGTGCCAAGAAGTGGGGCCACAACAAGAAGTGCAAGTAGTACACGTTTGATCACATGGGAACCAGGGAACAAGAACCAAACTCAGCCTGCATCAGTGACAGGGAGTTCAGGGAATGATTCCAATAATCTGAAATCTACAGGATCTTTCAAGGGAAGGAATTTTCGAAGACTGAATGATGCAGAACTCCAAGAGATATCTAGAAGAGGCCTTTGTTTCAGATGTGATGAGAAATGGGGCCCAGGCCACATTTGTGTTAACAAACAATTACAAATTCTGATCCTGGACGAAGAAGAAGATGCTAATAAAACAGAAGAAACAGAGGAAGAATTGGAGATGGAACAATTACAGTTATCCTTGTATAGTATTACTGGGTTGACCTCAAAAAAATCAATCAAGATGTTAGGCACCTTAGCTGGTAGACAGGTGGTAATTTTGGTGGATTGTGGAGCCTCTCATAACTTCATCTCTGCCACCACAGTAAGAGATTGTGATTTACAGGTATCTCCAACCCCTCAATACTCAGTAGAAGTAGGGGATGGAAGGAAAATTATGTGTAAAGGCATATGTACACAGTTAATGCTTTTAATACAAGGGTTAGAAATCCAGCAAGACTTTTTTATTTTCGAATTGGGGGGAGTTGATGTAGTGCTGGGTATGGAATGGTTATCTAGCCTTGGTGAGATTCGGGCTAACTTCAAAGAACTTTCACTTAAGATTCCCACCAAGGAAGGTATGAAGTTGTTGAAGGGAGAGCCTGCACTAACCAGAACTAAGGCTTCTTTTAAATCAATCCTCAAGGCCATAGCTGATCAAGGGGAGGGTTTCATATTAGAATATCACAGTATGCACACTGAGGCAGAACAGGGGCACTCTATTCCTCAGTGGTTGGTTTCAGTTATTGATGATTATGCTGAGGTATTTCAGGAACCGCAGGGGTTACCTCCACCTAGGCGCCAAGACCACGCCATAGTTCTGAAGGGAGGATCCAATATCCCCAACCTCAGGCCTTATAGATACCCCCACTATCAGAAAAATGAGATTGAGAAATTGGTAGATGATATGCTGAGTTCAGGAATCATTAGGCCGAGTGTGAGCCCTTACTCGAGCCCGATCATTTTGGTTAAGAAGAAGCATGGGGGATGGCGTTTCTGTGTTGATTACCAAGCTCTTAAAAAAATTACCATTCCGGACAAGTTCCCTATACCGATTATTGATGAGTTGTTGGACGAACTAGGAGGAGCAGTGGTATTTTCTAAGTTGGACCTTCGATCTGGTTATCACCAGATTCGCATGAGAGAAGAAGATATTCCAAAAACAGCATTCCGGACCCATGAGGGGTCCTATGAGTTTGTTGTCATGCCCTTCGGCTTGACTAATGCTCCATCAACATTCCAATCTCTTATGAATGAGATGCTGAAACCATATTTGAGAAAGTTCACCCTGGTATTCTTTGATGATATATTAGTGTACAGCAAAACTGAAGATGATCACAAGAGACACTTGCAAGCCGTGCTAGCTCTTCTTAAGGAACACCAATTATTTGCAAATAAAAAGAAATGCCACTTTGGACAGCAGCAGCTGGAGTATCTAGGCCACATTATCTCAGCTAAGGGTGTAGCTGCAGACCCCAAGAAGTTGGCTGTAATGTTAGATTGGCCAATTCCCAAGGACCTTAAGGCACTTAGAGGTTTTTTGGGTCTTACTGGGTATTACAGAAGGTTTGTTAGAGACTATGGTAAGCTTGCCAGACCATTGACTCAGTTGTTAAAGAAAGATAATTTTCTTTGGTCTATATAGCCTCAAGGTGCATTTGATAAATTGAAGGCCTTGATGGCTGACTTGCCAGTTTTGACAGTTCCGGATTTCTCTAAAGTTTTCACCATTGAGACAGATGCATCGAATAAGGGTCTTGGAGCAGTTCTTCTCCAAGAGGGCAGACCCGTGGCTTTCCTTAGCCAGGCTTTATCCGAGAGAGCTCAAGCAAGATCTGTATACGAACGTGAGTTAATGGCCATTGTGATGGCAGTGCAGAAATGGAGGCATTACCTTTTGGGCAGGCATTTTGTCATTGTTACTGATCAGAAGAGCTTAAAATTCCTCACAGATCAACGAGTTTTGGGTGAGGAGCGGTTCAAGTGGACATCCAAGTTGATGGGCTTTGATTTCGAGATTCAGTATAGGCCCGGATCAGAGAATAATGCAGCAGATGCCCTTTCCAGGAAAATGACTTTTGCTGCCTTGTCCACTGTCCAATTTTCAGAATTGGAAGAATGGGAAGAGGAAGTCCAGCAAGATCCTAAACTGCAGAGTATCATCCAAGACTCACACTCTCATCCTGGCTATTCTTTTCAGAACAGGAAACTACTCTATAAAGGAAAGCTAGTGCTACCAAATTCCTCTTCCAAGATTCCTGTCTTACTAAAAGAATTCCATAGCTCAGCAGTAGGGGGACATTCAGGATTTTTTAGATCCTATAAACGCATCGCTGGACTGGTTTATTGGGAGGGAATGAAACGAGACATTCAACAATTCGTGGCTTCATGTGAAATATGCCAGCTAAATAAATATCAGACATTGTCACCAGCAGGTTTGCTCCAACCTCTACCTATTCCCACTCAAGTTTGGGCTGATGTGTCCATGGATTTTATTGAAGGACTCCCTAAGGTACAAGGGAAGGATGTTATTCTGGTGGTGGTAGATCAGCTCACAAAATATGCTCATTTTATCCCTCTTAGCCATCCATTTACTGCCAAGGATGTGGCAGAAGTTTTCATTGCTGAAGTAGTGAAGTTACACGGATTTCCCTCTACCATTGTATCCGATAGAGACAAAAGTTTCCTCAGTCATTTTTGGATGGAGCTATTTCGGTTGGCTGGCACTAAACTCAAATTCAGCTCTGCGTATCATCCTCAAACCGATGGGCAGATTGAAGTTGTAAATCGTTGTTTGGAAACCTATTTGCGCTGCCTTACAGGTTCTAAGCCGAAACAATGGCCCCGTTGGTTGAGTGGGCACTGCGGTTCAACACCAACTATAACAGCTCAACCAAATTGACTCCTTTCAAAGCCCTTTATGGCAGGGAGCCTCCCCACCTCCTTAAAGGTACCACCATTCCATCTTCAGTTGAGGAGGTGAACAGCATGACTGAGGCTCGTGATCAATTGTTGCATGATCTAAAAGCCAACTTGCTTAAGGCCTAAGCTCAGATGAAGCAGTATGCAGATCAGTCTCGCAGGCCAATCACTCTAGCAGTGGGAGATTGGGTTTATTTGAAGTTGCAGCCCTATCGTTTAAAATCTCTTGCAAAGAAGAGAAATGAGAAGCTGAGTCCTCGCTACTATGGTCCCTATCAAATCAGCAAACAGATTGGTCCGGTTGCTTTTCAGTTATCACTCCCTGCTGATTGCAAAATCCACCCTGTTTTTCATGCATCATTGTTGAAGAAAGCTCTCTCTCCTTCGATCACACCTCAACCTCTCCCAAAAATGCTCTCTGAAGAGCTGGAACTTCAGGTTTTTCCAGCTGCAGTCCAAGCCATCCGAAACACCACCTCTGGTGCAGCTGAGGTTCTGATACAATGGCAGGATCTTCCTGATTTTGAGGCTACTTGGGAGCCTTATGAAACAATTGCAACCCAGTTTCCCTCCTTTCACCTTGAGGACAAGGTGGATCTTTTGGGGGGGAGTATTGTTAGACCCCCTATTAAGAAAGTATGAGAGAAGGAGGCCGAAACAGCCCAAGCCTATTGGGCCAGCTTCAGATTAGTTGGTTAGTTCCAAGGTAGCAAATTAGCAAGTTAAATAAAGAGTAGAGGGGGAAGAATTAGTTAGGAAGTTAGTTGGGAACTAGAATCAGGAGGAAAAGGCCAAGATCCTGAATCTTGGAGGGAGAACAATCTGTATTTTCATTTATACTATTCTCATTTGTTTGTAGTTACTTTCTCTGATTTTGGGAGCATTTCCCCAGAGAATTCTTTCTATACTGTAATAAAAGTCATCAAAAATCCCTAATTGTTGAACCAGTTCTATCAGATTTAAAGTCGGGATATCATCAAGTGAGGGTGAGAGAAGGAAACATCCACAAGACAGCATTCAGAACTCACGAGGGTCACTATGAATATTGGTGATGCCTTTTGGGTTGATGAATGCACCATCCACGTTTCAATCTCTAATGAATGAAGTTTTTAGAGAAATGTTAAGGAAGGGTGTGTTGGTGTTTTTTGATGACATATTAGTATATAGCCCTGATTGGAAATCCCACACGAAGCATTTGAATAAGGTTTTGCAGACCCTACAACATGTGTTGGTGGCAAATCAAAAGAAATGTCATTTTGGCCAACTATCAGTGGAATATCTGGGCCATCTAATTTCTAAACAGGGAGTCACTATGGATCCTAGCAAGGTTAAAAGTATTTTACAGTGGTCGTGCCCAAAGAATGTGAAGGGTGTGATAGGTTTTTTAGGCTTGACTGGATATTATAGGAAATTCATCCAAAACTATGGCAAGATTGCAAGGCCCCTAACAGAGCTCACTAAGAAGGAGGGGTTTAAGTGGAATCCGAAAGCCCAGGAAGCATTTGAAACTCTTAAAAAGAAAATCACAACGGCTCCCGTTCTTGCTCTCCCGGATTTTTCTAAAGAGTTCCTTGTTGAATGTGATGCTTCGGGTCAAGGAGTGGGTGCCATTCTCATGCAAGGAGGCAAACCAGTGGCCTTTTTCAGTAAAGCTTTGGGGGAGAGAAACCTATCCAAATCTGCCTACGAAAAGGAACTCATGGCGGTGGTCCTGGCTGTCCAACATTGGAGGCCATATTTATTGGGAAGGCATTTTACTGTGAGTACGGATCAAAAAAGCCTTAAACAGCTCCTGCAGCAAAGAATATCAACAATTGATCAACAAAATTGGGCAGCAAGTTATTGGGGTACAGTTTTGACATTGTGTACAAACCGGGTGTGACTAACAGAGGAGCGGATGCACTCTCTCGGGTAGGAGCAGAGGGAGAATTTGGACAGCTGAGGGCATACCCGGTTTGGGAGGATCTGGATCAGATTTCGAGAGAAGTTCCTGATGATGCGATTTTGTTGAAGATAATTGAAGACTTGAACAAAGGTGAAGAGAATAGGCCAGGCTTTACCTACAAAAGTGGGGTGTTACTGAATGAAGGCATATTGGTGATATCTGCACAATCTACTTGGATTCCAACCTTGTTGAAGGAGTTTCATGCTACACCACAGGGTGGACATTCGGGTTTTTATAGAACTTATAGGCGGATTGCAGCTAATGTATATTGGATTGGAATGAAGAACTGTGTAAGGGAGTGTGATATTTGTCAAAGGCAGAAATACTTGGCATCATCTCCGGGAGGGCTACTCCAACCCTTGCCTATACCTGACAGAATTTGGGACGAAGTCTCCATGGATTTTATCACTGGATTGCCCAAATCTAAAGGTTTTGAAGCCATATTTGTGGTGGTTGATAGGCTTTCAAAGTATGGTCATTTTATCCCTTTGAAGCATCCTTATACAGCCCGTGCAGTAGCTGAAATTTTCACTAGGGATGTGGTGAGCCTCCATGGAATTCACACAGCCATCATTAGTGATCGTGATCCTATATTTGTTAGTAATTTTTGGAAGGAAATGTTTAAGCTGCAGGGTACACAACTTAAAATGAGTTCCGCTTATCATCCCGAAACCGATGGACAAACGGCCGTGGTGAATAGATGCCTAGAAACCTTTCTAAGGTGCTTTATTGCTGATCAGCCACGGACTTGGCTGCAATGGTTACATTGGGCAGAGTATTGGTATAATACTACTTATCATGAGACTACGGGGGTCACACCCTTTGAGGTAGTCTATGGAAGGAAGCCTCCCACTATTATTCGCTACGTACAAGGGGAAACCAGGGTAAAGGCTGTCCAAAGAGACTTGCTAGACAGAGATGAAGCGTTGAGACAGCTGAAACAACACTTGCAGCATGCTCAAGGAAGGATGAAATCTCAAGCAGATTCCAATAGAAAAGAGAAGAGCTTTACTGTGGGAGAATGGGTGTTCCTAAAGCTGCGACCCCATAGACAAAATTCAGTGGCTTTAAGGATTAATACCAAGCTCTCTGCAAGGTATTACGGTCCTTATCAAGTGCTGGAACGTATTGGGGCAGTAGCTTACCGCCTCAAATTACCCTCTACTTCAAAAGTGCATCCAGTATTCCATGTGTCTTTGCTCAAGAAAGCTGTAGGCGATTACAAGGTAGAGGAGCAACTACCTTTGGGAATGAATGGTGATTTTGCTGAGATATTTGAACCAGCCGCTGCGCTGGCCACACATACTATTCACAAAAAGGGAGAAAATCTAGATCAACTATTAATTCAGTGGCAAGGCAGACCTGCAGAAGAAGCAACTTGGGAAGATGAAGTTACTATCCTAAGTCAATTCCCACAACTCAGCCTTGGGGACAAGGCTGTTCTTAAAGGAGCCGGTATTGATAGAGCCCAAGGAAATGTAGAAGACCCGAATATGCAACTATTGGGCCAGGGAGCCAATCATGGACCTAAGGAGTGGAAGGTTTACATTAGGAGAAACAAAAGAGGGTCAGAAAAGAGTGTGCTGGCAGAGAGAGAAAATGTAATTGAGGCAAAACAGAATGGTACGGTTATTTAGTGGAGTGTGTAGGAGGAGTGAGGTATCTTTTGCATTTTAGAAAGTTGTTATGGATAGAGAGCATTAGCTCTCTATAGGAGCATTGCTCTGTGGCAGTGGAATGGTTATATTCCCTTTAAACTTTTCCCTTTTCAAGTATATAATACAGATACCCTAAAATTGCCTTAATTCCCCACTGTTTCATTGTTCTGAGTTCTGTTTTGTTGTTCTGAGTTTCTGGTTTGTATCAAACTGTCTTAACATCACAGCTATACATCATCATACAATAATATTTCCCCCTCAAGCTCATGGTGGGATGAAGCTGGCTTGATCACAAACATTGAGCTCGCTTTTCCATTCTGCAAACCAAGTTGGAGGGAGAGCTTTGTTCAGTATGTCAGCTATTTGGTACTGCCCCGGTATACGTTCGACTACAAGGAACTTGGTGAGCACCTCTTCACAAACAAAGAACAAGCTTTGTTCCATATGTTCGGTGCGAGCATACTGAACTAGATTGTGAGACATGGCTACAGTGCAGTGTTACCGATGGCGGCCTATGGCGACCAGCCAAAAATCCGTAATACATTATAGCAGATGGCGATGCGGCCATATGGCAGATTGGCGGACAAATATATATATATATATATATATATATATATATATATATATATATATATATACATAACAAAAATTGCAGAAATAAATATAAAATCAAAAACACTAACAAAACATGTCAAGAACCATAAATTAAATTGATAGAAAATATCATATAAGTCTCGTAATATGATAATACCTATTTAGTTTATTATATTAGTCTGAAAGTTTTTTAACTTATTTATATGTTATTTTAAAAGATAGTTTTTAAGGTCCAACAAAATACCCTAATACCCTATTCCCTATGGCCCAATATTAGTTCAATCAGTAAAAAAAAGGTCCAACAAAATAAAAAACAAAGAGAGAGAAAATATTTGGACCATATGGCCCAATCTCCTGAAACCCTAATACCCTAATATCCTATTACAGTATTACCCCCTTCGGCTATCCAAGTGCCTAAGTCCCACTGCCGCTGCCTTCAGCTATCTGTTATTCGAAAATGAACATGGCTTTCAAAGGGATGAAGCCCCCATAGATCGTAAAATCGTACGATCCTGCAATCTGGAACATGATTTTAACAACAGTGAGTACACCCAACAGAAAGTACCTGCCATTTTCTAAAAAAACTGAAAAAAGGAGAATAGAAGAGAATGGCCACTGGTCACCGGTAAAAGGGTGTCGCTGGAGGTAATTGGTCGTCGGATGGTGGTTGCCAAACAGTGGGTGTCGCCGGAGAGTGGGTGGTCGGAGAAGAAAGTGTGGAATGGGAGGAAGAGAAGGGGTTTTGCTCTGTTTCTATTTGGAAGATGAAATGAAGGGAGGGAAGCCTGATACAGTGATATTAGGGTTTTTCACCCATTTTGGGTCGGGTCGGGTTGGATCACTACCCAACTTGCCCAGAAGGATGGGTCAGGTTTTTCCTTAAAAAACCCGCCATGGCAGCAGTTCCCGCCATACCCGCCAGCCGCCGTGAGCCGCCACGGGAAATCCGCCACGCCACCGCCTCCGTATGGCAATTCCTTCAAATCCCGTCATGGCCGCTATTCGACAACATTGCTACAGTGTTGAGGTTGTCACAGAAGATGGAGGGAGCCATTGAAGGAATTTTCATTTTAGAGATGAGAGTTAGTAGCCAAAGTATCTCAGCTAGAGTTTCTGCCAAACTTCTGTATTCAGCTTCAGTAGAAGACCATGCCACCACTATTTGTTTCTTTGACCACGAGGAGACAAGGTTTGGCCCTAGGTAAACACAGACCCTGGAAGTGGACCTCCTATCATTAGGATCTGAGTATCACAATAACACTGTATGGAGAGAGGTGCTTCAGTGGAAGTGCTAGAACTGGTACCTCAGGAATAGGAAGAAATGAATCTTTTATTGACCAAAGAGTAGAATTACAGAGAATATAGCTCACAACTCACTCATTCGAAAGACCCACACTCTCCACTTTGGGTATTCGAGAGACCCAAACCTCTCCCACTTCACTCCACAATATTTTCGATACTCTCTTCTGCCCCTTCTCTCTTTATACAGAAAACAACTATTACAATCTATCTAACTAACTATCATCACTGCCTAACTGTTATTTAACAGACTAACAGATTTGGGTCTCATTAATTGAGCCCTTTATTCTCTATTTGTTATACTCGCACCTAACCACCTTGTCCTCAAGGTTGGTCATTTGCGTTATCCAAGAATGACCTCCCTCCGAGTTCCCAGTGCGACTCCAGTTGGTGTTTCCCTGTTGCAGCTTCTTCCTCCCCTAATATCATCAATCGAAATTGTTTGTTCTTACATATGTGATCCCTGCTAAATTTTTCGTCGCATTTGAAATAAAGACCTTTGTCGCGTCGTTCTTGCATCTTTGCTTCTAACAGTCTTTAAATCCTCTCGTTGCTGCTCTTAACCCCTTCCAATGACAGAATTTGAAACTACCTGCTGAACAAGGTTTTCCGAAGAGATGCTTTTCATCAGTATACATTTGTTCCCTTCATACGCCACGGTTCTTGATGGAGACCCTTTGTGCGAGTCTTCCCAACTTCTTTGAATCCCTGCTTTTCCTCTTCGTATGGCTTGATTCTTCTCATCTATCATCTACGCCATCTTCATCATCTCCGCCAACCCATCTGTCCAACCGTCCAGACCGCACCGCCGTTACCTCCCAACGTGTCGTCACGGGCATCTCGTCCTTTCTGTGCATAGCCTCACGCGTGCTACTTCCTCCAGCGCATGACGGTGTGTTTGGATCTGCTCTCACTTCCCTCTATGGACCACTTTTCGGTAACCACCTCGATGTGTTTGGCTCTCTTATCTTAGGTTATGTTTTGTTGTGTTCGAAAGCTCAAATCTTTGGCTCTGCTCTACTGTTTGCTTCTCCGGTGTTTGTCACGCAATTCTTATCCACTAATTGATCATATCAGTGACTTCTTCCCACCAACGATCATTCCGGTGGTTACTCATTTCCCATGGATGAATCAAATTAGTGGTGACTTCTATTTCTGTTGATGATTGACTTATGTTGGCTATGACTCACACTAGCCCAACTCATTGTCCCAGATGCTCTGGCTCAGCTCTTTTTCCTAAATGCACTGGCCCGTCTTTCTCCCAGATGCACTAGCCTTGGCCCCTTATCCCAAATGCACCGGACTCTTCTCAGTCTCGGAAGTAGTTGTCCACCTTAATTTCAATTTTAATTTTTAAATAATTTGGGTCTCCGATATTGTTGTTGAAGCTTCCAAATGTGGTTTTGAGAAGTTCGGACCTTGCTGCTAGATTGGTTGCCAAAAAATTTCTGTCAAACTGACAATCATTCCAGCTATTTTGCTAAGTTATCTTTCCAGCAACTCTCTCCGGCCTCTCCAACATCCTTGAGTTGCCTTCCAACCATTATTTTCGTGGAGCTCGGTTTATGGTTTTTATATTTTAAATTTTAATTTGAGGGGAATGCATTGTTTTTCATGTAACAAGCTTAAAGCTTAGTAAGCTTTAGCTTGAGGGGGAGTGTTAGAAAATCAGAGAAATATCTTATAATATCTTTTCATATTTTAGAATATTTTAGAGCATCCTAGATGATCTCTTAGGATTTATTTCTTAAATATATTTTATGATTTGATTATCTATTTAATCAAGATTAGAATTCTACTTTTAGTATAAATATGACTATTAGGGTTGTCTTTTGTAATCACATCATTACCACATCAAATCAATATCAGTCTTATTTCTTAGTTTGTTTCTCTCTTTTCCTCCTTCCCTACCTAAAACCTTCCAATTCAACAGACGGTAATGAAGAGTTTGGACTAGGTATTTGTGGATGACTGTTTGAGTGGGTCTCAAACTGTATAGGAGGTGAAGGTGGGGTGTTGGAGGTGGACTGAATGGAAGACACTGGATTTCACACTTGGGAGTCAATGAGAGAGAGTCTTGTTTTTGGGTAAAAAAAACGAGCGCGCAGTTTAGAGCATTTAGATATGTATTGAAAACTAGAAAAGTATCAATTAGCTAGAAGTAAGAACGTATTAAGAACATAGTTACAGGGAAAAATTCAAAGTATTTTATGGATTATATAAAAAAATTGAACGAATTGCAATGGGAACATAAAATTAAATTTATTAACCTTATAATTCAATAGCCCAAGGATGAAGTGAAGTCCCAAAATTCAAAGGATACATTATTTCCATTAGTTTTGTTTCAATAGAAGAATATTAGTATTATGAAAGGGAGGAAAAGAATACCAGATTAGTGACAAGATTATCTCTCAAACACACAAGCAGACAAAAAATGTGTTAAAACATGTTCCCACTCCACACTCATTAAATACATTTTCCCCCCTTCTTTTTCTCTCTAACACATTGCTGTCAATGCTATCATGACTATCAATCATTGCTTTTCTTCTTATTTGATAGAAACTGGTTCACATTGTGGAAGAAAAGAAGAAATCCTTAACTGATATGAACGAATGACACCTTCTGGTTATTCGAGAGAACCAGATTTCTCCCTAGTCCCAAGTCTAACTCACAAAATGCCTAACTCTCCCTCTCAACCCTTCCCCTGTTAATAGGCAACATGCCTTATTCTCTTATTATTCAGCCCCTCACTACAACAAAGTACAAACTAACTGAATATACAACTAACTAATTCCCTTCCCTCAAATACTAAGGTGTACCTATCATTATTCCTTGTATAGCTTCAGCAGTGTTAACAATTGCTTCTTTTTATTCTACACCTGTTACATAATTCACTTACTGGAAACAATCGTAGCAGTGGTAAGTTTCAACAATTATGTCTACCAGTCTCTCACTCTCTGATTAGAAATGAAAAGAAATGGCAGTGCAAGGATAGACAAATTAAGGAACAGATGAGACAAAGATGAAGCACCAATTCAAGACAACTTCTGGCAGGGATTAAGGACACTCGGGATACTTTTTTATCCGATTCTAATATTTAGGTCTAAGATGTAGTCCAATATGACTAAAAAGCAATCATCTTTTACTATGTTAGTATGTTTCATTCCAGAAGTAGTGTCTTTCTTCATATAGTTGACACAGTTTCCATCATTTAACAGAGCAGAAGCATCCCCTGCCTTATCATTTAAACACTTGTATCACATTCATGATTATGCAAACAAAAACATGCTGTTTACATTTGCCAAATTAACCGCATCAACGAACATCAATTATTTTTCAGTAGAAAATATATATAGTAAAGACTCAAACTGGTCGTTCGCTAAAAAAAAACCCAAACCGGTCCCTGACAAAAAACACAGACACATATTTAGCCCCTAGGATAGGATATGAAAAATACCGACTTGGGACATTTTAGTCTCCAAAATTTTTAAATAACAATCAAAATAGTCATTTTTAAGATAAACTTTAGGAACATTTTAGCACCTACCAGAGACTATTTTGAAAGTCATTTAAAATGTTTGGGAACTAAAATATCGCAGTTCGATATTTTTCATTTCTCAAAGACTAAATATGTTCAGTTTTTTTTTTTTATTGTGTCGGACGGATCTGAGCCTTTACTCAAATATATATTTATCATATGGGAAAATATGGGATATACCTGTAATTCCCTACAGAAATCTGGATTGGAAAACCATGTCTCATCAACTACTACATCAGGAGTTCGAGGCTTTCCATTATATGCAACTGCAGCGATAGAAGAAGTTAAAACAACACGTTTCACGGATGGTGATTTGGCACATGAATTAAGAACATTGAGAGTTCCCTTCAATGCTGGATCTAGCAATTCAGCCTGAAATTATTGAGAAAGAAAGGAAAAAAACCACAAAAACAACATGCAACTTCACTGTTATCTCATGAAAAGATACCAAAAAGATTTTTTTTAAAAAAATGGTGTTATGATAAATTAAATGAAGAATGGAATGAACCTGTGGGTCCTTGACATCATGATAAAAGGGAGACGCGGTATGAAAGACACCGTGACAGCCTTGAACAACATTGTCAAATGAACCTTCTTCAAGGAGATTTGCCTTAAAAAGCTGCAATCTCTCCTCGGCGCCATCAAGGTTAAGCAAGTGCCCAATCCTTCTGGGATCATCTGCACAACACAAATCAATCTATCAATAAAAATCACAAAAATGAAAACACAAGCTATTATAGCTTTAACAATAACAACATTAATGGAATTAAAAAAGAATTAAAAAAAATTAACAGACTTGTGTCGCGAACAGTGGCCTTGACAGTGTAACCGCGATGAAGAAGAAACTTGACGATCCATGACGCAATGTAGCCGGAAGCGCCAGTCACGCACACCACCTTTCCTGCGCTGCTGCTCATTCTTAACTCCTTTCTTTCCTCCACTCCTGTTTGAAAAGAGGGTACTGATAATTATTGAAGGCATTGCGGTCCTACTACTTAAATAGATCAACCATCAAGAAAAAAGAAAAGTACTACTACGTTAAAGAGTGTCCTAACACGTGTCTCACACAATTTCAACAAACAGAAGCTACTTTGTATACTTCAAAGGATTTTTCAATGGTTTGAAACGGGACCAATGTTTCAAATTATATTTAATAATAATTTAACATCTATGCTAATATATAAAAATTTGGGTTGAAAATTCAAACGAAAGTCGGTCTGCGTTTTTACTGTTGGTATAAGTTTACTGTGCAAAAAATCTAATTTTGACCCGTGAACGAGATGTTAGTGTTTTTAATATATTTCCTTCAACTTTGGTTATTTTGAAAATTTTCGTTCAAAAATGGAATATAATATTTTATTCGGGTAAAAACGTCGGAAGAATTACGATCGGAAAATACAACCGGGTACGAAATGGAGCAGATTAGGGAGCACAAAAGAAGTGAAGTGACTTGATGGGACTTGATGGAAATGGATTATGACACACTCCAAAAGTGTAATCATCACATTTTTCAAATTATAACATATTATATTCTAAAAATCTATTTTTCTCTTTCCTCTTCAACCAAACAAGTCTTAAAGACAAAACTTGCTCTCCAAGCTCATCCTCTATCCAAAATTTTGTGCTACCCTCTCCCCCCTCTATATAATCATCACTCATCTTCATTCTCTCATTTTCTTCCTCCATCTTCATACTTCTTCAACTTCTTCCATTTCTTCTTTTTTTTCGAACACTTAAAGCTTCCATTTTTATTAGTCTTTTCCACTTGAGTTCTTCGTTAAAGTTCTTCCTTATACTGAGGGTAATGCTTTCATATGAATCTTTTTGCAAGTTTCATCTTTTATTTCTTAGTTTACTTTATGTGTTCTTTATATGCTTTAAACTTCTAAAATCTCTCTAAAATGGTAGGAAACTCCTTTTGAGTTGAAACCACTTTCTATAGTCTTATATTAACTTATATTTTCACATACTAAGAGGTTGTGTAAAACAAAAATCTCTACCTATCTCTTCCAATGAAGGCCGAATGCTTGCATTTGTGACCTAGGAAGTTTTTGTTTCAACTTTTGGAATATGATCATGTGTTTGAGTTTCTAGCTATCCATTGATCTTAAATCTATAAATCTTGGAAGTTTTGATAGCTTGTTCCTATGATGACTGAAAATATGAATAAGTAAGCCTAGGATACTATGTTTCAACTTTCCAAGTATGATCATGGATTTAGAACTCTTAATACCTTGTGATTATAAACCTAAGAGTTTTTGTTAAACAAAGAATATTTTCCTCATCATCCTATGATGGCCGAAACTTAGTGTTTAGGTGCTAGGATGTTTGAGTTTTTATTTTTCCAAAATGATCATGGACTTAAGCTCCATAAGATATTCGGATGCTAAGTCTAAGAGATTGGAAAGTTTAAGGATTTCTAACTTGTTTATTCTATGTTATTAAAGCTAGGATGTATTACTTTCATTTTTCCAAGATGATCATGGACTTGAGCTCCATAAGATATTTGGATGCTAAGTCTAAGAGATTGGAATGTTTAAGTTTCCATTGTTTTCCAAAATGGTCATGGATTTGAGCTCCATAAGATATTTGGATGCTAAGTCTAAGAGATTGGAAAGTTTAAAGATTTCTAACCTATAAATCATATGAAGGCCGAACCTATAAGGTTATGGACCTAGGATACTTTGTTCTTATTTTTCCAAAATGATCATGGTTTTGAGCTCCTTAATACATATGGATGCTAAATCTAAGAGATTGGAAAGTTTAGTGAATGCTAGCCTATTTTACTAGCATTGGCCGAATACCCTAAGTATATAACTTAGTGGGATTTTAATTCAACTTTGTTAAATGATCATTGTTTATGAACTTCTAACACTTAAGGATCATAAATCCATGAGTGGTATAATTTTCGGGAATCTCTAACCCTAAGAACTAGTCTTAGCCGAACCTATACCTTGTGGTTTAGTGTTCTTATTTGATTTTAACTTGTGATTTTGTGTTCATAACCTTAGACTTCCATCACGGAGGAAACGAGGACGTTCGTGGTATACCTCTTCCAGCATCTAATCTCCTTACCTTCACAGAAGGTGGAGTTAATACTTTGTGGTGTGACGACGACGAGCTTCGAGTTCGGGAGTTCGGTGATAACCCAGGTGGGGGAAAGAACCAACCTATCGTCGGAATGGATAAGTAGTAGATTATATAATAATTGTGTAGGGCGACCTACACCCTACTAGTAGTCGAGTAATCGACAAGACCAAAATCACATTGGAAACCTTTTCTGAAAAACCAATGGCGATTCGGGGGATTGTAGGTTTATCGATATTAGGTTGATTTTATATTCTTGATGGTTGATTTGAGCTTATTACCTTTATTGAATTGATTTTTGTGCTATGTTGGTGATATTGGAATATTTTGACTGATATTGTGTTATGCATGATCTGCCTTGTTTTTATTATTATGCTTAGTGGATTTTAAGCAAAGGTATATATGTTGTATACGAGATGATTGTTTTGGGTGTGAAGATAATGATGATTTAGAAGTGCCTAACTTATATGATGTATGTTAAAGAGGTGTTATGGCATAGAATATGTGTCAAGTTCTAATGGAAGGTTAAGGCACTAGGATGTTGTTAAATCGGGTTGGTGGGATTCAAGTATAAGTGTTGTTGTCCATGACCGTGTATTGGTAATATAATACACAAGGACAAAAGTGTATTGGTGATATAATACACCAAGACAAAAGTGTATTGGTAATATAATACACAAAGACAAAAGTGTATTGGTAATATAATACGCAAGGACATCTGTGTATTGGTAATATAATACACCGTGTATTGGTAATATAATATACGTAAAACACTTCTATGTATTGGTAATATAATACACGTAAAACACTTATGTGTATTGGTAATATAATACACCATGTATTGGTAATATAATACACGTAAAATCAAGAGTTCTCGCGAGACCACTTCCATCTTAACGGGAACGGGGGTGGAACACCTTAACGGGAATGGAGGTGTGCACTAGGTGGAACATCCTAACGGGAATGAGGATGTGCCCCGATGCAAATGAGGGATTGTGATAGGAGTGGTAGTGGCCACGATAACGTAAAGACATGGTGACAAGGTTAAAGGGGTTACGTTAAAGTAACATGTTAGATTGCCTGAGAGTAAGGGTAGAGGATGATATATATTAACCCGGTGATGATTCGTTAGTTATGTGTGTTGATTGTCTGTGATAATTACTGTATAATTTACTATGACTCTTTTCCGCTTTTTGATGATAGAACCGTTTCTTATTCCCTGTATATTTCTGTATTTTGCATTTTATCTCCTTGTGGAATTGTACGAGAAGACCCTATGGATGAGCGTAACCAAGAGGCGTTGGATGGAACTCCCTACGAACCGGAGGCTGGAGGGCGAGCTGTGACCCATGGTGATTAGGGTCTAGTTAGTTATGGCCAGTGCGTCTCGTGAGGCGTATTTTTATTATGTTTTCCGCTGTTTAACTTTTGTCTAAGTATATGCATGTGAGGGATCCTACTAATAGGATATCCTCAACAGTGTTTTGTAATATGCATAATATATTTATATTGTGATATGGCATTCTATATGAAGTTGTATACTTTATAAGTTAAGTTTTAATTTTTACGTATTTTCACGTTAAGCGCGATTAAGTTATTAAATAATGAGGTTTTGATCTAATGACACAAAGAGGTACAGCGGGGTGTCTCAAAAAGTCTACTAGGATCGGGTAAAACTAGAACGGGTGCTGATGTCAACCTATCCTTCAAGGTCTGGAAACTCTACTCACATATAGAGTCCCACACAAAGAGTTGTCCTTTCTTGGCGAGATGGGTCAAGGGTAAAGCCACCTTAGAAAACCCTTCTATAGTACCATGCTAAACCCAAGAAACTCCTAATCTCGGTCACTGACTTTGGCACTTCTCAGTGGAGCACTGTGATACCCTACTACCCCCATGTTATATAAAGCATATATACTAATATATAAAGAGATTATTTAAATTTTGGTTCAAACATTTTAAAATCCCAGCTTTACCCCTAATAACTTCTTAACAACATGACAAAACTAATTCAGTTATTTTAAAATTTAAAAAAAAAAGATGGAACCATGCGAGACAGGTTAGTATGCATTTGAACAATTTCAGAAAATGGAAGTTTCTACAAATAATCTTGAATTTAAAACACAAGTCAAAAAACTGAAATATAACCGCATGGATCAATACCTTTAAAAAAAAGAATTGAGATGTAACCACACGATTGTGTGATTATATTAAAAAGTCATATTATAAAGTCACAAAAAAAAAATACGGATTAAAAATACATGCTTACACAAGTGGCAAAAAAATATTATGTACCAAGAACGTAGATGACGACGAGTAAAAAAATTAGAAATGCGGTCAGACATGCACGTTTACCTGTCTGACGTGCCTGTCTTGCTACTAGTTAAATATAAAGATAATGAATATAAACATGCATACATCATTTAATTAAAATGAAAAGGGTCCATGGGTATAAACATCTCACACGAACTAGTTCAACAAATGCGAAAAAGAAACAAGTTTTTAAAAATAAATAAAACATAAAACATGACCCAACCCCGATGTCACATACAGAGTTGATATAACCGTTCCAGAATAATCCTCGGAATACTACTGAACTCAAACAAACTAAATAAACCAAACATCTGGGAAATCCTAACTCCTCTCCTGGCTGCTCGCCGCCCTCTGCATAAAAGATACATGCCAAACATAAACAGAGAAAACAAGGAGTAAGAAAACATATAAACACATCGGCATGGAGATAGGAAGCAAGATGAACATACATCATATACATAGCATACAACATCATATAACATTTAAGCATCACTATAAATGCATAACATCAAACTATTTCAACCAACATATGTTATGCGGTGCAACAGTACTCCGCTACTCCATTATGCATGTGGATCCAAACTATCTCAGGAAGGCAACTGCGGAGTTACATATCCACATTGACCAAAAAGCACCAACACTGACAGTTCACCAAACCATGGGTGAACCCCATGGATAGCCGACGCACCATACTCTCGGATGAGCCACCACGGGGGCGCACGATTCACCAAACCTTGGGTGAACCACCCGCTAACGGCCAGATCATTGTACTCTAGGACGACCTCCCCTATGCTGATGTTCCCCCTAGAGGGGGAGCACGGGGGTGCTCACCCTATGCACGGGCGTGCTTCCACTTAAATGGAGCACAGTCGTGCCCACTATCATGTACGACCCTGATCAAAGCGCGACCATCTTCTAAATTCAAACTGAGAGCACGGGCGTGCTCCTTGTTAAGCACGACCGTGCTCCTGGGCGTGATCGTACTATCTGGGCAGATCCAATGTGTTCTTAAAGTCAAAAACTCCCTAAACACTCTTAAATTCAATCCTAGGGTCTTTGACTAAACCATTTGGCATAAACTCACCTCTCACTATTGAATCCATGTTTTATAAATACTTTGGGGAAATTATATCCTTTAATCGTCATATTAATTAAAGGTCCTATTTTAGCCAATTAGGATCTTATTAACGTAACCTCATCATCGACCAACAATCATTCAACCAACAACGCATAACAACATTTCAACCAACAATAATCATGGCATAAACGACATACTAATTTAACCAATTAAATCATGGCATAACTCATAACATCCAACACATAGGTTGGCATACATCGTCATGAACAATAAAGCAATTATAACAGTTAGGCATTCATGATTGGCATACCCAATAACTAAACAACATTCATTTAAACATGTAATGGACATCATTTAACAGATTAATAAACAATAGCGTCATGAGAACCCTTCATCTTATACTACCCCTTGCCTAATGTACATACTATCCTTCTTCCCATACCTGGTATGAAGATTCCAACAACGATAGCTAAACGCGACAAACCCAACGTGTTCCTCAAGCAACTCAGTCAGCTTTACAAGCATGGTCATGCTCCTCGTTGAGCACTGGCGTGCTCACATCAACGACTCCGAGGCGCGGTTTTCCCCTTTGAGCACGATCGTGCTCCTAATTGAGCACGGTCGTGCTTGTGACTCAGACAGTCACAGGGCACGTGCCTCAAGCACGGGAATGCTGGACATGAGCAAGGTCGTGCTCATGTATCAGAAAGAATTTTAAGCCTAGAAATCCCACTTAGCCCTTCAACAACAATTCTAAGCTACGTCCTAAAGCTTAAACAAACAAACAATCATATACATATAAGCACTTAACGGAAAATGGGGTGTTACAAGCACCGTCTCTACTTTAGCCAGATCCACGGCTATCCCGCCTTTAGAGATGACGTGACCTAAGAAACTTACCTCCTCTAACCAAAACTCACACTTAGACAACTTAGCATACAACTGCTTCTCCTTAAGGGTCTGCAAGACAACCCTCAAGTGCTCCTCATGTTCTTCCTTGGTCTTGGAGTACAACAAGATGTCATCTATGAAAACCACCACAAAGTTATCCAAGTAAGGATGAAAGATCTTGTTCATATAGTCCATGAACACAGCAGGAGCATTGGTCACACCAAAGGGCATAACCATATACTCATAGTGACCATAACGCATCATAAACGCTATCTTCGGGATGTCCTCAGACTTAACCCGAATCTGATGGTACCCTGACCTCAGATCTATCTTAGAGAAGACATGAGATCCTATCAACTGGTCCATAAGGTCATCAATCCTAGGGAGGGAATATCGATTCTTAATGGTCACTTTGTTGAGTTGCCGATAGTCGGCACACAACCTCATATTGCAATCCTTCTTCTTCACCAACAACACTGGCCCTCCCCATGGGGATACACCAGGCCTAATGAACCGATTCTGCATCAGGTCCTCTATCTATTTCTTCAACCCAACTAGCTCTAGAGGAGACATTCTATAAGGTGCTATGGATATAGGCCTCGTTCCAGGCATTAAATCTATGGTAAACTCCACATCTTTTTATGGGGGTAGTTCATAAACATCCCCTGGAAATACTTCAGGATATTCTCGCACAACAGGCACGCTTTCAATATCAGGAGGGCTCTCTACTTCCAGGGAAGATAGCATCACGTATATTTGGGCTTCTTCTTTCATCGAAGCCTTAACTTGGTTGGCAGAGAGAAACCTAGGATCCTTAGACTCCACAGGAGTTCCTAAAACTATAGATTTTTCAAAACAATTCAAAAGGATAGGTTGGAAGATAACCAGTCAATGCCAAGAATAACATCAAAGTCCTTTAGAGGTAATCATACAAGATCAACCATAAAATCTCTACCATCTATGGTAATCAGAATATTCTTGCATGCACGAGACGTAAGAACATGTTTATTCGTGGGTGTGGCAACAATCAAATCACACTTAAGAAGTGTCACGGGCAATTGAAGATATTTAACAAAATCATGTGATACGAACGAGTGAGATTCACCCGAATCAAACAATACAGCTAAACGAATTCCATTAATGAGGCATATACCTTGGATTAAATCTTCAGATTCGGAGGCCCCGACTCCACTGAGAGTAAAGACACTCCCCGTGGTCTTCCGTCGGTTGGATTGAGGCTTCTAACTCTTGCTTTCACTCTGTGGTTCTGACTTTCCTCCTCTGCAGTCTTAGCTGATGTGGCCATACTTGCCACACTTGAAGCTGATGATGTCTGTTTCCTTGCACTGAGTAGTAAAGTGATCCCATACGTATTTTCCGCACCGAAGTGGTCTAGGGGCAGAAGAATCCCACCTCCTGGTCCTGTCTGAATAAAACTGAGGCTTCTTGCTTTCCCGCTTGAAGTCCTGGCTAGCTGGAGCGAGACGTGGCTTCCACTTGTTCCCCTGGTCACTCTTCTTGCCGCTCTGATTGTCTGATCCCTTGGAGCCTGACTCTCCGGATTTTTAGGCATCTTCGAAGATCCTACACTTGTTCACTAAAACTAGGAAGACTCGGATCTCCTGATAGCTGATAGCTTGCTTAATCTCAAGACGCGGACCATCCTCAAACTTTACGCACTTTGAGCGATCGTCCGTCACATACTGATACAAAGTATTGTAACGAGCGAGTTCCTCAAACTTAGTCGCATACTATCCCACTGACATGTTGCCCTGCTTCAGCGCCAAGAACTCCATCTCTTTCCTGTCACGGATGTCGATTGGAAAGTACTTCTCTAGAAATCTGTCCTTGAAGACATTCCATGTAACCATAGTACCCTCAGCCTGCATGCGCTGGCGACAGTTCTCCCACCAGTGCTCATCCTCCTTTGTCAGCATGAATGTCCCAAAAATGACCTTCTGTTGGTCGTTCCATCCCATAGCTCGGAAGATCTTCTCGATCTCCCTCATCTACAATAGGGCACCCTCAAGATCATAAGCTCCCTTGAAGGACGGTGGATTATTCCGCTGGAACTTGTCAAGACCCTGAAACTCTGCTAGTCCCCCGTTGTTGTTGGCATTCTGATTCTGCCCTATCGCATTGGTAGGGAGTGCCAAAGCGCCTGCGATAACCTAGTCGTTTCTACCTCTTCCTGCCATAAGTTCCTGTAAATGGCAAGACAGCTTATTAAATACAGAGAACTTACAACAAGAAAAGCTAACGATTACTAACACTAAGCATCATTATCTATAATAATATAGATAATTCAGACAAGAGCACACAAAAGACTTGCAACAGACTCATATCACGGCCTGATAAGACAGACCTGCTCTGATACCACTAAATGTGACACCCTCTACCCCGCATACATATATAAGCGATAAAAAGGTAAAGATAAATTAAGAACATGCATCATTTAATTAATAATAAAAAACTACGGGTAAAGGATACCACATTGTAACAAGTCTCAATCGAATAACATGTTTTAAAACGATAACATAACAAGAAAACATAACCCAACCCTTGATGTCACACACAGAGCTGGTATAACCAATCCGGAATAAAACCTCAGATAAACAACTAAAACATGAAACTGGAAATCCTAACTACAAGTCGCGGCCCCTCAGAGTCACTCCTCAACTGACTGCTCGTCGTCCTCTGCATAAAAGATACATGCCACAAACACAAAACATAGAAACAGGGAGTAAAAAACGTATACATGAATATAATGGCATAGAAGTAGTTAGCAAGATGAGCATGCATCACAAAAATCATGTTATCACATCAACAACATATAATTAAACAATCATTTCCATCATACAATAATGTATGCTATGCGATCCACTACTCCCTTATGCATCTGGATCCATTCTACCTCAGGAAGTCAACTTCGGAGTTACATATCCACATTGGCCAATAAGCACCAACGCCGGGGCAATCCACCTTACCTTGGGTGGACCCATTGGATAGACGACGCACCTTACTCTCGGATGTGCCAACGCGGGGCGCACGATTCACCTAACTCTCGGATGAATCACCACGGACGGCCAGATCGCCTTACTCTCGGACGACCTCCCCTATGTTGAACATCCCCCCACTAACATCTCCGGTGCGTGAATGCGTCTACAACATAACACACAAGTACAACCACCACCTCCGCTTGGGCCACTAGGATACCCAAGTTTTATCACCGTCAACACCTCGACCACTTGGCTATCGGGGATTAACGTTATCTTTTCATCATTTAGTCTTTTAACACTCTGGTCGTTCTGCACCAGAGATTACCATCTCGACCACTCGGCTATCGAGGCCCCTTGGCCACTAGGCTACCAAGGTACATCATCATCTTTAGTTAACACTCTGGCCATTAAGAACCAGATATTACCACCTTGACCATCATGCATCAAGGTCCCCCTTGGGCACTCAGCTACCAAGGTATATCATCTTATCACTTGCCTTTGTCTTCAAGTTCGTTCAGTTTCTTATTAGATTATTTAAGCCACTTGGGGTAAAACACCCCGTCTCAGCTCTGTTTTCTGTTCTGGGCAGGTGCTCCCCCTTCATCACGGGCGTGCAAACATCCCAGTCAAGCACGGTCGTTCTGACCATTAAGCACGGCCGTGCTAGTGTAGCACGGCCTTTTTGAATTTGAAAATGGAGCACGTGCATGCTCCTTATTAAGCACGGTCGTGCTTCCTGGAGAACGACCGTACTGATCTGGTCAGAGAAGGTTGGAAACCCTTTGCCAAATCCTTTTGGGTTAAATCTGGATTAAACCTATTGGATTTTACTAAGTCAACATTAATTCGTTACTTTTGGCTTAATTTTCGTGTCTTGTAATTAAAGGGATTTAATCCTTTTATTTAGTTTCCTTTAATTATCCCTAAACACTCATGGGTCAATCCCTAGGGTCCTTGACAAAACCTTTTGGCATAAACCTTGCCTCTCATTACTATCGTTCAGTTTTATGAGCAAAAGGGGAAAAACCTCCCTTAACATCATTAACAGTTTTTAATCGTTTTAACATTAACGAATTCACAACGAACAGCCAACAACCAAAACATCATAAATTCATCATGTTCATCACACCGGCATATTATCAAACACGTTAACATCATCATCATCATCATAATAACCAGTTTAAACATGCCAAACATAAACACTTAAACATCACGATATCAAACAGGCATATATAAACATGGTATCAAACATATAAGCATATATATAGACATCTAACCAAACTTCATGGTCATGGGTAACCCTTCGTCTTACACTACCCCCAAGCCTACATACTCATGCTATTCCTTCTCCCCATACCTGGTATGAAGATTCCTCCTTTAAACTGACGAAGGCCTTAAACCGATTCCCTCGAACGACTCGACGAGCATCCTAAGTCTTGGCCAACACAAAAAAGTTTAACTAATTAATTCCCGATTCATGAAAAGAAAAGGAATTAACAAGAGGGAAGAACTATTACCTTTAGATTGACACTTAACGCGTGATTTTACTCTCTCAAACACAAACAAAACACGAAGAAACGATTAGGTTCAAGAGGGAAGGAAGAGAGAGGCTGTCGTCACACTTAGGGTTGCCTAAAGTGCCAAAGTGAGGGTTTAACTTGTAACCCTCGCTGTCTGACGCATATTTATAAACTCTGACACGAGTACGACCGTGCTTCCCCCTATGCACGGCTGCTTAACTTAAGCAAGGGGTCATGCTTAAGTTAGCACGGTCAGACAAAAAGATCGTCAACGAGCGCGTTGAGCACGACCTTGCTCTCCATTAAGCATGCGCCTTAAGCACAGGCGTGCTGATACATGAGCATGGTCGTGCTCATGCATCAAGAAGGTATTTTCAGTTTAAAATCCACTTATCCCTTTCTAAACATTCCTAGGCAAACAAGGCATACACATAAGCACTTATAACAAAAAACGGGGTGTTACAGTAAACTTGAGCGAATCCAAACTCGGCTCACTCGAACGATTCAACGAATCTTGGTCAATAACATTAAAAAGGAAAGAACGATTAATCCTCAATTTAAGAAAACAAAAGGAGATTAATAAAGGGTTTACAAGATTACCTTAATTGACATTAATGCGTGGCTTACTCTCCAATCACAGGAGAAAACACCAAGATATTTGAAAAGGTTCAAGAGGAGGGAGAGGAGAGGGTTTCTGTCGTACAAGGATTGTGAAAAAGTTTCAAAATGAAGGTTATGGCGTGTAACCTTCTAAAACTAGTGTTTTTGTGCTGTCAGGAAACGATCAGGGGGTCGTGCTCAATATAAGCATGGGGTTGTGCTTAAAGAGCAGGGGTATGCTTAAACGAGTAGAGGGTCGTTCTCAATGGTCGTGCTCAATACAAGCAAGGGGTTGTGCTGAATGAGCAAGGGGTCTACAACATCCCCGTCAAACGCTCAAATTCTAACACGACACCCGTCAAATGAGCATGGGGTCGTGCTCGTGTCAGGAAAAGATTTATGACCAGAAAATCCTCCCTTGATCCCTTTTTACTCATCCTGAAACATTTTCCTAATAATCTAGAACAAACACATCAATTATAGGCAACATATATTAATTAAAACAAACACATATAAGCATGAAAATGAAAAACAAGGTGTTACATCCTCCATATCTATCAATCCTCCATTTGTGTCACTGGTCCTCCGCCATGTAACTCGTCCTCCTCAGTCCCATTTCTATCACTCGTCCTCGTGCGCTCCCTTCTTTGTAAGTTCGTCACCTTCCAATTGGTTCTCTCTGTTTTTGTACCGTCGATGTTGAAAACAGATGTCGGAATTGTCGGATTAATAAGGCATTCATTTATTATGTTATTAGTTTATAGCATAATAAAGTCCTTAGAATAGACAGTTCATTCATTGAGATATTAAGTACGTGACTTAATTGTGAGACCTCATTGAATAATAGAACACCATTCTTAAATATCCTTAGTCAAGTATTATTTTTAATTAGGACGACAATAATACATAGAAACTATTGTGTGAGTAGACTGATGACCACACATCACGGGTCATGGATATGTGATATCAAGTTGGCACACATGTATAAATATTAGGAGTTATATTTATACCGGATGACCCACTATGAGGATACTTCATAATAGTTATGTAAGTGTCATAAGTATTCTCATGGCGGCCATAGTAAAGTAGTCATTCGACTTGAAGTCACTATGATTCCTACATGAGGAGTTGTAGGCTTTAATACTATCAAACGTCACTCGTAACAGGGTGATCATAAGGGTAGTTATTGGGCCTGCAATAAATCATGTTGAGGAGTGTGAGTGATGTAGACATGATTCGTCCCTCCTACATAACAAGGGTAATGTCTTGGGTCCTCCGATAGAATGAGACGTGAAATATATGTGGCCACGTGGAAGTGGGCCAATATGTGATATTGGGCCCATTTATGATTACACGTCTACTCGGGGATCGAGGAACAAATAATTGAACATAACAAGGATGACACTATTATGCCTTGTGTTCGTTAAGACATATGGACGAAGGGACATTTACTACACAATAAATTTTGGTCGTGGTAAGGCTAAAATCGGATCACCGATACTCTCGCTAATTGGGTAGTAATGATGCATTGCTAGATGCCACTCATTATTTATAATATTTAATATTATAATTAATATTTGATATTATTATATAATTTTATATTATTGCCAACTTAGTGTGAGCCTATAAGGTCACATGCATAGAGCATGATTTAATTAATATAAGGACAATTGAGCTTGTAGTGTACAAAGCCCAATAGGGTAAGCAGTTAGGTTAAAGGGAGCTGTCAACTTATAAATAGAAGTGCTCTCCCCTCTAACTCAGTCTTGCTAACCATGCCTCCCTGTAGCCGTCAGCTAGCACAAGACGCTTTGCTCCAACGCCCATTTGCTTGCTCGCGTGGACTGAGTATGGCACTAGTGATCCAAACGAAAAGCACGCTTCAAGAGGTAAACACAATAGTCTTTTGTGTGATTCATGTTTGTAATGCGCGATTCATGGGGATAATTTTCTTCCGCCTTGAGATTTGATTTTAAAAGAGAATAATCTCATGAAAACCCAACACAACCTTGCACATGTTAAGGAATCATAAATAGAAATATTGTATTGGAAAGAGTAGCTTTTAAGCTTTCAAGAAATTGAATATACAACTTTCAACACAACATTTCTATTTTTTTCTTAACAGGTGCAAAATTATAGAAGTTAGAAAAATCGTACTTGAAATCCTTTTCTTCTTCTTTTTCTTTCTAATGTTTGAAAAAAAAAATACAAAATCAAATTTGTTTTTGTCTTTAGGTTCCATTTTTTTAGTAAAAAGAAAATGGAATCCAAACACAAAAGCTCCACTAAAACTTTCTTTTTAGTCTTTCTCTTATAATCAGATAAAAAGAAATAAGAGAACCAAGGTTTAAAAAAAGTATGGAATTTACTATTAGAACAGTCTAATAATTTTTATAATATATATGATGGATTCTCACTCGTTCTCTTCTATCGCATTGGCAATAAAGTTAGTAAAAAAAATTTATAATGGTTTGAAGTATCATCTTTATCGATGATTAATTTATGTTGGAGAATCTGAATGACCCACTTTTAATGGAATCTCTTCTCTCAATTATTTTTTTTTATTCACAAGACTCGAAACTTTATTTATCGGTATTGAACTCAGTTTCACTCGAACCAACGTAATGTTGATAATGAAGTTAATAATTATAACTCCTTAGAACAACATCATTTTTTTTTTTGTTGCTATTTTTGAAACTTCATCTAAATATTCATAATTTTTGTCAACATTTTTATTTAAAAAATAAAAGCTTGGTCTTAAAAAAAATCCAAACACGCTCTCAGTGTTTTAGTTATTATTATATAAAATAAAATTCGTGTTAATTTTTTTGATAACATAAAATTCGTGTAATCACTCTATGGCTCGTAAGTTCGTGTGCAAATTGAAAATGGATTCTCTAGTATCAAATTTTGACATGACCTGTTGACAAAGATAGCTCGTAAGTTCGTGTGCAAATTGAAAATGGATTCTCTAGTTTCCAATTTTAACATGACCTGTTGACAAAGATAGGGAAAAAAAAAAAAAGACTTTCTTAAATGGAATTAATTGATATATATCGATAGTGTAAAAAAAATTATACTATAAATTTTATATATCATTGTAAATTTTTTATTCTTATATATCATTGTAAATTTTTTATTCTTACACATAAAAAAAAGACTTTCTTAAATGGAATTAATTGATATATATCGATAGTGTAAAAAAAATTTATACTGTAAATTTTATATATCATTGTAAATTTTTTATTCTTATATATCATTGTAAATTTTTTATTCTTACACATAAAAAAAATCCAAAATAATGGGACCCTCATGAATTTCAACCAATATGACAGAGTGTGTTAAAAAAAATGTGTGTTAGGGAGTGTGTTGTTAGCACACCTTATGTAAAATTTGACGAGAAAAAATCCATTCAGATGTTTACTTTTAAAACAGTATACTCTAAAAAAAAGTAGTGTTATTTTGACATTAAAATTGGATACTACTCTTTAGAAGCATAACTTACACATGTTGTAAACATATAAAGTAAATCAAATAAAAATTATCATATGTGTGATTTTTAAAATATTTACAATAAAAGTTATACATTATAATAATGTGACAAACTGATAATTTATAATTGATTAATTTATAATTTATAATTTATAATTGATTAACGGTAAAAAAATTTAAACTAACAGTGCATATCAATTTTTTCTTAAGCAAAATAGTGTATATGTACACTCATATTTATTAAACAATTACAATGTTTTCTTTAACAATAATTAAATCTTTTAATTTTTTTATTTTAGTAATGACACATATTTATCCATTGGATGTTAACATAACAAATGGATCAAAATTGTACATTTTTAAAATATATGGATTAAAATTAAGCAAAAAAAAATAGGATGATCAAAATCGTCCGAACACTAAAATAGGTTGTCCAGAAGTATAATTAAGTTATATATATATATATATATAATAAAAAACACTATGTAATTTTACTATTTATACATTTTAAATTTAAAAATGTTCATGCATCGGAACTTGTTTTGTATAGTTAGAACTTCTTTGACTTTAACGCCAATGTAGTATTTTGTATAAGTTTTATAGAGGTATTTTCAGGAATATTGGTAAAAAAATAAAAATTTATCATGTTTGATATAAATTTTAAAAAGTTATTATCGAATATAAAAGATTTCGGAAATAAAATTAGTGAATGATAGTTAGAAATTTTGGAAAACTCTATTGTGTGAAGGTGAGAAAGAAATATCACTTTTTCAGGAACGTAGTTTGCTTGGGAATAAAACATTTCAGATAATAAACGTTATCTAAAGGGTTGTCTAGTGAAACATGACAGATCTCATATCTGACAAGTTATAGGTTTAAGCTCCCACTAGTCTCATTATAGTAAGATAAATATAAATTTCTTTATAAATATTTATAAAATTCGAAGTTTTTCCTGTCTTGAACGGGGAACCATGACACCGTCCTTTTATCCTAAATTTTTTTTTTATAAAAAAAGAAAAGAAAAAAGAACTTCTTTGAATTTATGAATCACATCCCTCGAGTCCAATTATTGTCGCTGACTCTGAAAAATGGTAGTTGCGTCATCGTCTATTCACATAAGCGCATGCGTCAAAGTGGCAAAGTAATTTTGACAATATAAGACAAAACCTATATTACTTGAAACTTAAAGGTTCATGCTAATTAGAGAAGAGAGATCGAATTAGAGGAGAGGGATAGCAACTCCAGCTTGTTTGCTTAGCAGAGAAAAAGGGAAGAGCGGACGAAGTTACATGGGACCCACTGCTTTTTATAATCTTCGCTAATGGGCGAAGAAAAGATGGAGAGAGCATTGATTTTCCTGCCATTCCATTTGGGAAAATGATCTTCCAAGTAAAATGGATACAAATACGGTATCTCTTTGTTTTTATGGTATATTTTTGAAATATGTATATACAAGAAAATAAAAAATAAATAAAAGATAGAAATAAATATATATAATATCATATATGATATCAAAATTTTGTGTTCAAATATCATAACCGTTCCATTTTTACCTTTGCTCCAATCTATGTTCTCACGTTCATTTTTTATTTGAGTTTGCTGAGTGGAGTAACAGTAAGTGAAGGACGGAGAGCAAGTGGTGTCACTGTGTCAGTGAGAAATGTAAGGTGATGAGTAATAAACTAAAAATGGTGAGTTGTCAAGAGACAAAATTATACGGAGTGATGGTCAATTAATTAATTTAATTAATTAAATCAATTAAATAAATAAAAATAAATAAACATTAATTAGTTAATGGAATTTAAAAAATTATATTAATTAACTATTATATTAATTTTGATGGGAAATAAATTTAATATAAATATAAAGTTATTTATTAGTTTTTTTATCTCAAGGGTATTCTTGTCCTTTCAAATATAACATCATTTCTTTCTTCTCACTTTTCTATTCAATCAAACAAAGGGAGAGAGAACTTATAACTTCTTTTTCTTTTATTTCTCTTATATTTCTCTCATGTCAAACAATACACATAATCCACTCTCTTTCTTACCTATTTCTCTATTCTCACTTTTTTTCTCACATCTTTCTCTCATCTCATTTTCTCTCTTGAACCAAACATAGCGTAAGGTAGAGTTTATTATCAGGTAAATTATATTCTTGGGAATCACATTCCTAGACAATTAGTTTTCCCACATTCATACATGAGAATAGAGTTTTTCCAAGTTTCTAACTATTATTCACTAATTTTATTCTTGGAAATCTTTTATGCTTATGAATAAATTTTTAAAATTTGTACCAAACATGAGAAACTTTTTTCCATGCCAACATTTCCCCGATTTTTTTTTTAAAACTTACAACAAACATTACCTAAGGACATTGGTTAAGGAAACCTAAAAAAGGAAAAGTTCATTGAAAAACTAAGTTTATCATTCTTCAAAATATAAAATACATTAAGTTCCAATACCAAATTTCTATTTTTAGATCCTTAACCAATACTCTTAGAGCATTGATTAGCATTCTCCAAACCGAAAATTTTAAAAAAAATCTGATGCAAGTGAAAAAAATAAAGTAGTATAAAAGTTGTATCCCGACATAAGTTAACATTTTAATATGTGTGTTTTTATTTTAATAAGAGTTTAATTGGTATATACTGTCTGTGTAAATATTTTTTACACTGTCAAACAATAATAAATCGCTTAGTCATTGAAAATTTTTTATTTTTATCCGAATTATCTTAAAAGTCATTTATATTTTGATTAGTGATTGGTTGACAATATAAAAACCTTACACTAACAATACATACCAATTAAACTCTTTTAGTAATCAAGAAAAAAAATAAAGTTAATTTATTAAAATATTATTAGGAGTCGGTGTAAAATATCTTACATGTATCGATAATGTATAGGAACTAAAGAAATTTGTTTCCTGTAAAGGAGGTTGATTTTCTTTCTTTTTATTGAATGACGATGATGATGGGATGGTAATGGTAGTCCCCTGGATCAATATGATATGACACTATTGGTACATCGGATCTTTTAAGCATGTGCTCTATCTTAGAGGATTTGTATCTGGCTCCTGATCGAAAGATTCCTGAATTCACCCCCATTTGTATAAAATATGTTTTTAACATCGGAGTTTCCACATCGGTTTCCATAAAACCGATGTGTAAAACAAGACGGTAACATTTTTGAAATTAAAAGCAAAGGATTCCACATCGGTTTCAAAAATAACCGATGTGTTAACATTTTCCACATCGGTTATTTATTAACCGATGTCTAAAATTAAAACAAAAAAAAATTAAAATTTAAAAATTGTATCTTTCCACATCGGTTCCTAATGAACCGATGTTTTATTTATATTATCCACATCGGTTTATTTGTAACCGATGTAATAAATTAAAAAAATGAAATTTTAATTAAATTAAATTGTAAGTTCTACATCGGTTATTTTTAAACCGATGTGAAATATGGATAACCACATCGGTTTTTTCTAAACCGATGTGTAATATTTGACCCTACTTTTTGTCATTCCCTCCATCTGTTCCGCGCCTTCTTCCATTCCTTTTTGTTTTGCGCTCGTGACTTTCTTCCCTAACTCTCTCACTGCTCTATGCTCCCTCAGTCTTTAGTTTCTGAAAACCCTAAAACACAAAACACTCATCTCTTTCTCACATCGAAGCAATCCCTCCCTCTAGCGTCTCTCTTTCTTCCTTCACGCAAGCTCCCTCATCTCCTATGCTAACGCGCAGCCTGTAACATTTCTGGTCTCCAAAATCGCCTCTCATTCTCACCGCGACGTTCACTCCCTCCAGCCTCCAAGCTCCTCCGTTCCTTCAATCCTCTGCTTTCACGACCTGTCTCCTTCCGACCATTGTTGAAGACGGTGGTAAAGACGATTGTGACAAGCCTCGTTAAGGTTATCTTCATCTCCTTTTTTTAAATCAGCTTCTGGGTTTTTTATTTCAAGCTTGATTTTGTGTGTTTAGGGTTTCTTCTTTTTGGGTTTCTATTTCTGCTATTATTTATCATTTAAGAAAAAAAATTTCTACGAAAATCAGCTTGTGAAGTTTGTGTCTTGAGTCCTTGTTCTGTGTATATCTATATATATAAACATAAATATAATAAAATTGCATGTGTTGTTCTGTGTGTGAAGTGTTATAAAGTGTGAATCTGTGTCTAATCCACCATAGTGGAAATGGCTCCAAGACTGGATTTTTCCAATTGGTGGACAAATGATACACAGAAAGGAACACAAGTGGATGGTGGTATCACGCGTCACGACCGTGATATCTGTCACGGCTAGGCCGTGACAGATTCTGCCTTGGAAGTGCTTCACTGGTTGGTCTGTCACGGCCGTGACCACCATCACGGCTAGGCCGTGATCAGTTCTACCTATGAGGGTCTGGTTCAGTTGGCATGTCACGGCCATGATGGACATCACGGGCTGGCCGTGACCAGTTCTGACTTTCCCATTCTTTCTTTTCAGCTATACTCTATCACGGACGTGATGGCTGTCACGACTAGGCCCTGATGGGCTCTGTTTGGCTCATTTTCTTCACTTTTCAAGCCACATCTTCATGCAAGCTACATAATTAGTAAAGCCTTAGTTTCCCGTTTGAGATGCAATACTAATGAGCACACGTGTACGTGCTTAATGTACCGCTCATTGTGTTGGATCTTGAATTGTCCAAAGTTGGACAGTTTGGGAAAAAACTTTTTATTAATTCAGTTAAAATAGTTATTCATTGATTCTAATGTTATATACTTGATGAAAGTTCGGATTGATACATTTCCTTTCGTTCTCCGGGTGCATACTTTATCGTGGTGGATGTCATCGCGTTCAAGTAGTGTACGTCGGAGACCGAAGGGAAATGCTGCCGAAATTTTGTCGAGTATGAGCATGAGAGTTAAGGACTAACTGTTAACCGAATGTTGAAAAAGTTTCTTCTCGAATAGGATAGGGCCATACCCTGTCATAAGAAGTGGTTGATGAATATGTTGGACTAAGTACGAAGTTATTGGTTTAGTCATGGATCGCGGTTGGATGAATGCTAGACGGACAAGTGATGAGTATGAGAATGGAGTGGAAGATTTTCTACAGTTTGGAAAAACAAATGCTCCTGATAGTGGTAACAGAAGGTTTTATTGTCCTTGTGTTAACTGCTTGAATGAGAGACGACTAGAAGCTGAGGAGATACGTGATCATCTTATTTGTGAGGGGATTTGCAAGAGTTATACAACATGGATATGTCATGGTGAATCGTTAGACAGGTCGAGGGTGTCGGATAGAGAAGAAGTTGATGACGTGGAAATGGACGGTGGAATAGAGGACATGATCCGTGATGTTGGGCAAGAGTCTTTTCGGCATGCAAATGTGTATGATACTTTGTGCAGTGATGCGGAAGTGGCTTTGTATCCGGGGTGCACTAATTTCACACGGTTGTCAGTGGTGTTAAGATTGTTCAATGTGAATGCGACAAATGGGTGGAGCGATAAAAGCTTTACCGAATTGCTTGAGTTGTTGAAAGACATGCTTCCAGAAGGCAACACATTGCCATCTCGAAACTATGTGGCGAAGAAGATATTGTGTCCGATAGGTATGGAGTATAAGAAAATACACGCTTGCCCCAATGATTGCATATTGTACAGGAAAGAGTTTGAAGAGATGCACGAGTGCCCCAGGTGTGGGGTATCACGCTACAAAGTGAAGGATGGTGATTCTAGTTGTGATGCGGTCACCAAAGGTCCTCCTGCGAAGGTGTTATGGTATCTTCCCGTGATTCCGCGGTTCAAGCGATTGTTTGCTAATGTAAATGACGCAAAGAACATTAGATGGCATGCAGATGAGAGGAAGTGTGATGGACAGCTTCGGCATCCGGCCGATACTTAGAAATGGAAGAGAATTGATAGATTGATTACGGATTACGGCAATGAGCCCGAAAACCTCGAGGCTTGGACTTGCTACCGATGGAATGAATCCATATGGAAACTTAAGTAGTATTCATAGTTCATGGCCTGTTCTCCTGGTAATTTACAACCTGTCTCCTTGGTTGTGCATGAAGCGCAAATACATTATGTTAAGTATGATGATTTCGGGTCCTAAACAGCCAGGAAATGATATTGATGTTTATCTGAGTCCCTTGATTGAAGACTTGAGAATGTTGTGGGATGAATGCGTTGATGTGATCGACGGGTATTGCCGTGAGACATTCAGATCGCGTGCCATGTTATTTTGCACCATAAATGACTTTCTAGCATACGGGAACCTGTGTGGGTATAGTGTTAAGGGGCATAAAGCATGTCCAATATGTGAAGAAGGAACATGTTACCATCAACTGCAACGTGGAAGGAAGACAGTTTACCTTGGGCATCGGAGATTTCTCCGACGTAATCATCCTTATCGTAGATTGAGAAAAGCTTTCAATGGACTTCCGGAGAATGAAATTGCTCCGGTGGCCTTGACTGGAGAGCAAGTTTATGAAAGGGTGAACAACACTAATGTTATCTATGGGAAGACCCAGAAGAAGGCTACCGAGAAGAAAATATGGAAGAAGAGGTCGATCTTCTTTGATCTTCCATACTGGTGCAAGCTTGATATAAGACATTGTATTGATGTGATGCGTGTGGAGAAAAATGTGTGTGACAGTTTAATCGGAACGCTTCTCAACATTCAAGGCAAGACAAAGGATGGTGTGAATGCTCGTCTGGATCTAGTTGCGATGGGTATACGAGAGCAGTTAGCTCCACTTAAAGTGGGGGATAAAAAAACTTATTTGCCCCCAGCATGTCATACTTTATCAAAAAAAGAGAAAAGAAGTTTCTGTGAATGTCTACAGGGAGTCAAAGTGCCACATGATTACTCTTCAAATATCAAAAGACTTGTCTCAATGAAAGATCTCAAATTAGTTGGCTTAAAGTCTCATGATTGTCATGTCTTGATGCAACAACTACTACCGGTGGCCATTCGTGACATATTGCCTAAAAAAGTCAGACATGCCATTACTAGGTTATGCTTATTCTTCAATGCTATATGTAGCAAGGTCATTGACACTAAAAAGTTGGATGACTTGGAAAATGAGGCAGCCATTATCTTGTGCCAATTGGAGATGTATTTTCCACCTTCATTTTTTGACATCATGGTTCATTTGATTGTTCATCTAGTGAGGGAGATTAGATTGTGCGGCCCCGTTTATTTAAGGTGGATGTACCCGGTTGAGCGATACATGAAGATCTTGAAAGGATATATGAAGAATCCACACCGTCCCGAAGCATCTATTGTTGAAAGGTATGTTGCAGAAGAAGCTATTGAGTTTTGTACAGACTACATGTCAGAAGCGGAACCTGTAGGGCTTTCGAAGTCTCGTCACGAAGGAAGATATGATGGTAATGGTACACGAGGTATCACTGTTAAGAGCATGGATCGGGAGGAAGTGCTTCAAGCACGTTTGTATATATTGAATAACACTGATGAGGTTGAACCATACTTATGTGAGCACAAAAGCATCATCAATAAAACTTACCCTAGAATGAATGAAAAATGGTGTTTGAACAAGCATAACAAGACTTTCTTGAACTGGTTTAAAGAAAAAATTGCAAAGGATGGTATTGCGTCTGATACATTAAAATGGCTAGCACAGGGGCCTAACTTTGATGTCATATGCTGGAGTGGGTACGATATCAATAAGTTTTCCTTCTATACAAAGTCCCAGGATGACAAAAGTACTATGCAAAACAGTGGCGTTATGGTCGTCGCTGAGTCCATGCATTTCTCTAGTTCGAAAGATAAAAACCTTGTTATGGCATCCGTTTCATACTTTGGAATCATAGAAGAGATATGGGAGGTTGATTACACGAAGTTTAGAGTACCTATTTTTAAATGTAAGTGGGTCGACAGTAACAATGGTGTGCAAACCGATGAGTTAGGATTCAAATTGGTGGACCTTAATAAGGTAGGTAATAAAGAGGAGCCTTTCATCATGGCATCCCAAGCAAAACAAGTATTTTATATCCGTGATCCTTCTAACAAAAGGTGGTCAGTGGTTCTCCAGGGAAAAAACGTGTATAATGGTAGTGAGGGAAATCAAGATTCAACTCTTGATATTTCTGATACTCCTTCTTTCTCAACACGAGTGCCTAATTTCAATGAGGAAAATGAAGTGGATGATGTACATGCTACTCGTAATGATCACCAAGAAGGGTTATGGGAGAAATTTAATAATTGACCACAAAGTAAGTTTAGTTTGAGTTATGTTTAAAGGCATATTATATTTTTACGTTGATATTTATAAGTTATGTTTACGTACGTTGATCGATATTTATAAGTTATGTATGATATTTATCCTGACATATTAACAAGTGTTTTTTTGTTTAAACAGGTATACATGGCTGATCCTGAGGATATCCCTCCTTCATGCAGCGGGTCGGAGACCCCATCTACGGGTAGAAAGGGTAGACGTGCCACACGAATGAGGAATTTGACTGCCAACCGTGGTTCAAATCAAAGGATAAGAATAGACTTCGATAATATCCTCAATCCTATTGGGCCAATGACAGATCAGTTTAACAGTTTTGTGGCGACCCTTGCTAGGAGCAGGCCTAGTATACTCATTGATAATTGGAAAGATGTACCGACGGACGTGAAGGATCAGATATGGGAGAGTATTCTGGTATCTATACTTTTACGTCCTGTATTTGTCTGTACCTACTTTATTTTAATCTTACTAATATCATACAGTAATTCGTTGATTCTTTTGGTCTTAATGTTGCTCACCTTTGACATACCGGATACGATGGTTATGAAGAAGCGTTTGCTAAAGTATGCTGGTGAGCGTTGGAGGGCTTTTAAGGTCGACCTGGGCAGATATTATTTATTCAATCCAACATGTGAAAAGAACCCACTTGAGGTGTACCCGTTTCTTGACCAGGCGACGTGGGATCGCTTTGTTCAGAGCCGACATGATCCCGGCTTTCAGGTTAACTTATTTGATTTGTCTCTAAATTAATGTAATTTCATTAATTTTATTTACTTATGTAATTTAATTGTCTTCTATTTATAACAGGAGAAGAGGAAAAAGGGGCAGGAAAACCAAAGAAAGAATGTCTACCCCCATGTCATGTCTCGTGGGGGATATAAAAAGCTTGGTCAGATGATGGTGGAAGAGGAAAAGAAAGCATGTCAGGAAGCAGCATCTCAGGCAGATCCTAACGCTGAAAATCGTCCAGAGGTTGTTGATCCACCTCCACCCCCACGCCATCGTAAATGGAAGAGGGCCCGACAAAGAAAAACGGGACAATATACATCCGAGGAGGCCCTCCAAGTAGCTGAGAAGATTGTAAGTATAGTTTGAATTGTAATTGTCATTTTAAGATTGTTACCGAATTGTAATGTGACGTGATATTTTATATGTGATAGGATGCCTTGGACGAGCAGGTAACCCAAGGAACCTTTGTTCCTAGAGGACGCGGTGATATCTTAGCTGCTGCCATCGGTAAACCAGACCACCCGGGCCGTGTCATTGGTGTTGGATGGGGCGTCGGCATTCGCCAATACCATGATTCATCTTCACACCAATGCCACAGGGATGTTGATGCAGATAGAGCACGACTAAAACAGGAGATTGCAACCGAGCTTAGACAGAGAGATGGCCGAGCGGTTTGCCCAGATAGATGGCAATATTGACTTCTATGTCCCAGCAGATGACAGCCGGTATCCAACCCTCTGTCCAACCCTCTGTCCATGTGAGCACTAAGGGCTCACGTGATCCTCCTCATCAGCCTGAAAATGATGATGATGGTGATGATGATGATGATGACGACCCTGATAGGTGTGAGCTGTATGTTGATGATCATCATGATCGCCGCTTAGTGGCATTGGGGAGGGCATGATAAGCCTCTGGCTTATCTAGTTTTATAACTAGATGGACTGTGGTTTCTGTGCTAATTATTTGAGTTCAATCTCGTTTTCGTCCAAATTTGGCCTTGTTTTGTTCCTAAGTAGACTTTGACTCGTTCTAGGCAAATTTTGTAGTTTTTAGTCTATTTTGAATAGAATTACGCTTTTTGTTTCTTTTTATTGTTTCAGGTTAGAAGTGAAGCTCCGAGAGTCAAGGAAAGTCAATAAACAGTGGAAATTTCCATTCTGGAGATATTCGCCTCGCGAAAGTCTGCTCGCCTCGCGAGCCTGAAGACCAGCCTAAAGAGCAACAGTCACCTTTTCTGTCTCGCCTCGCGAGTCACAATCTTGCCTCGCGATCCCGAAGGCCTGACTGTGCCAGAGAAGTCATCTTTTCGGTCTCGCCTCGCTAGTAACAGTTCGCCTCGCGAGCATTCAAACTCAGGATGGAGCCAAAACTGAAATTCGCCCCGCGAGAAGCCGCTCGCCTCGCGAGAGTCCATCTTGAATGCGCACCAATTTTAATGGTCGCCTCGCGAGAACCCACTCGCCTCGCGATCGGGCGAGAACCAGAATCACTATTTATAGACTGTTTCAGATCAGAAGGAGGGGGGATTCGAATCAGAGGAGAGTTTTTCCACTTGTATAGAGTAGCGTTTAGGCCAAATTTCTTGTCTCTTTGGAGCTGCGTCTCCTCTTTTCTTTTTCTTATTTTACTATGGTGGTTATGTCCGATTGTTTGTCTATGAGCATGAGGAACTAATCCCCTCGTCTGAGGGAACAATGAAGCCACCCATGGCGGTGTAGATTCGATGTGATGTATGTCTTTCTCCCTTTTTCTCAATTAATGTTTTCCAATTCTGATTTGATTGTGTTGATCATATGCATGCATGATTGACTAGTTAAACGTGATGAGGCTTAGGAGGCAATTTGCGTTTTAGAACTTGAATTGGGATCATCGATCGAATATTGCACGAGAGTGAGTAGGAGATCGGTGCAACCTTATAGGAACCAGGTTTAATAGAGTTTGATGACTAGGGTTATGAGACCTAGTAAGTAATTAACTCAATCATTGAATACGTCCTAATGAGCACGACAGTGGATTTAGGAGAATTTGGGATTCCTGGTTGACATTGTAATTGAACTTAGGGAGGAATTCATCATCACTTGGGTATGCATGATTGGGTAGGTGGATTTGTGACCTTGGACATTTTAATTTCAGATTTTAATAGCTTAGTTTTATTAGATTTGTTAATTGAATTTCGATCCTATTTTCTCTCCAATCTCAACCACTTTCTGTTACTTGACCAACGTATCTAATTTCCCGCGAATTGGTAGAATTGGTAGCCCAATCCTTGTGTTCGACCTCGGTAAATTCTTACCATGTTATTTTATTACTTGCGACGACCCGGTACACTTGCCGGTGACTCAACAAGTTTTTGGCGCCGTTGCCGGGGATTGGCACAACCAATTTTCCTAATTTTAGGGAATTTGATTATTTGGTTAAGTTATTTTTATTTTTATTTTTATTTTTTATTTTTTTATTTACTATTATCTCTCTCTCTACTTCTTTGATTCCACTTGGTCTTGCCTTGTTTTGTATGCGAGGTACACGAGGGAATGCTTCCGGGTTGCGAAAATTGTAATGGAGACCATGACACTCAGAGCTGTCCGTTCTACTTCTCTCAAGAATATGTGGACTCATGTCATAATTTCTATGACAGCGTGCCCCATAACAACTATCAGAGTCAGAATCAGTATTGGGGTTATATGAGGAGAGACCATCCGGGCTTCGCTTGGAGTAATGCTGGCGGTGGTCTAGCCTAGCAACCACAACCTCAACAGAATTGGCAACAACAACCTCAACAGGATGGTGGAAGACAACCTTGGGAGTTGAGTCTTGAGAGGGCAAATGCGGCAATTGAGAAGTTGGCAATCTATACAGATACAGCCATTGATAAGTTGGCAGCTCATACAGGGGCGGCAATTCAGAATCTAGAGACACAGGTTGCTCAGCTCGCAAAGCAACTAAATGAGCGTCTCCCAGGCACTCTCCAGGGTGATACCAAGAACAACCCTAAGAACAACTGCGATGCCATAACAACTAGAAGCAGTGGGGTGTTGGGATCTAACAGGGATGCAACTAGTTCTCAGGAAGTTGAGGAAGAATTACCACATGTTGAGGAAGAGCAACCGGAGAAAGAGGAGTCGACAAGTGACAAGGCACCGGAGCAAGGGGGTAGAGTTCAAAATGAAGATAAAGTGGTAGTGTACTCCACCATGCTTGCTGAGCAATCTGATTTTGCTGCATTAAATAAATATGTTGGCTTGCATGCATGTGTGGACACCGGTAAGTTAGACCCTCCCACTTGTCTGGCACACTTCCTCGAGAAAACACCATTTGACCCGAGAGGAAGTGAGTTCATAATTGCAGAGGTCAATGGAGTTTTCACACTCAGGATAGGTGGAATTGTGGATAGAGTCGTATTGCTTCTGCAATTGCCACTTCACAAACCATGGGATCCGGGTGGAGGATCTCACATGATGAGCATCTCTTGGCCTTCATGCCACAGGCTATGGGATCCAGGTGGATGCTTCTTAATAAGTCAAGCTAGTGACGTTAAAGAAGCGCTTATTGGGAGGCAACCCAAGCTAGGTATCCTTTATTTTTAGTTTGTCATTTATATATATACAAAAAAAAAAGCTTGATTCGCTACGCGAATCCACATTGGCCACGCGAGACAGAAGCCCTGAATCTCAGAGGCTTGCTCATGCTTCTGTCTCGCGTCGCGAGGTATGCTTTAGCCTCGCGATTCTGGGCATCATCAGCTGTTGGAATTCCAGATTCGCCACGCGAGATGATACTCGCCTCGCCATTCTGGAAAGTGTGAAAACAATTTTTCCAGATTCGCCTCGCGAGTGATCTCTCGCCTCGCGAATATGCACTTAAGGTTTTAATTTGCAGGAGTTCTTCTAGGATGCTATGCAACAGAAGGGAGCCCGTGAGACCAATTGGATGAGGATGCAACCATAGAAACTTGATCAGGGAGCACCCTCTCCTTTCCTCACTCTTGTTTTGTTTTTGTGTATGTTTTTGTTTGTCACTCTTGAATAATTTGAGAAGATCAAGAGTTTGTGTATGAATGTTGTGTCGGCAAGCTTGTTGGATTTTAATTAAATTTAGCATAGATTGATTGCATGAATTATTTTGACCATTGATGATTTCCCCCTAGGTTCTGAAATTAGAAAAGTTGATCCCCACGTGAAAAATTGAAAATTGAACATTGAGAAATTTTGTTGTGATTGCTTGATTTACGACAAGTTTGGGGTGAGGGGGGTGCACACACTAGGGATTGTATCTCGGTCAAACAATTTACAAAATGTCCAGGTGAGGATCTGAGCCTCCAACTTTGTTTTTGATTGTGTGAATCACTTTTAAGTTGCACTTTCCCGGATTTGCTTGAATCTCTTCATGGTTTGCATGTTTATGTGTTGCATCAAATGATTTAGGCAATTTTCTTTGAATAACTACTTGGCCTAAAAAGAACCATCCCTAATGCATGTTCCCTAGTTAGCCACATTGAGCCTAATTAGCCTATTGTTTCTTGATGACCCTATACTATAAGCCAAAATCTGAAAAACCATGTTAACCCAATCTTAGGATTAGGAGAGCATGAAAGCTTAGCAAGAGAAGGGTTGTGAGAAACTAAGTTTGGGGTGGCTACAAGGTGATATGTCATTTTGGGTTGAGAAAAAGAAAAATAAAGGTTGAAACCCAAGGCAAAAAGAAAAAGAAAAAAAGAAAAAAAAAGAAAAGAAAGAAAAAAATTGCCAAAAGAAAAGGGGCAAAACATAAAAAATAGCAAGGAAAAGGCTGTAGTCACCCGAGGCAAAAAGAAAAATGGAAAAAGGAATTTGAGTGGAATATGTGTCAAATGTTCATGCTCTCTTAGTTCCTAGGGACTTAAGCCTAGTATCCTTGAATATCCTACCCTTAGCCAGGCTCCATTACAACCTTTAAAAGACCTTCTGATGTTGCATGCATGTTTTCGTGGGAACTATTTTTGAGATGAAAATCAAATTCATGGAAAGTGCTCTTGATATGTGAAATTGAGTGAAAAGTTTATAGCCTAGACGAATTTGAGCGAATGAGTGAATTACTAAATGCCCTTGTGAGGAAGGCAATTGTTTGAATTTGGTGATCTCCCCTTTGTGTGTAACTTGGATCCTCAACTTAGATTAATGATTGCATGAATGATGAAGTTCTCAATTGTTTAAAGTAAATGAATGTGGGGATTACATTGATGTAAGGGGGGAAATCATTGGAGAAAAACTGTTTTGTTAAGATTGCATGAAATTTGTGCGAAATCGATTGAATCCCTTAAGCTTGCTAAGTCTTGAGTCCTTTTTAAGTTTTAGCTTGCTTGGGGACAAGCAAGGTTTAAGTTTGGGGTGTTTTGATAAGCCTCTGGCTTATCTAGTTTTATAACTAGATGGACTGTGGTTTCTGTGCTAATTATTCGAGTTCAATCTCGTTTTCGCCCAAATTTGGCCTTGTTTTGTTCCTAAGTATACTTTGACTCATTCTAGGCAATTTTTGTAGTTTTTAGTCTATTTTGAATAGAATTACGGTTTTTGTTTCTTTTTATTGTTTCAGGTTAGAAGTGAAGCTCCGAGAGTCAAGGAAAGTCAAGAAACAGTGGAAATTTCCATTATGGAGATATTCGCCTCGCGAAAGTCTGCTCGCCTCGCGAGCCTGAAGACCAGCCTAAAGAGCAACAGTCACCTTTTCTGTCTCGCCTAGCGAGTCACAAGCTCGCCTCGCGATCCCGAAGGCCTGACTGTGCCAGAGAAGTCATCTTTTCGGTCTCGCCTCGCTAATAACAGTTCGCCTCGCGAGCATTCAAACTCAGGATGGAGCCAAAACTGAAATTCGCGAGAGGCCGCTCGCCTCGCGAGAGTCCATCTTGAATGCGCACCAATTTTAATCCTCGCCTCGCGAGAAACCACTCGCCTCTCGATCGGGCGAGAACCAGAATCGCTATTTATAGGCTGTTTCAGATCAGAAGGAGGGGGGATCCGAATCAGAGGAGAGGTTTTCCACTTGTATAGAGTAGCGTTTAGGCCGAATTTCTTGTCTCTTTGGAGCTGCGTCTCCTCTTTTCTTTTTCTTATTTTACTATGGTGGTTATGTCCGATTGTTTGTCTATGAGCATGAGGAACTAATCCCCTTGTCTGAGGGAACAATGAAGCCACCCATGGCGGTGTAGATTCGATGTGATGCATGTCTTTCTCCCTTTTTCTAAATTATTTTTTTCCAATTCTGATTTGATTGTGTTGATCATATGCATGCGTGATTGACTAGTTAAACGTGATGAGGCTTAGGAGGCAATTTGCGTTTTAGAACTTGAATTGGGATCATCGATCGAATATTGCACGAGAGTGAGTAGGAGATCGGTGCAACCTTATAGGAACCAGGTTTAATAAAGTTTGATGATTAGGGTTATGAGACCTAGTAAGTAATTAACTCAATCATTGAATACGTCCTAATGAGCACGACAGTGGATTTAGGAGAATTTGGGATTCCTGGTTGACATTGTAATTGAACTTAAGGAGGAATTCATCATCACTTGGGTATGCATGATTGGGTAGGTGGATTTGTGACCTTGGACATTTTAATTTCAGATTTTAATAGCTTAGTTTTATTAGATTTGTTAATTGAATTTCGATCCTATTTTCTCTCCAATCTCAACCACTTTATGTTACTTGACCAACGTATCTAATTTCCCGCGAATTGGTAGAATTGGTAGCCCAATCCTTGTGTTCGACCTCGGTAAATTCTTACCGTGTTATTTTATTACTTGTGACGACCCGATACACTTGCCGGTGACTCAACAGGGCACATAATAACTTAGGTAATATCATACACCATCGTTTATTACCGGATGATCAGCTGAGGGTCGTTGTTGAGATTATTTGAGATGATGATGCTCGAGTCCCTATGCCCACTGAGGAGGTTCAAGCAGTGGGTCAGGCCCCCGGTAACTTCATCCTCTGGCCGAGAAGACTGGTCAGCTTTCTTGTTGTATATGAGGTATTCAGTTAGTTGTGTTTTTCTATATTCATAGTTGAAATTATTTATTATTGTTGAAAGATAATGCTTTATTTTTTTTCGTTATAGGATGTTGGAAATGATATTCTGCCTAAAAGGTTGGATCCAGGAAGACCAGAGATGTCTGCTCCTGCCAAGGTATTCATTTGACCATTTAATTAATTACGAATGAAATAACTTAATTATCTGTGATTACTAATATATATCTTTTTTGTTTAGGGGATCGACAAAGGGGCACCTGGTGATGTTTTTAAACTTCTGGCTATACAGGTTGTCACCATGGAGGATGACGCAGCTTTGGTAAGGTTGGAACATGATGCCAGTCCAGGTGATGAACTGTATATCCCAAAGAAGAAACTTATGGAGATTGTACTCAATAAAGAAATGACTAGTTCTGCACACCTATCGTTATGGTGCACGTAAGTATATTTTATTTATAAGTTAAGTAAATAATTTTTAAATACTATGATAATTAACATGTTTTTTCAATATATTAGGTATCTGCATCGTTGTTAGTTGATCAGGGTAACCTCGCCCTTTATGGGTTCATTGACCCCATGTTCATTCAGGGTGATGTTCTCTTGGCATCAGAAGACCGGGTCATCACCATACGTGATATACTTGCCCGAGACGATCATCAATTCTACCTTGCGCCTTATCTTAATAAGTAAGTACCGGTTATTTAATTATAACTATATTATTGACAACGAATATTATTTTAATTCATATTAAAATATTATTTTACAATATAAATAATTTTTTTAATCAAAAAACATTATTTTAATATGAATTAAATTTACGAATACAAAGAGTACATATATTATACTACAATATACTGTATTCATATAGTTTGACTAGAGTATAATACAACTAGAAAGTTTGAAATTTTGATCAAACCCATGTGGCAATTTGATTGGTCCAAAATTTACCACATATGGATAGTGTAGTGGGTGGTGTAAAACATGAATGGTACACCTTGAAAAGAAAGCAACAAAGAAATTTAAGCTATATAACCTATAGTCTATGAGCAGCAAGGATCCTAGCTAAATACACGAGTGAGCATGATTAAGAGACAAGAATGGACTAAAATGGCACACCACTTCATCTCTTGTCAAAAGTAAGATAAGATCCTACACAAGATGTTGTCTTCCCTAGCTATTTACACAATGAACGGTGCTTTTTCAGAGGCACTACAGGGCAAATATAAATACCTATTTTCCTTCCGATTCTTTCCCTTAAAAGCTGCAATGACTTTCCTTAATGACTCATCCTGCAGCAAGTTTAAGAAAGCACTAACAATTACCAATTAGAATACCAGTAACAATAATGACAAAAAAATATTTTGGGCTCAACTAACAATTACATGGATATATATATATATATAATAAAATAAAATTAAATGTCTCTCATGTCAATTTCTCTTACGTATCATTCTCTGCGCAATGACACATCAACAAGGCTTACGTGTCAATACAAGAATGATTAAAGGAATTATCATTAATGCACATTATTATTCTATTCTGACTTTGATTGAGTACCTTGAATGTTTGCAGTATCTAGATATTCAATTGCTCAGAAGATATATAAAAATATTCAAATATTTTGAATGTCTACAAATTCGTATCTGACATTGAAGGCACATTATTGTGGTGCAATTAATAAACGATGAAATGGGAAGAAGGCAACTAGTGCAACAAGGTAATCAGTGCAAGATGACAATCCACATCAAATTTAAATATGTTACATAACTGTCACAACAATCAACATTTAAATTTAAATCACATGATTGTGTCTACAAATTGTATAGAAGATGTCTAAAAATATTCAAATATTTTGAGTATCTACAAATTCATATCTGGCATTGAAAGCACAACATTTTTCACTTTAGGCAACACTAATCTTGGCAACGGATGAAAAGTTGTTGCTTAAATAAGGAATAACCAACATTTTTGTGAATGTAGCTAATATTATGTAAATTTTTCATCTCTTTTAAAAATATAATAGAAAATCATTGTCTATCTATATTAGCCAACACTTTGAAAACTGTGGGTGCATTATTGGGAACGGTTTTGATGGGGTTGAGATTATAGAGAATGATCATTCCTGCTAAAATATGTTTTGCCGGGATTTTGTTTTATCGAATTTTTTAAAGTTTGCTTTGTGCTCTGAACCCGCGAATCCCTAACCCATTTTGCAAGTGTTTTTTTAAGATTTTTTTTTATCAAAACCTCTCACAACACGTTTTCGAATCCCAAACCCTTTCCATCGTCTCTCTCGCAACTCTGCAAGCTACTCTTGGTTTCTCGAATATTTACTTATTCAGGTATTATCTTCATTCCTTCACAGAAACAAGAAGTTACTCTACAATAGCAAGAATCAAGGTTTTTCTTCTTTTTTGATTGCAATAATAAGAATTCGTCACTTCTTTTTGAATCTTGTTTTGATTGCAATGACACGGTGGACTCGTCTTTTTGACACGAACGAACTCGCCGATGACGACGTCATCGTGGTCGACGTGATGGAAAATTATAAACCATAGACGCATATTACAGCATATTGTATGTTTGCATGTTGCATAAAAGAGAAGGATTAAGAATATAATGTGTAGTGCTGAAGGATCCATTGCAACGTGTGCCTAAGTGTTCAGCTCTGATAGTGAATCAACTTTCTTCTTCTTAGAATATCCTTCTGCAAAAAACTATTAATGGGGACAACTTTATAACTCCATCAGATGGGATGAGAGGGACCTCTCATGGACTTCTATAAAATGGCCCAACCCATTATGGTCCAATTTTATAAGACAAAGCCCAAATTACAATATTCATAAAAATTGACCCATGCATTATTAGAAATAAAATAAATCAGCTAATTGATGTATTAAATGATTAATGATTTTAATTATTGATTAATGCTAATCCATACAATAATACAAGAATTAAGGAAAATTCAACAATTCTCCCACCTGGATAGCATTAGTCAACCATTAAAATAAAAAAGAATCATTAAGACTAGAATAATAACTATGGTCAGAGCACGTGTCAGTCAATAGTGTAGGAAACATAAGCTTTAACACGACAGACATAGTATCCGATAGGGATATAGATCATGTATGTCAAAATACTCATATTTCACATAAAGAACAATGAATATAGAGAAGCATAATTAATTAAGAGATATATGCAATTCAAGAATGGTTCAAGCATCTGAAAATTCCATAAGAGATATGATAATACAAGTGACATCATTTCATACATATCTCATAAGAATAGCAAAAGAAAATATATAATTTCAGACTCCCACTTACCTGATACATCAAAAGACTTAACTAAGCCCATATGAGCTACATGATTCTGAAAAACTCCAAATGCTAAGCCTTTAGTTAGTGGATCTGCTAACATATTCTCTGTAGCGAGATATTCATTTCGAGTCTGAAACTCTAGAATTTTCTTTCTAACAAACAGGTATTTAATATCAAAATGTTGTGAACGAGAAGAACTCCTGTTGTTTTGAGAGAAATGCACAACAGCAGTATTATCATAATATATAACAAGTGCCCTAGATATGCTTTCAACAATATGAAAGCCAGAGATTAAATTCTTCAGTCACATAGCTTGACAAGTAGCCTCATAGCAAGCGACATACTCTGCCTCCATAATAAAAGTAGTTGTAAGAGTTTGTTTAACACTCTTCCAAGAAATAGCTCCTCCTACCAATATAAAATAGAGCCGGAAGTAGATTTTCAATCATCAGGGCAACCAGCAAAATCAGAATCAGAATAACCAGTGACCTGAAGTTGATCAGACTTCTTATAGGTCAACATATAATCTTTGGTTCCCTGTAAATATCTCATGACCCTTTTTATGGCTTTCCAATGACCCAAACCTGGGTTGCTCAAGTATCTCCCTAAAGCATTAACAATAAAAGCAATATCGGGACGAGTACAAACTTGAGCGTACAGTAAACAACCAACAGAGAAAGCATATGGGACTTCATCATTTCTGCTTTCTCCACATCATTCTGAGGACATCCAGTTTTAGAAAGTTTATCACCCTTTTGAACAGGTGTCGCACATGGGGAACAAGAATGCATATTAAATCCTTTAGAATTGTTTCAATATATTCTTTCTGAGACAATCGAAGAACACCATGTGACCTATCACAATGAATCTGGATGCCTAAAACAATTGAAGGATATTTTAAATCATCTGAAAGATTCATCCTAAGAGGCGGTTAAAAAACCCTAATATGGATATGCTAGGGTTTGCATGAACATCACGTTCCAATAGCTGTGTCCATGGTGGATCGCCCTTGGTAATTCTTGTTCCTCGAATCTTCTTCTCCCCTGCCCGCTTCTTCTTCCTCTCCTCCTCCTCCTCCACCTCATAACTCAGCTCTTTCTTCTCTTCCTACACCCCAGCCACCAAAACTTTTGTTCAAGCTTTGAACAATGCTTGTGATATTCCTCTAAGCCAATTACCCATACCTTATATGAAAGGCGATGCAATGACTGTAAAGATCCCTGAGGAGGAGAACAAAGCTGGTTTAGAGAGTTACAAAAATAATTTGCATGGTCGCTTGCTGCTTTCAAAGGGGGATAAACCCTTAACGGCCATTGACTTGTGTTTGAAGTTACTAAAATTATAGAACCTGATATGTAATTGGAAGATGACTCCAATTGGAAAAGGTTTCTTTGAATTCTCCTTTGCATCGGTTGAGGACATGAGGAAAGTGATATCTGTAGGCTCTTGGAATCTTGCACCAGGAGCAATTCGACTGTTTTCTTGGACTAAGGATTTCAACCCCTTGAAGATGAAACAAACTAACACTCAGTGTTGGATTCGAATCAAGAACCTTCCTCAGGATTATTGGAGGCCAAAAATCCTTTTTTCCATAGCCAGAGGAGTTGGTATCCCTTTATCTCTTGATGATGCAACAATAAACAAAACTCTTGGCCATTTTGCAAGAGTCTTGGTGGAAATTGACTTAAAGAAGCCGATTCAAGAAAGCATCATGGTTGAAAGGGAAGATTTGGCATTCTTGGTGGAAATTGAATATGAATTTCTCCCTTCTTTCTGTCCTGCATGTGCTATGATTGGCCATTGTATTTCAGATTGCAAGAAGGTGCAGAATCAGAAGGATGCGCCAAGCAATGAGGTTAAATCAGGACCAAAGAAATTTGTTCAGAAATATGTTCCAAAAAATGACACTGGGAAAGGTATGACTGGAAACACAGATATTAATGAAGGTGCCTTAATTTCTAAGAATAAAGGCAAAGAGATCATGGTTGATGTTACACCACCTGTGAGGCTCCATGGAGAATCAAGTGGTATTCAGCATAATGGAAAGGATATGCAAGTTGAAAATATTCAAGAAAATCCTAGTAATCAGAATCTGGACATGGTTCAACATCAGAACAGGAATGTTGTGCAGATTGAGGATATCCCAGAGAAGGTTGCAAATGCTAATGCTTTTTTGTCTCCTGATGATCCATATATTGTGGGAAAAATTAATGAGGTTGCTAACAATCAAGATAGTTGTCCAAGGATTCAATCTCACGTTTCTAATTCTCAAGAGAATGGCTTGTATCACATTAATGTTGTCTCTAGTTTGAAAGATGTTACTCAGGAGAATGATCACATTAGAGATTCAAATATCAGAATTTCTAGCCCTGCAACACATCTATCCCAATGTGTGGTGTCTAATTCAGTCTCTGATGATATCTCACCTATCTTTAACTCTCTTATTAATGAAAGGGTGCAGCAGGACTTAGACACTTTAGGCCTCACCGGCAAATTTTGGTCTAATGATAAGAATGACATTTCTGAATATGCTTCTGTTCACAGTAATGAAGAATTCCAAGCAGTTCTCACTAAGCCACAGAAGAAGAACCTCAGTAAAAAGCAAAGAAACTTGGCCAAGAAGCAATCTCAGCATGATTATAACATACGGTCTCGAGCAGGACCTAAGATTGTTTGCCAATGAAGGCACTCTATTGGAATGCTAGGGGAGTAACCAACCCTGAAACAAGGCTTTGCATCAAAAATCTGTGTTTATCTCATCATCCGGATTTTGTTTTTCTAGCTGAGCCTAAGATGCAATTTGATCAGTTCCCTGCAACATTTTGGAATCAATTGAATTTGAAGCCCCTTGCTTTTAATCATAGAGAAGATTCTCTGTCTAATTTATGGTGCTTATGTTCTGCCGATTTGAATCCCACTCTTATTTCCTCCATAAGTCAGCTAATTTCCTTTTCTATTGACAAGGATGGACAAAATTTATACTTTGTAGCAATTTATGCTAGTACATCACACTACTTGAGGAGGAAACTTTGGTATGACTTAACTCTACTTTAGCAAAGCTATAGTGGCCATCGGTGCTTCATTGGTGATTTTAATGCCTTTATTGGATCTCATGAGATAAAGTGAGGCAATATTCCATCTATTTCTTCCTGTGAGGAATTCAGAAGCTGGACAGATACTTGTACCTTAACTCATCTCCCAACAGTAGGAGCTGAGTTCACTTGGTCTAATAAAAGAAAGGGCAGTGCTCATATTCAGTTGAGACTTGATAGAGCAATATGTAATGATGCATACCTTGATTTCTGGGATTTAGTCTCTTGCTGCACTCTGCCAAGAGTCTGACCATCATCCTCTTCTGCTGAATCTGAAAAAAGGTCCTAGATGCTTTCCTTCTTTCTTCAAATTGTTAAAGATGTGACTGGAGCACCCGAACTACTTAAGAGTAGTCTATGAAGTTTGGAACAGGTCTTTCAAATGATGTCCAATGTTTATATTAATTCAGAAACTCAAGGATTTAAAGCAGGAGTTTAAAATGTGGAATAAAAAGATTTTGGGTGATGTTCACATAAGGGTCAATGAAGCTCTGCAAGCTATTCAGTTGATTCAGGATCAAATTGCTTCTTCTGAATTCTCAGAATCTCTTCATGAACAAGAGCTGAAAGCTCAAATGGATCTGCAACAGGTTTTGCATTATCAAGAAACCTTTTGGAAGGAAAAATCAAGGGTTAATTGGCACTGTTGTGGTGATAGAAATACAACCTATTTTCACAAGTTAGCAAAGATCAAGCATACTTCCAAACAAATGGCTATCTTGAAGCAAGATGGGATTATCATTGATTAGCAACAGGATTTAGAGGGAATCACACTAGACTATTTCACTGATATCTATGCCAAGGAAAATTCTTGCATAATGAATGACTTGACTGAAAAAAATCATCCCTTGTGCTGTGACAGATGATGATAACTCCATGCTAACCAAATTGCCATCATTGGAATAAGTGAAAGCTACAGTCTTTTCTATGAATGGAGATGGAGCTCCAGGTCCTGATGGATTTGGAGGTTGTTTTTATCAGAAATTTTGGAATATTGTGGTCCTTGATGTATACAATTCTGTCAGGCAGTTTTTCATACAAAACTGGATCTATCCAAACTTGAATTCCAATCTTGTAATCCTTATTCCCAAGATGAAAAGAGTTGATACAATAGATTGTTTTAGACCTATTTCTTTAGCAAACTTCCAATTCAAGGTAATCACTAAGATTTTGGCAGACAGATTGGCAAATATGGCCTCTAAAATCATTTCTCAGCATCAGAGAGGCTTCATTAGGGACAGACAAATTGGAGATTGCATTTGTATTACCTCTGAAGCAGTTAACATGCTTCACAACCGATCTTTTGGAGGCAATATTGCTCTAAAAATTGATATTAGAAAGGCATTTGACACCCTTGATTGGAATTGCCTCTTGAAGGTGCTTCAAGCTTTTGGATTCAACACCACTTTTTGCAATTGGATAGACACAATTTTGAGATCTGCAAAGCTATCCTTTTCTGTTAATGGTAAGCCTGATGACTTTCTTTCTTGCAAAAGGGGAGTCAGACAGGGAGATCCCCTCTCTCCCTTGCTTTTATGCCTTGCAGAAGATGTCTTAAGTAGAGGTATTTCTTTGATTGTTCAAGAAGGAAATTTGTTGCCTATGACAGGTCCTAGAGGCTTTAAGGTTCCTAGTCATGTGTTCTATGCAGATGATTTGATGATTTTTTGTAAGGGGACAAAAAGAAACCTTCAACACCTAATGAATCTATTTAAGTTGTATGGAGATATCTCTGGACAAATGGTTAGCCTTCAAAAATGCATGTTTTATTCTGGAAATCGGACTCCTAATGACAGCATCCATTAGCAAGACTCTTGGTTTTTCAAATTGTGTAAATGACTTGATTTTTAATTACGCGCTTTAACCAGTTAAAATATAATTAATTATATTCTAATATGAGAGTTAGGAAGTGATTTAAAATAAAGTAAAATCATATTCAAATTCTCTCTTATGGTAGATGGTTACGGTGAAATTTTGGGTTTAAAACTCAAACGAAAATCGGTCTACGTTTTACTAGAAGTATAATTTTATACCGGCAGAAAACCCTAATTTGACCCAAAAGTGAAATTTGTAGATTTTTTATATTATGTCCGTGAGGAATCCTACTTTCCAAATTTCTGGTCAGAAATAAAATATTATGTTTATTCGGACAAATTTTGGTAAAAGTTCGAATGGAAAACAGTCGGTGTTTTCACCGACAGTAAGATTTTAATGATCAGAAAACCTAATTTTGACTCGTGAACGAAACGATTTATGTTTAAAACATATTTCCAAAGAGTTTGGTTATTTTGAAAATTTTCGATCGAAAAACAGACAGAAACCCTAATCGGGAAACCGATGGAGTCGAAAACGGAACTGCATAGACCCGTCAAGAGATCAGGACAACGAGTCATACATGATGACTCATGGAGGATGAGTAACCAAGCATTTATGAGCATTAAATGCTAGTAATCATGACTTTTAGGTAAGAAGACCAAAATACCCCCAAGCTTTCGTGGCTATTAACAAGACACGTCTATGCACTTTTAACCACTCATTTTACATGGTTGTAAACATCCCACATCTCTTCAATTTAGTGCTTCCTCCTCCAATAAACCATACCTATTTCCTTTTGCTTTCATTTCATCATTTTCCTCTCAAAAATTGAAATCGGACAACTGACGGAGCTGCGTACGGGATTTCCGGGAACAGCTAAGGGATTTGATCGATGAGTCATGGATGACTCATAAGATGTGGCCCAAAATCAGTCACACCTCCCTTCATTCTCCACCAACTATTTTAACCAAACCATGATTACAAATTAACTTTAGTTAGGTTATTATAACCATAGTTAAGTTATTATATTATTTTCTAAACTTAACCTATATCAATTAACCTAACCTTGGTTCATTTTAACATTAAACAACTCACTCCATCACTCAATTTCGTGACTGCTACACCACTCACACACTTAGATATTTTGTAACACCCTACTTGAGTGATACATCGTACGTGACATTTTAAGGCCGAAAAGTAGGATAATTAAAATTGGCTATAAAAGAATGGGGTAATTTTTTCTTTTTTGTAAGTCGTAAATATAACTGCTTTGATTCATGTGAATGTACAATAAAATATTCCATTATTATAATTAGGTCGTAAGTTCGTAAATTAATTACATATTACCCAACCTGACTCATAAACATAAAGCATACAAATATACCGACTCAGTATAAATATATGGAGACACAACTCCTAAAATACAAGATACTTGGAGTTACAACGCCACAAATAGTAACATTAATTCCCAGACATACCCGGCTGGCCAAACTAAAATGGAAAAGACAATCCTCTCTCGTACATCGTGAGGAGGACAAACCCACTGACGAAATCTAGTGGAAACTCTATTTGAGTCCACTGCCGGTGTCGTCACAACAGACACTCCTAAAGTCACCACAAAAGTAACTCTTAGACTAAGCCATTTCCCTTCCAAAGGAAAACCGTAACTTAAGAACTTATGACTATCATGCCTATCTCAAGAAATGAAAGGTTAGGCATAACTGAAACCCTAATACCATCGCCTTGAACCCTATGAAGTCTGGAAGACGTCCACTAGAAACTCCAACATATCGTCTGCATGCTCGAACCTCAATCTCTACGATGCGTCAGGCAAGCGTCATCTTGACGTCTCAATCTTCTTTATAGAATACAGAAAGCACATAGCCAGCCGACATAGGCAATATAAAAATAAGGAGGTGGGATTCCATTTATCTTACACATAAGGTATACATGTAGTGGTACGACTCACAGGTACATAATACAATAGTCATATATTCCTTTTATCTCCCTTTTTAATTCTGCAACTCAAAACTCCAAGAATATAATATACCAAACTCGACGGTAAGCTTATCAAGCATACTGGACAAGGTTTGTCCATCGAAAGATAGGAATAGAGAGAAACTGATTGAAACTGTATAGTCTCATTCCTACACAATCTCAAGGAATATCCGATTCTAACATCGGAGCTAATTTGATATTTTAGAAGGAAATGGTCGGTATAGGTTTCACATCCGCCCACCTTAGGCACCATGTGTGACTAGCTGACTAGGCACACAAGGCTTGAATCATAACGTACGTACAATCATAATCACATGTGATCTCAAACTCTCTGTGGAACATCAGGCTCTTTATGAAACCTCTACAACCGGAACTCAGCTTCTTGGACACAACGGCCTCACCGAACATAGTATCAACTATGTATCTGGGCAAAATTGCCGGAATACGTCCAATTGGTCTATCCATCTGATAACCTCGTGATTCCACCAGAATCCACTTGCTGTCAATCCCTGACGGACGATATTCTTGGTTACAAATCATCGGCTCTTCACTAATCCATAGTTCTCAAACACACTTGTCATATTTGTGTAAAGATGTTTTAAGGCACTTGCTTACAAGTCCTAACACATTATGAAATTAGATCAACAATCCAATCATTTATTTATTTACACTTTTCTAATGGAGCTTTTCTCTTGGCTTCCAAGAAATCAAATCATTCAGAGTCAATTAAGTCTTATGGAAGTATGGATATTGAATTATCCACACTCTATGACAAATGGTCTTGCTTCACCATAAGTCATAGGTCATTAAGTTCATATTTTCACTATGTCCTTTGTGACTTGGGTTTTTGCTGTTTAATGTAAATACTAGTCTTTGAAGAATAAAAACCTCCTTTGGCTTATATCCAAAATCATTTTGAAATCTAATTCCATCAAAATATCTAAGTATCAAAATCATCAAAACATTTTTCTCAAAATCTTTAAAAACCCTTAGCGATGGTTCTCGCTGCTTTTTACTGAATTTAGGTTCAAAAGCCGTACTTTTGAAAATATGGTTCTTCATCTCAAACCTATAACTCTCCTAGATTATAATACTTATAGTAAAATGTTCAAAACACTGATTTTGCAGTTTCCTTTCAATGTATACAAAATTCTTAAAATTTGACCGAACGTCACTAATTTTGTAAATCACGTAAACCCTTTTTCAATGATTTTAAACTCCAACAGTCCAAAACTCATTTTTGAGTTTTAGAACAGTTCCATAGGTATGAAAAATAGTCTCTAACTGTTCAATAACATTTATTTTCGAAAATTGCATTTTAGTCCCTAAACTTTCCTTAATTACAAAAAGGTCCTTATTCACTTAAAACTTTATAACTTTTTATTTATAACTTCATATTACACCGAACCAACTTCTATAGAAATATATTTCAGTCACCCTCAATTTTCCATAAATTACATTTCTGCCCCCAAATATATTACAATAATTGCAAAAGGTCCTTGTTTACTAAAAAGCTTATATCTTTTTATGTATTGATCCAATTAACACCAAACCAATTTCTACGGTCTTATTTTATCATTCACTTCAACTGTATGACATATTTTCATATTTGTAGTTCAGTCCTGCAATTTTCCATAAATTGCATAAAAGTCCCTAAAGACTCAAAAATTCATATCTTTTAACATACATATCCAAATCAATCCAAACCAATTTCTATACTCTTATATATTCATTCAATCCTTATAAAAATTATCCAACCAAATGAAATCCTCACGGAACTCCCTCAACCAGTTATGGCCGAATGGCCTTAAATAAATATATTAGGCATTTTTCTTAACACATCAAGCAAACAACAATCATGGTTCCAACTTAAGGTCATTGGAACCAAAACAACCATATGACATATCATACCACAACCAAAATCAAATCAAATCCTCCAAGAGAATCACACACATATAAATCAATAATACACACTTATAAGTTACAAAACATATACACTAAATAAACCATCAACATAACTACATTAAGGTAGGATAGTAGTAACCTCCCCCCTTATCTCTTGTAGATCACTTGAAACTCAAGTAGTAGAAGGATGTTGTTCACCTAAATCACAAGGTTTTGAACCCACAAAACCTAGTCATGAACAACCAACAAGAAAACAAGTTAAAGAATGGAAAAAATCATCCTAAACCCATTTTATATAGGTTCGGCCAACTCAAAACAAAAGGGCTAGGGATCTCTAAATTTTTCAAGCTCTTGGATGATGAAATTAAAGATCATAACTAGATCATAGAAATTGAATTAACATTTTTATGATTTTTCTACAATTTTCTAGAATTATTTAAAGTTCTAGATCTAAGAATTGGAAAATATGATCATGGCTTCAAAACTCAAAAATAATTGAAGAACATGATGATGATTGAGTGAGAGGAGTATGATATACCTCTTGGAATTGAAGAATGAGCAACGAATCAAGTAGTTGCTTCACAAAAATGGCTTATGGAACTTAAGCTTTTTAATGGAGAAAATGGAAAACCTTGATGAAGAAGATGATACATGGCTTTTATAGAAATGAAGTGGCCTCATGAAGGAGTGTTGGGCCGTGGGTTTTGGGGGTGGATGGGTCCAAATCATAAAAATTTAAGGGCAAAAGAATAATCTTACACAATGGCAATTTTGTGATTAAGTTAGGACTTAAGGACATTTTGGTCATTTCACTCCAAAAGCCATCATGACAACCATATGGTAAGGATTGGTTGTAAGTGTGACTGAATTATGTCCACATATTGTTGGGAAAACTTGGCATTTCAATGGAAGTTCAAGGGTAAAATGGTCCAAGGGCAAAATGGTCATTACACTTGTTTGAATAAATATTTAGATTTTTGTTTAAATGCCATCATGACATTAGTGACTCACCCATATGACTCACCACCCTAGGTGGCAAGAGGTCTAAGCATTCGATGTCGGGTTTTGTCTCTGCACGTTCGTTCTCGACTCCGTCGATTACCCTTTTTAAGGTTTTATGCCCGAGTCGCGTATAATAACCTATTTATTTTAAAAATTTTCAAAATGACCTATATCGTTGGAAATGAGATATAAAATCTATTCATTTCGTTCTCGGGTCAAAATTAGGTTTTCTGATCAGTAAAATCTTACTGTCAGTGAAAACACCGACTGTTTTTCGTCCGAACTTTTACCAAAATTCGTCCGAATAAACATAATATTTTATTTTTGATCAGAAATTTGGAAAGTAGGATTCCTCACGGACATAATATAAAAATCTACCATTTTTCAGTTTCGGGTCAAATTAGGGTTTTCCACCGGTATAAAATTATACTGTCGGCAAAAACGCAGACCGTTTTCCGCCTGAGTTTTAAACCCAAATTTTAACCAAAGTTTCCTACCATAGAGTAGGTTCTAGATATGATTTTGTTTTCTTCAAAATCATTTTCTAAACCCCCAGTAATAATATAAAATATAATTATCGGTAAAGATGCAAGAAAACGGGGTGTTACACATTTCATTTTCTTTCCTAAGTCATTTTGCTCACCAAAACACCAAGAACATCATAGTGTTCTTACAAAGTTCATCATAGTTCTTCACTTGTTCTTCATTTCCTTCATCAAACCTCTTCATTCCAAGGCGAGGAATCCTTTCCTCATCATCTTAGCTTCATTTATCATGCATCAAATCTTCATTTCCATCAACTTTTCACAAATTTCCATTACTAGATCTAGAACTTCAAATAATTCTAGAAAATTGTAGAAAAATCACTTTAATGTGAAACCAATTGCTATGATATCTAAATGACTTCTACTTTCATCATCTAAGAGCATGTAATCAAAAAAAAATTCCTTCCTATTTTTCCTCATATGGCCGAATCTATGCATATGTGAGCAAATGAGATTTTGTTCAACTTTTAACTTAGATGAGGTTGGTTATAAGCTATATAGGGTTTCTATGTTCTAAATCTAAGAGTTTGAAAACAAAAGAAATTTCTAACTAAATTTTATAGCCTTGGCCAAATTTATATCCATATAGGTAAATGAGTTTTTCTTCAATTTCTACTTGAATGATGACTTGTCTAAACTAGTTAAGGTCTCTAGGTTATAGATCCAAGAGCGTGTGAGCAAAAAGAATTTCTAGCCAATTTTACTATGCTTGGTTGAAACCCTAACCTATTTGGTTAGAGGATTTTGTTTCATATTCTTAACTTATAACAATTAATTTATGTTAGTTAATACTCTAGAAACTAGCACCAAAAAGATTGGATTAAGAAAATAACTCTAGCCTCATTTTGATTAGTTGGTCGAACCTAGCACCATATGTCCATAGTTGGATTTGTTTGATTAATATATTTGTATTTTGAATTGGTTGAAGGTTAAGTTAAATCGTGGTGTAGTGACGACGATTAGGAAGTTCGTGAATCCAGCGATAAGTCAGGTGGGGGAAAGGACCATTCCATCATCGGAAATCGATAAGTAGTATATTATATAACAATTGTGTAGGGTGACCAAAACCTTACTAGTAGTTGAGTAATCGACAAGACCAAAATCACATTGGAAACCTTTTCTGTAAAACCAATGGTAATTCGGGGATTGTGGGTTTATCGGTGTTATGATGATTTTATATTGTTTATGGTTGATTTGACTTTACTATCATTATTGAATTGATATTGAATTGATATTGAATTGTTGTATTTTATTTATTATGTGATAGTACGAGAAGACCTTATGGAGGAGCCTGTTACTGAGAAGTTGTATGGAACTCCTTATTAGCCAGAAGCTGGAGGAAGAGCTTTGGACCTGACTGGTAGAGTCTAGTTAAGGCCAGTGCGTCTTGTGAGATGTTTTATATTTTTCGCCAAGTTAGTTGTGTAATTATATACCTGTTAGAGATCCTACTGATGGGATACCCTAAACAGTGTTTTGTTAACTCTGATGCAAGACAAATATGGTGTATGTATTATATATATAAAGTGTGATGCTTTAACTTTCAAATGTTATATGTATACAAGTTAAGTTTAAATTTTTACATGTTTTCATGATAAGCACGTGATTAAATAATTAATTATTAAGGTTTTAATTTAATGGCACAAAGGGGCAGGGGTGTCTCAAGCTGGAAGGCTACCATTCATCTATCTTGGTGTTCCAATATTCAAAGGAAACCAAAGAAGTCTCATCTCCAACCAACTGTTGATAGGATCAAGGTAAAGTTGTCTTCTTGGAAAGGTTCCTTGCTATCTATTATGGGAAGAGTTCAATTGGTGAAATCCATCATTCAAGGCATGCTTTTATACAATTTTCATATCTATCTTTGGCTTTCTTCTCTCCTAAAGCTTCTAGACTCTTGGATTAGAAACTTCATATGGACTGGTGACATCTTAAAGAGGAAACTGTTAACAGTTTCTTGGCAGAAGGTTTCTTTTCGTTTTCAGGTTGGAGGTCTTGGCATCAAATCTCTCAAGTCCATTAATGAAGCCGCCCTGCTAAAGCTTTGATGGAGTGTGTTTTCCTTGGACAGCCAGTGGACTACTTTTATTAAAGACAGGTTCTTCAAAAACAAGCACCCTACATCTTCTTATATTCAATCATCTATCTGGCCAGGGATAAAGATGTATTGTTCTGTTGTTCTTGATAATAGCTGCTGGAAATTAGATAATGGTAATCTGATTGCTTTTGGACAAATAATTGGTTGTCCTGTCCTATTGTAAATAGGTTGAATGTTCATGAATCTGTCCACCCTTTTCTGCAAGCTTGTGTTGCAGACTTTATCTACAATGGTTGCTGGTGTATCCCTTCAGTTCTATCCACCGCTTATCCAGATTTAGCTGGGGAAATCAAGTCAATTGTAATCCCTAAGTTTGAAGCTGATGATCAGCAAGTTTGGCAGCACACAGATTCTGGTCTTCTCACATTTAAAGATGCATACAGTTTTTTAAACCAGGGCAGTCAGACTCTTAATTGATGCAAGGCTTTATGGAATCCTTTTGTTCCCTAATCTAGATCTTTCCTGGTGTGGAGAATATTTCATAACAAAGTCCCTACTGATGATAGACTTAAAAGTAAAGGTTGTTACGTCCCTTCTGTTTGCAATCTTTGTGGAAGAGAAGAAGAGACAACACATCATCTATTCTTGTCATGTAGCTTTGCATCGGCACTTTGGTCTTGGTTAAGTAGAATCCTGGGCAAAAGCTTGGATGTTTCTTTAGTCTCGAGTTTATTTGAAGTGTGTTTCTCTAATAACAACTCTCAGGTCAAGCACACCATAGTAGCAGCAGTGATTAATGTCTTCTGGTACATTTGGTGTAGCAGGAACAAGGCAAGGTTTAATGACTGATCAGTCTCAATTAGAAGTGCCGTCTCACTAATTTTTGCTGCAGTTTCCCTCTCGGGCAATCAATCAAATGGCACAATGTCTTATTCTTTATCAGAATTCTCAATCCTGAACTATTTTTCAGTAAAAGGAAAAGTTGACAAAGCTCCTCGAATCATTGAAGTGACTTGGCATCCTCCATCTCATGCTTGGTACAAATGTAATACCGATGGCTCATCTAGGGGTTCTCCTGGAATTGCAGCATGCTGTGGTATTTTTAGAGATGGTCTTGGAAGTGTCCTTGGTTGCTTCTCTTTCCATATTGGAGTTTCTTATCCCCTTCATGTAGAGATCACTGCAATTATGATAGCCATTGAATTGGCTTATGAGAAAGGTTGGAAAAAAATCTGGTTTGAGAGTGATTCATCATCAGTCACTGCTGCCTTCAAATCAAGTTCTTTAGTGCCTTGGAAGCTAAGAAATCGTTGGATGAATTGTATTACCCTCTTACAAAGTATGAACTTTGTGGTTTCACATATTTTTAGAGAGGGTAATTGTTGTGCGGATAGGTTAGCCAATTTTGGTGTTATTTCTAGTGGTTTCACTTGGTGGAATTCAATACCTAGTTTCATTAGGGAAGACTTCAACAGAAATAGGTTGAGTCTTCCTAATTATAGGTTCAGATGACTTTCCCGCATGGGTTTTGGTTATTGTCCCCCCATGTCTTATCTTTTGTATATTGTTGATCTTTTTTATTAATAAATTTAAGGTGTACTGCAAATGATGGATAGGTTCTATGGTGCCAACCTAGTTGGGATGATAGTCTCTATTGTGATGCTTTTGCATGCCTTAGCCTTTATTTGTAACACCTGTTTCATGTTAAGTGCTTTGTATGCTTGTTTGGTTGGTTAAGCCTAAAGACTTAGCTTGAGGGCTAAGTGGGACTAGGCTTGAGATCCCTTTTCTTAGGCTCGTTTCTTGTGGCTTTCTGAGTCACAAGCACGGTCATACTTGTTAAGAAGCATGACCGTGCTCGTTGTGAGTAAGCCTCTCGCCGACCCGAGTTGAGCAGGCCCGTGCTCAATGACAGGGCGCGCCTCGTAGGCGCTAAGTCAAGCACGCCCGTGCTCAAGGATGAGCACGACCGTGCTCGGGTCCGTGCCTTTATAAATAGAACAGTAACCGAGGGTTTACGAGTTAAACCCTATTTTGAAACTTTTAGGCAACCCTAAGTGTGACGGCAGCCCCTCTCGTTCGTCCCCTTTGAACCCAATCGTTGTTTGGTGTTATGTTCGTGTTTTAGAGAGTGGAGTCACGCGCGCTAAGTGTAGATCGAAAGGTAATAGTTCTTCCCTTTTAGTTTCCCTTTTCTTGTCCTTGATTTGGGAACTAATTGGTTAACCTTTTCATTTTAACCAAGGCTTAGGATCGTTCGTCGAGTCGCTAGAGGGAACCAGTTAGGATAACGTTGGTTGTCGTGGTCTACCATTTGGCGTTCTTCTATAGGATTCTTCATACCAAGTATGAGAGAAAAATAATGTGTACACTAGGCTAGGGAGTAACGTAAGATGAGGGGTTCCCATAGCCCTGTCATATTTTTGTTATTTATTGTTATTGATGCTAGGATCTGCTTGGTTGTTTAATTTAATTGTTTATATGTTTAATTGGATGAATTGGTATGCCTATTTGCTATAATCGTTGAGTTTCCCATGATGTGGTATGCCTATTAATTGTCTTATGCCATGAGTTTTAGTTGAATTGGTATGAATACATATGCTATGAATGTTATTGTTATGACATGAATTATGTTAATCTCATTGGCTGAATATGATGTTGATTAATGATGATGTTACCGTTATGTTAATCATATTAATAAGACCCTAATCGGTTTTAATTAGGACTCTTAGTTAACGTAGGAATTAAAGGTTTAATTCCCCAATACTTCATAAGACATGAACTGCGTTAGTGAGGGGTGAGGTTTCACGGTGAATGTTTTAGTTAAGATCCTCAGATCTGATTTGAGAGAATTAGGGAGCCTAAACTCCAAGAACACGTTTGAACTCTGCCCAGAACAGTATCGCCCTGCCTAGAAACACGATCGTCCTAAACAGGGAGCATGACCGTGCTCCCAATTAATTTCTGGAAGGCAGGCCGTGCATTGAGCACGGCCGTGCATGACAGTAAGCACGACCGTGCTCCACTTAAATGACATCACGACCGTGCTGGGGTGAGCACCCCCGTGCTCCCCCTACTGGTCAGAACCTGAAACCAATGAATTAAAGGGGTGTTTCACCCCGGTTATCCCTAGATGAAGTAATAATACTCCAATCGAATGACGCGTAATACTCTTTTATTTCTTGACGCGTTCGAATGTTCTTGGCACTGAACCGTTCTGGACTGATACTCCTTGAAGCGTTCGTATATTCTTGGCACTGGACCATTTTAGACTAATACTTGTTTAGTCTTTGATGCGTTCGAAAGTTATTGGTACTGGACCATTCTGGACTACTGACTAACGTGATAGGAATAGAGATAGCCACGTCAGTATAAAAGTTTAGTTGTATGAGATTGGGGTAGAGGATGATACATTAATTTGAGGATGATTTGTTAGTTATGTATGTGGATTGTCTGTGATATTTATTGTATGATATGCTATGACTCTTTTCCGCTTTTGATGATAGAAATGTTTCTTATCCCCTATATCTTTCTATATGTTGTATTTTATTTATTATGTGATCGTAGGAGAAGACCTTATGGAGGAGCCTGTTACTGAGAAGTTGTAAGGAACTCCTTATTAGCCAGAAGCTGGCGGAAGAGCTTTGGACCTGACTGGTAGAGTCTAGTTAAGGCCAATGCGTCTTGTGAGACGTTTTATATTTTTTACCAAGTTAGTTGTGTAATTATATACCTGTTAGAGATCCTAGTGATGGGATACCCTAAACAGTGTTTTGTTAACTCTGATGCAAGACATATATGGTGTATGTATTATATATATAAAGTGTGATGCTTTAACTTTCAAATGTTATATGTTTATAAGTTAAGTTTTAATTTTTACGTGTTTTCACGATAAGCGCGTGATTAAATAATTAATTATTAAGGTTTTAATTTAATGGCACAAAGGGGCAGGGGTGTCTCAAGCTGGAAGCCTACCATTCATCTATCTTGGTGTTCCAATCTTCAAAGGAAAACCAAAAAAGTCTCATCTCCAACCAACTGTTGATAGGATCAAGGTAAAGTTGTCTTCTTGGAAGGGTTCCTTGCTATCTATTATGGGAAGAGTTCAATTGGTGAAATCCATCATTCAAGGCATGCTTTTATACAGTTTTCATATCTATCTTTTGCTTTCTTCTCTCCTAAAGCTTCTAGACTCTTGAATTACAAACTTCATATGGACTGGTGACATCTTAAAGAGGAAAGTCATACGCTTTCTTAGCGAAGAGGTTTCTTTTCCTTTTCAGGTTGGAGGTCTTGGCATCAGATCTCTTAAATCCATTAATGAAGCTGCCCTGCTAAAGCTTTGATGGAGTGTGTTTTCCTTGGACAGCCAGTGGACTTCTTTTATTAGAGACAGGTTCTTCAAAAACAAGCATCCTACATCTTCTTATATTCAATCATCTATCTGGCCGGGGATAAAGATGTATTGTTCTGTTGTTCTTGATAATAGCTGCTGGAAATTAGATAATGGTAATCTGATTGCTTTTGGACAGATAATTGGTTGTCCCGTCCTATTGTAAATAGGTTGAATGTTCATGAATCTGTCCACCCTTTTCTGCAAGCTTGTGTTGCAGACTTTATCTACAATGGTTGCTGGTGTATCCCTTCAGTTCTATCCACTGCTTATCCAGATTTAACTGGGGAAATCTAGTCAATTGTAATCCCTAAGTTTGAACCTGTTGATCAGCAAGTTTGGCAGCACACAGAATCTGGTCTTCTCACATTTAAAGATGCATACAGTTTTTTAAACCAGGGCAGTCAGCCTCTTAATTGATGCAAGGCTCTATGGAATCCTTTTGTTCCCTAATCTAGATCTTTCCTGGTGTGGAGAATATTTCATAACAAAGTCCCTACTGATGATAGACTTAAAAGTAAAGGTTGTTACATCCCTTCTGTTTGCAATCTTTGTAGAAGAGTAGAAGAGACAACACATCATTTATTCTTGTCATGTAGCTTTGCATCGGCACTTTGGTCTTGGTTAAGTAGAATTCTGGGCAAAAGCTTGGATGTTTCTTCACTCTCGAGTTTATTTGAAGTGTGCTTCTCTAAAACAACTCTCAGGTCAAGCACACCATAGTAGCAGCAGTGATTAATGTCTTCTGGTACATTTGGTGTAGCTGGAACAAGGCAAGGTTTAATGACTGATCAGTCTCAATTAGAAGTGCCATCTCACTAATTTCTGCTGCAGTTTCCCTCTCGGGCAATCAATCAAATGGCACAATGTCTTATTTCTTATCAGAATTCTCAATCCGGAACTATTTTTCAGTAAAAGGAAAAGTTGTCAAAGCTCCTCGAATCATTGAAGTGACTTGGCATCCTCCATCTCATGGTTGGTACAAATGTAATACCGATGGCCCATCTAGGGGTTCTCCTGGAATTGCAGCATGCGGTGGTATTTTTAGAGATGGTCTTGGAAGTGTTCTTGGTTGCTTCTCTTTCCATATTGGAGTTTCTTATCCCCTTCATGTAGAGATCACTGCAATTATGATAGCCATTGAATTGGCTTATGAGAAAGGTTGGAAAAAAATCTGGTTTGAGAGTGATTCATCATCAGTCACTGCTGCCTTCAAATCAAGTTCTTTAGTGCCTTGGAAGCTAAGAAATCGTTGGATGAATTGTATTACCCTCTTACAAAGTATGAAATTTGTGGTTTCATATATTTTTAGAGAGGGTAATTGTTGTGCGAATAGGTTAGCCAATTTTGGTGTTATTTCTAGTGGTTTCACTTGGTGGAATTCAATACCTAGTTTCATTAGGGAAGACTTCAACGGAAATAGGTCGAGTCTTCCTAATTATAGGTTCAGATGACTTTCCCGCATGGTTTTTGGTTATTGTCCCCCCATGTCTTATCTTTTGTATATTTTTTATCTTTTTTATTAATAAATTTAAGGTGCGCTGCAAATAATGGATAGGTTCTATGGTGCCAACCTAGTTGGGATGATAGTCTCTAATGTGATGCTTTTGCATGCCTTAGCCTTTATTTGTAACACCTGTTTCATGTTAAGTGCTTTGTATGCTTGTTTGGTTGTTTAAGCCTTAAGACTTAGCTTGAGGGCTAAGTGGGACTCCTAGGTTTGAGATCCCTTCTCTTAGGCTTGTTTCTTGTGGCTTTCTGAGTCACAAGCACGGTCGTGCTTGTTAAGAAGCACGACCGTGCTCGTTGTGAGTAAGCGTCTCGCTGACCTGAGTTGAGCACGCCCGTACTCAATGACAGGACGTGCCTCGTAGGCGCTAAGTCAAGCACGCCCGTGCTCAAGGATGAGCACGACCGTGCTCGGGTCCGTGCCTTTATAAATAGAACAGTAACCGAGGGTTTAAGAGTTAAACCCTATTTTGACACTTTTAGGCAACCCTAAGTGTGACGGCAGCCCCTCTCGTTCGTCCCCTTTGAACCCAATCGTTGTTTGGTGTTACATTTCGTGTTTTTAGAGAGTGGAGTCACGCGCGCTAAGTGTAGATCGAAGGGTAACAGTTCTTCCCTTTTAGTTTCCCTTTTCTTGTCCTTGATTTGGGAACTAATTGGTTAACCTTTTCATTTTAACCAAGGCTTAGGATCGCTCGTCGAGCCGCTCGAGGGAACCAGTTAGGATAACGTTGGTTGTCGTGGTCTACCGTTTGGCGTTCTTCGATCAGATTCTTCATACCAAGTATGAGAGAAAAATAATGTGTACACTAGACTAGGGAGTAGCGTAAGATGAGGGGTTCCCACAGCCCTGTCATATTTTTGTTATTTATTGTTATTGATGCCATGTTCTGCTTGGTTGTTTAATTTAATTGTTTATATATTTAATTGGATGAATTGGTATGCCTATTTGCTATAATCGTTGAGTTTCCCATGATGTGGTATGCCTATTAATTGTCTTATGCCATGAGTTTTAGTTGAATTGGTATGAATACATATGTTATGAATGTTATTGTTATGACATGAATTATGTTAATCTCATTGGCTGAATATGATGTTGATTGATGATGATGTTGCCGTTATGTTAATCATATTAATAAGACCCTAATCGGTTTTAATTAGGACTCTTAGTTAACGTAGGAATTAAAGGTTTAATTCCCCAATACTTCGTAAGACATGAACTGCATTAGTGAGGGGTGAGGTTTCACGGTGAATGTTTTAGTTAAGACCCTCATATCTGATTTGAGAGAATTAGGGAGCCTAAACTCCAAGAGCACGTTTGAACTCTGCCCATAACAGTATGGCCCTGCCTAGAAGCACGACCGTGCTGAATAGGGAGCACGACCGTGCTCCCAATTAATTTATGGAAGGCAGGCCGTGCATTGAGCATGGTTGTGCAGGACAGTAAGCACGATCGTGCTCCACTTAAATGACATCACGACCGTGCTGGGGTGAGCACACCCGTGCTCCCCCTACTGGTCAGAACCTGAAACCAATGAATTAAAGGGGTGTTTCACCCCGGTTATCCCTAGATGAAGTAATAATGCACCAATCGAATGATAACGAGTTAGATAACTTAATTAAGATGAATAAGAATGATAAGCTGGTTAAGCCGGTACCCGATGGGTCACTGCACGTTGTTAAGCTTTGGTGCTTTTTGGCCAAAATGGCCTCAATGCTTTTTGGTCGAGGTGTTGATGAGATAGACCTTGGTGCTTTTGGTCAAGGGGGCCTGGGTTCTTTAGAGTCAAGGTGTTGATGTTGATGCTTATTGGCCCGAGCAAAGGAGGTGGTTGCCCTGTGTGTTGTTGTGCTCACGCATTCATACGTTGGAGTTGATTAGTGGGGGATGTTCAACATAGGGGATGTCGTCCAAGTTATGATGATCTAACCTAAGTCTCGGGTGGTTCACCCATGGTTTGGTGAACCGTGCGCCCCCGAGGTGGCGTATCCAGTTATGATACGTCGGCTATCCAAGGGGTTCACCCATGGTTTGGTGAACTGCCGGTGTTGGTGCTGTTATGGCCCATGTGGATATGTAATTCCGAAGTTGACTTCCTGATATAGTTGGATCCACATGCATAACGGAGTAAAGGAGTAGTGTTGCACCGCATAGCATCTTTTGATTGTTGATTTGTGATATGTGAATAATGAAGTATGATGTTCGTTGCTATGCCTGACATGATGTTTGTTCATCTTATTCCCTATTCCCATGCCGTTGTGTTTACATGATTTCTTACTCCATGTTTTCCTGTTTCTGTTGTTGCATGTATCTCTTAGTGCAGAGGACGGTGAGCAGCCAGTGGAGGAGTGACTCTGAGAAGCCGCGACTCTAGTTAGGATGCTTAGTTTGTTTAGTCGTTCCAGTAGTTATAGTTGTTTTAGTTTCTGTTTGTCCCGTGATGTATCCGGATTTTGGTTATACCAACTCTGTATGTGACATCGGGGTTGGGTTTTCTTTACCTGTTTTGTTTATGATTATCTTTTTGAAACTGTTATTTTCGTGTCGTTTATGTTGAGATGTGAAACTTTTTTATCCAAGTTTTTATTTTATTCAAATAAATGCATGTTTTATAATTCCTCTTTTAAGTAAATGTTTTAACGTGTGGGGTAGAAGGGTGTCACATTATTCAAAAAAAAACTGAAGCATCACCAAGGTCTTTCATATCAAAGTGGCTACTCAACATAAATTTTGTCTCAGTCAAAAGATTAGCGCAACTGCTAGCAAGAAGAATATCATCAACATAAAGAACAAGAATTATAAAGCCGCTCCCACTATTCTTCAAGTAAATGCACTGGTCCGAGGCATTTTCCTTAAGGCCAAAAGAAGTGACAACCTGGTCAAAATTTAGATACCATTGCCTCGATGCTTGTTTAAGTCCATAAATAGAATTTTTCAGCCTGCAAACCAAGTTCTCTTTGCTTGTTTCAACAAAACCTTTAGGCTGAACCATATAAACATCTTCAGCAAGGTCTCCATTCAGAAAAGCCGTCTTCACATCCATTTGGTGAAGTTCTAAATTGAAATGAGTAACCAAAGCCATGATGACTCGCAAAGCATCCTTGGTAGAAACCGGTGAGAAAGTCTCCTTATAATCGACGCCGTCTCTTTGACTATAACCTTTTGCTACTAGTCTGGCTTTGTATCTTTTAATTGTACCATCTGGACTGCGGTTGGTTTTGAAAACCCATTTGCATCCAACAGGTCTACAACCAACTGGTAATTCTACGAGATCCCAAATAGCATTATGAGACATGGAAGACAATTCATCATGCATGGCATTTAGCCAATCAGAAGCATGAGAGCAAGAGATTGCCTCCTTAAAAGTGATAGGATCATCGTTATCATGGAGATCAAACTCATGCTCTTGAAGATACACTACATAGTCATCTGGTATGGAAGGCATGCGTACTCTCTGAGATCGTCTCAAAGGAATTACTTCAGGAAGGTTATCAGGTTCCTGTTCATCAGTTGGTGGTACCACTACATCACCTTCCGGAAAAGGCTGGTCATCATTATGAGCAACTGGCACCACAATATCTATAGGAAGAGAAATAATTGGCATAGGAACAATGGTCCAATCTTATTTAAGAGTGACTGATCGTGGTGTATGGCTCCCACTGTCAAAGTCATCCTCAAAGAATATTGCTCGATTAGACTCAATGACCCGCATAGAGTGAGAAGGCAGATTCTTTTGACAATGAAGAATCCATTAACAGTCTTGAGATCAAGTTTCTTTTGTTGCGGATAATAAGGTCTAACTTCTGCCTTATAACCCCACACATGAAAGTGTCTCAAACTTGGCTTCCTTCCAATCATCAACTCATAAGAAGTTTTCGGCACAGACTTGCTGGGTACTTGATTAAGGATGTACACAACAGTCCTCAAAGCATCTCCCCAAAGAAATTCTGGCAATGATGAATGGCTCAACATACATCTTACCATATCCATGAGCGTGCGGTTACGTCTCTCTGCAACCCCATTCTGCTCAGAAGTACCAGGCATGGTGTATTGAGCTTTGATTCCACATTCATCAAGAAATCTGGTGAATGGTCCTGGATTTCTTCCAGTTTCATCATATCTACCATAATACTCTCCTCCTCTATATGATCTCACACACTTGATCTTCTTTCCTATTTTCAATTCAACAGCAGCCTTGAAATATTTGAAGGCATCCAAGGAACTAGATTTCTCATGAAGAAGATCTATCCACCCATATCTAGAGAAGTCATCTATGAAGGTAATAAAATACCTATATCCACCCATGGCAATGGGTGTGATGGGTCCACATATGTCAGTGTGAATCAATTGAAGCACATCATTGCACCTATGTGCCTTTTCGTTTCTAGTTTTGGCAGTGAATTTGCCTTTAACATAATCAATGCAAATATCAAAGTCGGAGAAGTCAAGATCATGAAGAATACCTTCCCTAACCATTTGCTCAATTCGGGGCCTAGAGATATGCCCCAAACGTCTATGCCATACAAAAGAAGAATTCTCATCAACTCTTTTGCGCTTATTTCCAACAACCGAGTTAACAGACATATTATTCACATTTAGCATATAAAGTCCATCACATAAAACACCAGAAGCAACAACAATATAGTTGAAATATATAGCTAGTTTACCATTACCAAATTCAAAGGAGTATCCATCTTTGTCCAAAGCAGAAACTGAAACTAAATTCCTTCTCATGGAAGGTATATACACAACGTCTTTTAACAAAATAGTATGACCAAAAGGTAAACTTAAAGAAACCACACCAATGTCAACTACAGGCACTACAACTCTATCTCCCAAAATGATCTTGGATTCTGCATCACTTGGTTTCCTCAGGCTTGTGAACCCCTGCAAAGAGTTCACAACATGAATAGTTGTGCCTGAATCTAACCACCAAGATTTAGGCGGAACATCTATCATATTAGATTCGAAGCAAGTTAGAACCAAAAGTATACGTTGCTTCTCAAGTGTCTTCTTCAGCATATAGCAGTCATCCACCTTATGGCCATACTTCTTACAAGATTTCACAATTCCCCTTGAAAAAATTCTTCTTGGGCTCCAAATGTTGCACCGCCTTTCCCCTTTCTTCTTACCAGATTTACACTTCCCCTTTTGATTAATTCTTTTAGTATCCTTTGTACCTGAACCAGAAGCAGCAAACTGAACGCTCTACAATTTAGCCTTTTTCATAGATTCCTCCTCTTGAGTAACAATAGCAATCATTTCATCCACTGACCATTCAGTCTTCTGGGTGTTATAAGAAGTCTTCATGACATCAAACTGTGGAGGAAGAGACTCAAGAACCCGCCAGATCAAGGTGCTCTCACCAATTGCAACTTTAAGAGATTTCAGCTTATTGTAGTAGTTCACCATTTTCATAATGTGCTCACGCAAACCACTAACCCCATCATACATTGTTTTGTCAAACAAGGAAAGATCAAGGCTTTTCTGCGCTTTCTCAAAAGTCATAAATTTCTCACCAACAGATTTGAGATATTCCTTGGCACGATCGCTCTCAGGAATGCTTTGTCTAATAGACTTCTCCATAATATACTTTATCACCTTTAGGCACACCCTCTTAGAGTGTTCTCATTTTTCATGGAAAGTCCTTTGAGCTTTAGAAGACTCATTTGTGAGGGATGCAGGCTTTTCAACCCTCAAAGCCATGTCAAGATTAGCGATAGCTAGATAGAGATCTAGAGACTATTTCCAGTCCTCATAATTGGTCCCATTTAAAGTCTTTACAGAGTTAGGAAAGAAGGCTGGCATCAAAACAACGGAGAATCATTATACATAAATTATTATATGTTTAAGAATAAATGATTCCACATATGTCCAGCCAAACGTGTCCCTGATACAAATTTCTTATATCACCAAAATTCTAATACCGATAGGGTATTTGAAAAAAGATAGATATAAGCATAACCAAATAGCTGATTATATATGAACTAATTACATTAATAACAACATACCGATAGGACATAATCATTATTAATGCAATATCAGCTATGACTAACAAAAAAAAAACTTAATCATTTAAATTCACAAAATTTGCATAAGTGTACCCACGATAGGTGAGACTACAGTTGCACAAATTAAGAATAATGATGCTCAAAAGAATATTATAAATTATATCATGCATAATAATGAAATAAACAATCTATGTTAAGGCCTAAACAAAATTATTCCATAATAGTGACATAAAAGATAAAGAGAGTAAAATATACAAAAAAATCACTTAAATGATATGGAATAACCACAATAAATTTCAGACCCAAAAACTGAGAGTATAATATTTAAAATTGCACACTATTTTTTGATTTATTGATATAAAATATATAAGGATATCCAAAAATTTCCAAAAAATGCCCAAAAAACACAGAATATTAAATACATATTTTTGGCCAAAAAAATAAAAAAAAATTGGGCCCTGGAAGTGGGCCCACGCGCCCCCACGCGTCGGGCCCGCGAGTGGCCGTCGTTGAGGAAGTCGTCTTCCTCACCTGGCTTGCAGAATCCGGGTCGCGACAACCCGCGAACAAGATCCGATTGGATCTCCTTAAATACTCAACCATTTTCAATGATTCTTGAGAGGTTTTGATCTACATGAACCAATCTAATGAAGCCCTCAAACAATTTCATGTTTTGTTTCCTTTTTAAGTAGAATTTTGAATACCAATCAAGGGTTCGCGCGAAGAACGACTCGCGTCAATGAGAGAAGAAATTCTCTAAATTCGTTCAACGAAAACATGTGAATTTTTACTATGATGTTCGAAATACATGCATTAAGAGAAGCCCTCAATCAATTTTCGAAAAAATGAGCGAAGAAAAGGTTTGAATTTCCGGAAAAATAAGGCAAAAACGGTTTTCGAAAAAAACAAAATGGGTACACGAAAATCAAGTCACAACATGAAACAGTTAGGATACATATTATTTACACAATAGTTGTAACATGCATCTAACCGCTCTCATACCAATTGATAGAAAATTATAAACCATAGACACAAATTACAGCATATTGTATGTTTGCATGTTGCATAAAAGAGAAGGATTGAGAATATAATGTATACCTGGTGCTGAAGGATCCATTGCAATGTGTGCCGTGTTGAGCTTTGATAGTGAATCAACTTTCTTCTTCTTAGAATATCCTGCTACAAAGATGAGCCTCCCAACCTGATGAGTTTCTTTCTAATTCACATTTAAATAAAACTGTTAATGGGACAGCTTATAACTCCCTCAAATGGGATGAGAGGGACCTCTCATGAGCTTCTATGAAATGGCTCAACCCATTATAGTTCAATTTTATAAGTCCAAGTTACAATATTCATAAAAATTGATCGATGCATTATTAGAAATAAAAGAAATCACTAATTGATATATTAAATGATTAATGATTTCGTTGATTAATGCTAATCCATACAAGAATTAAGGAAAATTCAACACGATGTGGTCGCCGCCGCAGTTGTAATTGGAATCGGCGGTGATGGCGGAGACAGTGAAGAAGATGAACTTGTCAGCTTGCTTAATTGATGGATTCTTGACATAGGTAGATTAACATAGAGTGAGTGTTTCTGTATTTGATTGTGTCTAAGCTTGTTCTTTCCTTGAAATTCTTAACTATTTCCACCTTAAAATCAAGCCCCTAGAAATATCACATGTAACCTAGCAGAAGCTTTTAGCTTTTAATTTATAGATGATCTTCTCAATTGGGAAGTGTGAATGACTGAAAAAGGCTCATTCAGGGAATGACTGAACCGTCCACATTATTTGGGTGGACCAGTCGCCACCGTCGCTCCGTGGTTCTTCGTGGAGTTCTTCTCTGAGGTAATACCGTATATTTTCCTTAGTGAAATAAGAAATTTATTTATTATTTGTTTGTTTTTATATCTGATTATCAAGTGAAGTTCTCATGATCCCATGCTTCCATTTAAGGTCGGTGGTTATCTGAAAAACACGCATGTCTATCTATTTGTTTCCATTGCTTGTAAAGAATTCTTCTCCTTCCTGATTTGACCATCTTGCTTTCTTTTTCTTATATTGGAATTTATTTATTTACTTTTATTAAAATCTTCTTATGGATTTTTATCCAAGAACTCCAATTGTATGGTTGTGGTTGTCCAAGGAGTCTTACTCGTTCTTAAAGCCCAAGAACAAGTTATTTGTTTGTGTTCTCATGAAACAGAGCAAGGAGAAAAGGAAGGGTCTTACTCTTTTAGAAAATTGAATAACATCACAGAAAGTAAAGGCTTGCTTCAATCTGATCATGTTTAAAGTGACAATAAGGCTTGCTTCAATCTGATCATGTTTCAAGTGACAATAAATTACATTTAGAGTCTAAAATATTAACATGTTTCCGATTTATTTGACTCCTAGAAAAGGTCCTCTCATGAACCAGCTGGTGTTTCAAGTGGTGATATGCCCTTCAGCTGTGGGTATGAAGAAGTCCTTTATTTCTTCAAGACTTGAACAATTCTATTTTGCTAAATGGTATAATATAATGTGTATATTGATTTGCGCTTGAATCTCAATATAATATATTTTAAAGAAAATGCAAGTTGTCATTTTATTATCCCTATACGGTGTGGACTCCTTACAATAGTAATGAACTCTGCTTGAAGCTTTGCTATATTTTCATTCATGATAGAACATTATGGCACCGTATGGTCCATGTAGCCGACCCCACCTAGTGGGATAAGGCTTGGTTGTTATTTTTTGTTATATCAATTTCAGGTAAGTTAATGTAACCTCCAGTGGAGAAGGTGATTTTATGTAATCTTTCAGATCAAATAAACTACGCAGAGGTAAAAACTGATAGAGTGGAAATTATGCTGGTTTACATTGCATCCTTTGCCTTTAGCCATCATTCTTATTTGTTGTTATAAATAGAGAAAAAGGATATATCAGTCTTTTATATTATATTTCTTTTACTTTTGGTACCAAGAGTGTTTTGGTACGTAGGTACATATTTATAGATGCATGGTGGAAATGGTAGTAGCGGCATAAATAAGTGGCAATGTCACAGTATCACAGACCTTGCCAGTGATGAAGAACCACAAGAATATTTGTTCATAGAGGAAGTCTAGAAATATTGATCATATCCTTTTAAATTCTTAAATTTCCTCCTTTGAATTCACAGTTTCATGAACTGCTACTTGTTGTCTGATAGGCTTTAATAAAGCTGGAAGCAAATGGCTCTTTCATTATTAAAGCATATACATTGCACTACTGGCTGAGATATACTCTCCAATTCTTTTGTCTAGTTTATTTGGAATTGTGTCTGAAATCAATCTAATAAAGAACTATAGATGTGATCTTGCAGTCATGCCACTTTCGTGGCTTGGAAAGAATTGCAAGTTATAGGAATCTTCCAGGCTCACCATGTAATGGAAAATGGCTAATGAAGTGTGTCCTAGTGCCAATTACATTGTCTATGACTTGATAGATTTATTTTGACTTTGCTCAGATGCAGTGGCTTATATTTTATTTTCTTTTAGTATCTTTTTATTATCTAAAGGCTAGTTGTTCTAATCTTTAATGAAGCTTTTCTATTTAATAAAGTTGAAGTCATTTCTTAATTTACCAAACAGGGCCTGAAGGTGTTTGGTGTGATGTGGTTGTTTTGGAGTTCTGTTATGGTGCACCTGCTCAAACTCCAAAAGACCAATTACATATGGAGCTTGCTGATGGTTTAAGGGAATGGGATTCATGTATTACCTCTAGTTCTCAGGTACTTTTGTTTTCAAGAATCAATTTCTTTTGTATTGTATTTTTTGTATAGTAAATGCAAGACAAAAGGAATTGTTTTGAAGAATCAATTTCTCCTGTGTTTTGTATTTTGTGTATGCTAAATGCAAGTCAAAAGGAAAATAACATTTTCTTAATTTGATAGTAGAGACATATCATCTTGTCATCATGGTCTGGATCATCTTGGAATTCTCCCAAGCTTCATTATTGTCTAAAATAGGTGGCAGTTTCATTTAACACATGGCTAAGTATGTGATAAATAGAATTGAATGATAAATTTCACTGAAAACATATTAATCGATTCCATCATATCTCTTGGGCTTAAAGATCTTAGATTGCACCATAACATCTTTTAGAAAAGTTGTGTTCTATCTTCAAGTTATATTGCTTCTTAGACTAATCAAATAGGCAGTTAACTACTTGAATATAGGAATGAGATAGCATGGACTCAAAGTTGATAACCAGTTTCTTTATAGGAATGAGACTAGTCAAAAGACAAGCTTGTTTTGTTTCTGCCAACTCTCATGGTATCAAGACTACTTGTTTTGCTTTAACAAATGCAGTAGCATGCTTGAGACTATATAACTCATCATGGTGTAGGATATTCTGCCCTGTTATATTTGAACTATATAACTAATCTTCTAACTTACATATCTTTTGTCATATATGTGCAGCAGGATTTTCTGACGAGGAAGAACAACAACATCAAGACACATAGAAGGGGAATGATGTTATTAACAGAATGGATGCGTATAATCTTTATGGATGTTTTTTCTTTTGGTTTTTAGGTTTTTAGAAGAAAACTATTATGTAACTTTTACCACGTGATGAATTTAATTCATTCTTTTTATTTTGGATTTATAAGTGTCAAATTTATGACAAATTGATGCAATTTTATATGCTAGTATTTTATGGATACATTGTAGTGTTATCGTGGTTTCACTTTTGTTAGTAACACGGTGAGCCATTAGTTGAATATTATGAATATTTAAAAGTTGACTGTAACATGGAAAGGTTAAATTATGTTGCCTGTAACATGGAAATTATGTTGAATATTTTTGTCCTTAAAAAAGTCAGGATTAAAAGTTGAATATTTAAATTATGTTGGATGTATGGAAAGGTTAAAATATATCTTTCGTTGTAACGAATACTTATGTATATAGGACATTTTCATCACAATGTCATAAAAGCTAGCACATGTTGAGCCGTTGTTGTTTGTCTACCAACAATTCAATAAATGTTCCATATATTACTTGCCAACAAATAAATAACTGTTACTGAAACGTATAGCAACAGTTTTAAAACTGTTGCCTAAATGTGAATCAATGAAAACTGCTCTCAATAGATAGTCCAAAAAACCGTAGCCTATTCCCCGTATTTAGGTAACGGTTATTGATATACCGTGGCCTAAAGAAAAAAACATTTGCCTTAGAGAATAGGCAACGATCACCTAGAGAACATTTATAAAATCGTTGCCAAACTGTTGCCTAAACCTTAGACAACGGTTTTCATACTTTTAGGAACAATTTTTTATTGTTACCTAAAGTACAAAATATTGTAGTGATTGTGGTGCAATTAATAAACGATGAAATGGGAAGAAGACAATTAGTGCAATAAGGCAATCAGTGCAAGAAGGCAATCACGCATCAAATTTAAATATGTTCAATAACTATCACGACAATAAACATTTAAATTTAAATCACCTGATACCAAATTCCATATTACCTTACAAATCAACCACACGTTTAAAGCCGATAAATCAGGTGCAAGGTAGGAAGCAATCAACAGTTAAAATTTTCAAACAAACGCCATAAATAACAATCAGGAAAAATCACACCTCTAATAAATCAGATATTACAGCAAAATTCAATTCAATTCCTATATATATTAACACTACCATATTGCAGAATTTACAAAAGTATTCTGCCATTCGTTACTCATAGGAAACTAATACATACCAAATCATCATTTTTGCCTCGCCTTTTAGCTTCGATTAATTCAAATAGCTCGAAATTTTGATCTGATTTCTGATATTACATCAAAACACGACAAATGGAATATGCATCAGCAGAGTGTTAAGGATATGGGAAGTATCTGATTTTTCTGGCAACAAAAAACTGTATTCCATTGAAATGGTCTTAATGGACACCGAGATTGTTTTTTGTACTCCATCATTGTATTTTACTTTTATTTCTATTCATCTTAGCTTTTAACCCAATGTTGTTTTTACTTAAAAGGACAACAAAATCAACGTTGCAGTCAAGAAGGAACTTTGTGACACCCTAACCCGGGTCATCACATGGCTACCCGTTTGCGGAAATAAAAACTTAATTTGCTGGTTGCTTTCGGAAAATAATGTTTTATGAACGTTTGTCTTTTTGAAATATGGTGATAAATTTTTTTTCTTTTCAACATCATTACAACAACGTTCACATAACCACACTTAGATATATACATATATATATCATACAACTATACTGCCTCATAGGTTTCACACTTAAACATTTATAATAACAAGATTAGTCCCAAAACATAACTGAACTTAACCTAAGCTGGTCAAAACACTACGACAAAAGAAACAGCATCAACATTTCTCGAACTACACCTCCTTCTTCTTCCAGACGCCATAGTCCTTAAGAGGTTCATTTGAATTCCACCACATAGAACCCAGAAGAGAAACCACAAATAAAATATGCAAGAGTGAGAAACCGACAATTTGATCATAACGCGAGAACCATATGTACAACACAACAAAACATATACAAACCTAGATCAGTTAATTTCTCAGCTTTAATATTGGCATACAACACAATATATCAAAGGGCCTCACACCCGAACATCGTCATTTTTAAAATCTGAATGCATGAACACTTCATATTCGTCGTCTAAAACTTCGTACTTAATCTCATGAGATATCCCGACCTCGTGATGAGTTGATCAGACTCGATTGCCACAGGCACACCGCCACGAGCACGCCCATCGCACACCCGTGTCCAACATCGTGGCACGGTGATAACCTCATAGATGGGGTCTCATTGTCCAAACCCCGGCACAATGAGGAACATCGTTACATGATATACTTGACGCCGCAAGATAATCACTCGTAGAATCACAAAGACGTCTGCCATATGCATGCAAGAAAACATTTGTTCTCGACTCTTTTCTTTGTGTTATGTCTTTCTTTGTCAAAGCTCTCAAAAGCTTTTGACCAACCATAATTTAAACCTTTTTAAAACTTCATTAAAACACAGGACCTCTAAGTCCGAGTGCTCAATCACAAACCCTAGATCGATGCCTCGGGGCTTAGGTTCGTGGTAGTAGAAAACATTTAAAAATGTTTTAACCTCTTTAAGTAGATACCCAATCTACAACATCACTAACCTTAGTACCCCGACGTCTCGGTTACTAAGTTCTATATCATCTTTTAAGTCATTAAGTAAAACTCATTCACCTTAATTTCTTTCTACTTGTAATTCATTTATAAAACATCAAATCGTTTAAAACTCTTTTACTGAAACTTCAACTCTTTAAATCAATTCATATTAAAGTTCTTTCTTAAGATAAGTACTGCTGTTTTTCAACTTTCACTGTAAATAATTTTAAAACTTGTCGTCGTTTATCATTTTCCAAGAAAATGTTTTTAAAGTCAAACTTTGACTTTTATATTATTTTATTATATTATATTATTTTTTTTATTTTATTTTTATTTTTATAAATAAATTTCGAATATTAATTTCACAAAATAATATTTTATAATATTACATAATTTCTTGCATAAAAATCAGCAGTACTAAAAATTTTCACGGTTATGCTCTCACCGTGACTCCTAAATTACTTTTACACTAATAAATCATTAAAATAAAAATGTTTCTCAAAACTCATTATTTTTTCCAAAATAATATTTTCCACCTCTATTATATTCCAACATTTCCCATAAAACATTGAATATATTTCTTCATAGCTTATTAAATCTTTTATCTGATTAATTGGCTGTGCACTGACAAATGTCATGCCTCACAAACAACATCCAACATCAACAAAAATTATATCACCAGGCAGATCATGCATCACAACAATATAAGATATTACTGCAGATAATTAAACAAATTATAAGCAGAGAAACAACCAAAACACAGATCAACAGCTAGAAACACATAGCCAAATAAAACAAACCAGACACCACAACCACATAAACAAATGTATACAAACCACAAACATGGACATATGGTCATCCGAATAATCCGTCAGGTAACCCCTCTTACCTCTTGAAGACTTCTTGATCAACTTACAAACTCTTTCGGAATTTCCGTTACCTTGTAAACTTGTACTCAACTAACCTTCAATTATTATAACCAAAGAGTTACAAATCAAGAAACTAAAACATTCTAAACCCTAATACATAGTCACGGCCTCTAGGGTTTTTGAATAACTAAAACTTCTAATCATGATTAAGTTATGGATTAATGATCCTTAATTAACCTAAATCATAGATTATCAACTAAACAACTAAGTTTCAAACTCAAAACTTCCTAACTCTTTTATACATAGATTCGGCCTCAATAGGTTCATAAAGCTAGGGTTCTTAGTTTAACAAATCATCTTGGATTTATAAAGCATACTTACTAAAAACTTGATTTCTAAGATCATCTATGAAAACCATGAACAAAACTCAACAAAACTCACCCATTTAGGGTTCGGCCAAGATGAATATTTTTGAGTAAAATAGTCATTTTAAGAGACTAACATGGATTAGAGTGTGTAGTCATACATGCCACATGGAATACATGATCATACATGAAAACATATGAACAAAACTCTACCAACCCTAAGGTGATAGATTCGGCCAAGGCTAGGTTTTCAAGAAAAAGATTTTTGATTACTTCATGCTCTTGGATTTAGATAGTAGACATGATATCTAGAAGATAGAAAGTAGTTTCATCATCATTAGATTTTCCTAGGATTTATTATGATTTTTCAAAGTTCTAGGGTTTGAAACTTGAAAATGATGAATAACCATGATATAAGTCTTGAATCAAGAAACTTACTAAAGAACATAGGCATGATTAAGAACAAAGATTAGGATTTACCTCTTGAGAATCAATGATGAAGGAAATCCAAGAACTTGCTTTGAAACTTAGAACTAAGAAACTTAGAAACTTTAAAGTTTATAGAAAGCAAATGACCAAAGAACTAAATGAAAAGTGAGAGGAGGGTATTTATAGTGTGAGTGGCGACATCTCAAGAAGACTCTAGATGAAGATGAGTTGTCATGTTAAAAGGATCAAAGTGCAATTAAGTTCCAAGGACCAAATTGCAAAGATTCCAATAGTTGAAGGACTAGTTTGCAAATAGACAATAAAATGTCATGATGATGATTTTAATCACATTAAATGCTAGCTTATCTTTGACTTGGTTGGCTGATTTGATGAGTGAAAGACAAGTTAGGATAATTCAAGAACATTTGAGACAAATCTAGAATGTTGAAGAAAAACCAAGAATGATGTAGAAAAGTGTGGATCATTCTAGAAAAATCTTGATTCATCCATCAAATGAGAAAGTCATCTTCTCTCATGGGCTTATGTATTTGGGCTTGACACATTTGGGCTTGGTTTCATTTTCTTATTTGTTGTGGGGCCCACTTGAAGATTTAAGCCTTTAAACCTAAGATAAGAAAACTTAAATGGGCTTTATGGACTCAACTATGAACTATAAAAGTTTGGGCTTCTAAACCACGACCATTTTAGATTGGAAACAAGAATTCTAGCCCAATCCACTTGGAAAAACGAAAAAAACTAATTTAGGGACAAAAGGGTAATTTACAGAAAGTTCAGGGACTTAACCGTAAATTTTGAAATTTTCTATTTAATCCTAAAAAACCTTCTAGACTTAAAAATATGATTCATCCCCTTGAATCATCCCAAAATCCTAAGATAAAACCTCTATCGGCTCTTAGAAACTCTAATTTCCCTTCCGTCGTCTACCCGATTACGTGTTTCACCTGACTTTCCAACCTAAATTTTAATCGTAGCTTCCTACATTCAAGTAGGATTGAGTGGTAAACTCTGTTTATTTAAAATAATTTTCTAGAATTCTAATAAATTTATAAACATATTTATATGTATTACTATTATTTAAAACAGTGAAATATAGGGTGTTACAAACTTATCTACATATATGAAAAGAAATTGAGTGAGGTTGCTATGTACAACATTTTCAAGTTTGGTATTGCTTCAAATTTTGGAGTGTACCGTGCTGCAAGGCATTTATAGATTGTACATCATTATTTATTATAGATTATACATTACACATAATGTATTTTAAATATATACATTTATAGGTAGGGATTTAAGTAAATTTCCACCCTTCATTTTGTTTTTATCCAATGATCTACACTGATTTGCTAAAGAAATTACTCTTGGAGTAGCTCTTTTAAATTTACTCTTCCAATAACTTGATCTTCACACTCACACACACACGCACTTTCTCTCTGACACACATATAATGTATATATATATATATATATACTATTAATACCCTTTGGTTTTCTATTTTTAATTTATTAATACTTAAAAATTTAAACAGTTTTAAATTATTTAGTTTTTTTATTATTTTTCTAATTCAAAATTTTTAGAAAAATGTATTATTCTAACATTTAGGATATATAATACATATGTCGGTGCGTTGTATGGGTTCCTATACTAGTACATAACAGAGAAAAATGTTAAAGGGAGATCTCATCTTACATTATTAGTATACCTTGAAAGTAAGAATAAAAGGGTATAGGTCACAACATACTAAAACGAAATCCTTCTTTGATCAGAAACTCAACATTAGGGGTTTGTATTAGTTTAAGTTATGGAGGAAATAAATAAGAAATGCATCACACAAAATAATAATGTCTAGATTGAGTGTCAAATTTCACTTCTTCCATTTTCATTATTCTCATTCACCAGCCCTTTGTGGAAAAAAATGATAATGGATTTGCCACCAAAACCTTTGCAACGGGCAGAGAAAATGAATTCACATCTATATTGTTTTATTAGACCATTGATTTTTGTAATTCCTTCCCTATTATCTCCAACGGACCACATGATCGTCATCTTAGCAGGGTATGCGTGTGGTTTATCTATATCAAACATCAAAGCTGTCAAACACCATTGAAAGACTAATTACATTCGAAATTGTTAAGTCCGACCTACAAATTAATGATTAATAAAATATTAATTTTTTCTTGAAATTAATACAGTTACATGTTCACATAAGCAAATTCATAAATACTAGTACCGTTCACAGCATTCTTCTTTCAATGATTTCAATATAATTACAACATAGGGAACAACCAAAATAGAGCATTACAAGGATGCTACAAAATTGTAAAAATTAAATATTTTGAGTAAATTGTGAATCAATCCTGTAAGTGACTAACAACATTTTCTCTTATCAAATATGGCACATTAATGGCCTCGAGAATTTTCTTTGGCACAACCTCTGAATGAATAAAAATATAAGCACATGAAAAATCATTAATTATTCTAATCTCCATATATATAAAAATCATTAATCATTAATTACTGTCAATTCCAAGTTGTTTTATGGTCAAAAGAAAGAGATTGTGAAGGTATGTTGTCCAAACAATCTTTGGTTTCTTTTGAACATGTGAGCTTCTTGCACTTTGGTCTTCAATATTATTCATTTCATTACTCCTTCTCTTGCCATTACTTTTTCTTCTCTTACTCTCATGGGTCACTCTTGATGCAGAAGTAGAGTTAACATCTTGAATGATATTAATCTTCTCACCTAATGGAAACTCTCCCTCACCGCTTCTCAAATATTCATTTTCATCAATGACTACTTTCCCTTTATTCCTTGCAGCCTGTGAAGGCCTTAAAACATTTACAAAGAGAAACAGGGTAGCAAGAAATATGTGGTGTGTATGAACCTAATCAGTAGCGAGAAACAGGGTATCAATCTTACAAAACACATACCTTTATCATACTTTTTCCCGTATGGGTCTAAATCATCAACCTTAAAAACGTCATCAAAGAGAAGCTCACTCGTCATTTAAAGCCAATTAGAAGATGCAGTGAGTGCAGCAACGACAGAGGACTCTTTTCCTACGAACTCGAAAAGAGGTTCATGAAGCCTTTTTTTTGTTCTCTTTGGAAGCTCTGAAGCTTTTTTCATAACAAAAAGAAGTTGAAGGTTATACCAAACAAGCAAGGAAGCAAATGGTTTATTTATTTATTAAAAAAATTAAGAGAAATGCAAAATGATTAATGAAAATCCTTAGGCAACAACAACACATTTCATAAGCAACATATTCAAAAACCTAAGGAGTAGAGAAAGAAGGAAAGAGATAGGGAGCTTACCGGGCGGAGCAGGGAGGCGTGACCGGAGGAGGGCGGTGCAGCCGGACCAAAAAATGGTGGAGGAGGGAGGCATGAAGGAGGGTGGGAGCGGCGTTGTTTGGGGAGCGAATGGTGAGTTGAGACCGTGAGTGAACAGGAGAAGTAGTTCATGCAGAGTGTGACTCTTGTAAATCCCTGGCTACTCTACCACAAATCAACACGGGTCTTTTCAGCATATTTTGTCCTCACTTACAACTGTGGAGTTCTTAAGTGATTGACTCCCGAAAAGAAGATGCATCTTGTTGATATAGGTAGTATCAATCAATTCCTTTAAGCCATCCTTAACTGTACAGTCTCATACCTGTACAATATCGGAATCCATCAACTATGCAGTCCCATACCTACACAGTCTCAGGATCCCTCTCATTTTGATGTGTTATCGGTTCATTCACGTATCCTTCCGCCTAGAAGCCTGCCAGGAGCCGCTCCTTGTCCGTGCTCTCTTTGCACCGACGACCACTCCCCATCCTCGTCAGCACCTGGGTGTTACAGCTCTGACCATGGGAAACTCCGCCCCGTTTTATGACGGCATCTTCCGTGGGAAAAAACTTCACTTTGTGACAGAGGTAGCCGTGGGAAATGTCGTGTAAGTTTGGCACGCGCGGCCCAATGCGTGGGAAAACAAGCGGGAATGTTTGGTGCCTCTTTTTCCTCGGGCCTAACCCATGGGAAATATAGCGAGAGGTTTGCAAGGGGCTTAGCCGTGGGAAATGACAAATTTTCCTAGGGATTTATTTCCCTGGGTAAAAAGCCTTGGGAAATAGCTTAATTTCTTGTAGTGACGCGCAAACGGGTGATCATAAAGGTAGTTATTGTCCCAGAAATGAATCATTTTGAGGGTTGTGAGTGAGGTAGACAAGATATGTGCCTTACATAATAAGGGCAATGACCTGGGCCTATCAATAGAGTGAGACGTAAAATATGCATGGCCACATGAAAATGTGTCAATATGTGATATTGGGTTCGTTTGTGATTACATATCTATCCAACAGTCGAGGAACAAATAATTGAACATAACAAGGATGACACCCTTATGCTTTGTGTTCAATTAGGAGTTAGGAAATATGAGCGAAGGGACATTTACTGCACGATAAATTTTGGTCGCGATAAGGCTAAATAAATATAGGGTCAATTTAGTATAGCAAATGCGAAGCAATTAAAATAATTAAATATGATTTAACTATTATAAAGGACAATTGGGCTTGTAGTGTAAAAGACCCAATAATGTAAGCAGTTAGGTCAATGGGAGATGACAACTTATGTGACACCTTAATTTTCGCATAAGGGTATATGTACTATGGACGCCTAGTTGTTATTATTATTATTAAAATTAGTGTTATTATTACTAATGACGTTAGTATTATTATTAATATAATTGATAATTAATTGTTTCTATTGTTACAGTATTTTTATACATATACACATATATGTATGTATATATTATTACATATGATAATATATATATATATATTAATATATGATTATACATATATATTAATGTGTGATCTTGTATGAATATATGATTTTGTATGTGATTCTATATGTTAATATGTAATATGTAATTTAATTAATAATATGTGATCTTATGTATTAGTAAGTGATTCTGAATGATAATACAAGATATCGTATGATTTAGTATTTAAATTGAGATAGTGCGTAACAACCTGATTTTAATTATGTTGTTCAACCAGTTAAAATATAATTAATTATATTTTTGATTAAAATAAAATCATATTCATAGTCTACTTTATGGTAGAGGGTTACGGTAAAATATCGGGTTGAAAATTCAGACGAAAGTCGGTCTGCGTTTTCACTGCCGGTACAAGTTTACTGTGCAGAAAATCTAATTTTGACCAATGAACGAGACGGTTAGTGTTTTTAATATGTTTCCTTCAACTTTGGTTTTTTTTGAAAATTTTCGTTCAAAAATAGAATATAATATTTTTTTTCGGGTGAAAACGTCGGAAGAATTATAATCGGAAAATACAATCGAGTACGAAATGGAGCAGATTAGGGAGCACAAAAGAAGTGAAGTGGCTTGATGGGACTTGATGGAAATGGGGTTATGACACACTTCAAAAGTGTAATCATCACACTTTTCAAATTATAATATATTATATTCTAAAAAGCTATTTTTCTCTCTCTTCTCAAACCAAACAAGGCACAAGGTTAAAACTTGCTCTCCAAGCTCATTCCTCTCTCCCTCAATTTCGTGCCACTCTCTCCCTTCTCTATATATACACCTCTCATTTTCACTTCATCATCTTCCTTCTTCAAACTCCATTAAACATTCATCTTCTTCCTTTCTTCTAAAAGTTCAAGCTCTAAAAGCTTTAGTTTTTATTCATCTTTTCTACTTAAGTTCTTCATTAAAGTTCTTCCTTACACTAAGTTACACTAAGGTTAATGCTCTCATATGAATCATTTGCAAGTTTCATCCTTTATTTCTTAGTTTACTTTATGTGTTCTTTATATGCTTTAAACTTCTAAAATCTCTCTAAAATGGTAGAAAACTCCTTTTGAGTTGAAACCACATTCTATAGTCTTGTATTGACTTATATTTTTACATACTAAGAGGTTGTGTAAAACAAAAATCTCTACCTATCTCTTCCAATGAAGACTGAATGCTTGCATTTGTGACCTCGAAAGTTTTTGTTTCAACTTTTGGAATATGATCATGTGTTTGAGTTTCTAACTATCCATTGATCTTAAAACTATAAATCTTGGAAGTTTTGATAGCTTGTTCCTATGATGACTGAAAATATGAATAAGTAAGTCTATGATACTATGTTTCAACTTTCCAAGTATGATCATGGATTTAGTACTCTGAATACCTTGTGATTCTAAACCTAAGAGTTATTGTTAAACAAAGAATATTTTCCTTATCATCCTATGATGGCCGAAACTTAGTGTTTAGGTGCTAGGATGTTTGTGTTTTTATTTTTCCAAAATAAACATGGACTTAAGATCCATAAGATATTTGGATGCTAAGTCTAAGAGATTGGAAAGTTTAAGGATTTCTAACTTGTTTATTCTATGTTATCAAAGCTAGGATGTATTACTTTCATTTTTCCAAGATGATCTTAGATGTTAAGTCTAAGAGATTGGAATGTTTAAGTTTCCATTATTTTCCAAAATGATCATGGACTTGAGCTCCATGAGATATTTTGATGCTAAGTCTAAGAGATTGAAAATTTTAAAGATTTCTAACCTATAAATCCTATGAAGGCCGAACCTAGAAGGTTATGGACCTAGGATACTTTGTTCTTATTTTTCCAAAATGACCATGGTTTTGAGCTCCTTAATATATATGGATGCTAAACCTAAGAGATTGGAAAGTTTAGTGAATGCTAGCCTATTTTACTAGCCTTGGCCGAATACCCTAAGTTTATAACTTAGTGGGATTTTAATTCAACTTTGTTAAGTGATCATTGTTTATGAACTCCTAACACTTAAGGATCATAAATCCATGAGTTGTATAATTTTCCGGAATCTCTAACCTTAAGAACTAGTCTTGGCTGAACCTATACCTTGTGGTGTTCTTGTTTGATTTTAACTTATGATTTTGTGTTCATAACCTTAGACTTCCATCGCGGAGGAAACGAGGACATTCATGGTATACCTCTTCGAGCATCTAATCTCATTACCTTCACAGAAGGTGGAGTTAGTACTTTGTGGTGTGACAACGAGGAGCTCCGAGTTCGGGAGTTCGATGATAACCCAAGTGGGGGAAAGAACCAACCTATCGTCGGAATGGATAAGTAGTAGATTATATAATAATTGTGTATGGCGACCTAAACCCTACTAGTAGTCGAGTAATCGACAAGAACAAACTCACATTGGAAACCTTTTCTGAAAAACCAATGGTGATTCGGGGATTGTAGGTTTATCGATATTAGGTTGATTTTATATTTTTGATGGTTGATTTGATTTTATTACCTTTATTGAATTGATTTTTTGCTGTGTTGGTGATATGAGAATATTTTGATTGATATTGTGTTATGCACGATCTGCCTGATTTGTATTATTATGTTTAGTGGTTTTTAAGCAAAGATATATATGTTGTCTAAGAGATGATTGTTTTGGGTGTGAGGATAATAGTGATTTAGAAGTGCCTAACCTAGATGATGTATGTTAAAGAGGTGTTATGGCATAGAATATGTGTCAAGCTCTAATGGAAGGTTAAGGCACTAGGATGTTGTTAAAACGGGTTAGTGAGATTCAAGTATAGGTGTTGTTGTCTATAACCGTGTATTGGTAATATAATACACAAGGAAAAAAGAGTATTGGTAATATAATACGCAAGGACATCTGTGTATTGGTAATATAATACACCGTGTATTGGTAATATAATATACGTTAAAGACTTATTTGTATTGGTAATATAAAACACCATGTATTGGTAATATAATACACGTAAAACACTTCTGTGTATTGGTAATATAATACACGTAAAATTAAGAGTTCTCGCGAGACCACTTCCACCTTAGGGAATGGGGGTGGAACACCTTAACGGGAATGGAGGTGTGCACTAGGTGGAACATCCTAACGGGAATGAGGGTGTGCCCCGATGCAAATGAGGGATGGTGACAGGAGTGGTAGTGGCCATGATAACGTAAAGACATGGTGACAGGATTTGCGAGGTTACGTTAAAATAAAGTGTCAGATTGCCTGAGAGTAAGGGCAGATGATGATATATAGTAACTTGAAGATGATTCGTTAGTTATGTGTGTTGATTGTCCGTGACAATTACTGTATAATGTACTATGACTCTTTTCCGCCTTTTGATGATAGAACTGCTTCTTATCCCCTATGTTTCTATGTTTTTGTGGGTTACTTTGGTTTACGTTAGAAGACCCGATGGAGGGTTATGTTGCTGAGGAGCTGGACGGAACTCTGTATGAGATCGAGATTGCTGAGGAGTTGGATGGAACTCCTTACGAACCAGACGCTGGGGGTCGAGCTGTGATCCATGGCGATTAGAGTATAGACATTATGGCCAGTGTGTCTAAGGAGCATTTTTATATTTCCGCTAAGTATGTCTGTTATAGGGATCCTACTAAGAGGATACCCTCAACAGTATTTTGGTATTGTAATGAACAATTAGGTGTGCATTTACATATGTTAAAGTTGTTGTGATTTAAATTTGCAGAAGTTATATGATAATTAAATAAGTTTTAAATTTTTACGTATTTTCACGATAAGCGCGCGATTAAGAATTGATTTAAGAAGGTAATTAATCTAATAAAACACAGGGGCACAACAGGGTGTCTCATAGTGTAACTCTTAGACTTCAGTTCCTAAATTAATCAGAATTAATAGGAGTCCTTATTAAGATAGGAGAACCCTTTCCTTACTTATCTATTAAGATATCATTCTAATCTTCTAAGGAACATATCTAGAAATAATCACCATATCAATCTCTAAACTTCCATCGCAATTTTTACCATGTTAGATTCCGGTTTAGGATTTGATTGTGAAACATGAATTTGTAGATATTTTTCTAAGATTTCTAACTCAACCAAGAACGCCTCAATCAGACACTCGTAGCTCAATATATGTGAGAAATACCAATTTGTATGCAGTTTGGGCTGAAGTAGAAGCTTGTTATGCCCTAACTTGTTTTTATTGTACGCAACAACTAAAGAAATTTTTCCTGTAATATCTCACCGTTGCACAGTTGCACAAAAGAGGAAGTCACATCGCTTGAACCTGTACTCTGATAAAGCAGGCAATTAAGTACATTATCAAGTCAGAAACCTACCAACGTCCATAAACATTAAATGGAGCTTTATAATTAATCTTTGGCATTAATGGATGAAAGACCAAAAGCACTAATCCTTGGAGAATGTCTCACAATAGATTTATTGCTGGATGATTATATAAAGAATACATTGAAGCACTTGCAATACTTAGAACCTATGAATATTCATTGCTAACAAACTGTGCATCCAAAGCTCTAAAATCTTTTATTATTTAATTTAATACTTCTCATTCAATAATTTGTATTTATTGAGAGAAGTTATTTCTGTAGTCATACCAAACTTCATTTATATTCACTGAGTGTTATTAGATTGACTTGCAAAGTTGTGTTTTGATGCTTCAGCTTAACAAATCATTCCAAGTCTGTAAGCTTGAAGAGGCTAACCAAAAGAATACTTGTGTTGAACCCAGAGAGACTAGGTGTGAAAATAATACTCATTGAAGCCTGAAAAAATCTAGGTGTGAAAACAATACTTGTCTGTACCCGAGTCAGTTATAATGAAAATCTCGATGAAGCCAATGACTGAACGTAGCCCAAGGATTAGGGTGAATTAGGATAAATCCCTTAGCATGAATTACTCTTTTTGTGATCTCTTTAATTTTGCATTGTTTATCCTTCTATGCAACTAACTGGGGTTAAATTTGCCATTCCTAAACAACTATGTTTTAAGTTTTTGAAAACTTGCAGACACATCCAAGCGTCTGTGGAGCTTTAAAAGCGTCTCCTTCCTGTTGTTGCAAAAAGATAATCCACTTTTGAAAAAAGTTTAAGAAAACACAATTCAACCACCTTTCCATGTTTAAATATGTGTTTTCTTTCAAAAAGGTCATACCAGGATCATGCCTAATCGTCATCATAAGGAACATGCCAATCAACTATTATTCACAAAAATCATACATATCATCGCAAATTCATTAACATCCATAACACAATTTAAAGTCAATTTCATTTTTAAGAAAACCCCCAAATTAGACAAATACTATTTTAGCCAAACATGTTTCTTTGTATTGAAAACTCTCCAAAATTACTAGTTTAATTTCAACACTTTGTTTCCAAAATCAATTGTACCATGAAAGTGTAAGAAAAGATATTTTTACTCACATCTTATAGACCTCCCAAGCCCTAAACGCCTCCAAGGATCAACCCCTTGCTAGCCCCTCCTCAAAATTCTTCTATAATCCTTCCGCTTCCTAGTCTCTTTCTCCTTCACAAATCGCTTTCTTCAAGTTCTAGGGTTCACCACAAGAATTGGGTGTTCTCGGTGATAAAATGTTTCTAAAAACGCATTTTCTGATGTTAGGTTCCTATATATAGCTCCCTCCACGCTCCCTCATTGTGAAACTCGCATTTTCCCAATTCTGGTGTGCTCCTATTAAGCACGGTCGTCCTCCCTTTTGCAAAGCGAGTTTTTGACGCAAATCGTGTCAAATGAAAGATTTTCATAAGATGTGTGCTCTTTTTAGATAAGCATGACCATGCTCCACCTAAGCATAGTCTTGCTCAATGCAAAAATCCAAAATATCATTTTTAAACTCATAAAGTTTCCTAACTTAATCATTTTACCTTCTACTAACTTAATCCCTTCATTGACTCGTATTTATACTAAAAATTTAGGATGTTATATTGATGTTGCAAGGTATTAAAAAATATAAGATTTGAAAGAATACATCATCAACAATTTGAGAGACACTATCAACATATTTAAAAAACATAATTCATTAAAAGCTATAATATCCAATAAGAAACTGGTTTGATGATTTCCATAGGTCATACTCATAGATTAACTCAAAAAGTGCTAAATCAAATAAATCAAGAGAATATTTTTTTTCTATAAAAATAATTAAGGGAATAAAATTTTCTATAAAAAGAATTAAGAGAATAAAACAAGTCAAAAGAAAACGAAGAAACAAGGAACCTTTGAAAGCCCCAAACTAGTTGAAATTACATATAACAAATTTCTTAAAAAAATGATAAGGTTATATATCTAGATCAAGTTCAAAATTATAAATTTGAGAACACAACCAAAGATTCGTTTCTATCGTATTTGAGCCCACCAACCAAACTAACATCATCCATTCGTCCATCCAAACCATTAAGGTCCTGTTTGGATAGCACAACTAATAATTTATTAGAGATTCTCTACTCATATAAGTGTTTCTATGTGGAAAGAAACAATATTTGGATAATTTTAAATAAGTAATTTATCGATTCCAATATCCACTTTTAGCTTATATTGATAAGTCAATTTTTTGGTTTATTGAAAAACCTTGAGTCACAGCTAATATAGGAAATTGTTTTGCATATTTTATAGATTCTATTTTTTTTTTGAGTTTGTATCCAAACACTAAATAATTTAATTTAAAAGGAGCTTATGATATAAATATTTTCATATAAGCTCTTTGTATATAAACACTTAAATAAGTTGTTTACTCAAACGAGACCTATACGCCTTTACTCTAGTGGTCATTTTTCAAAATATTGGAGTTAAATTGATTTCAGCTGGGCTGATGATAACCGGCAACCTAGCTAGTCATATTTCTTAGGGGATATTGCTATTTGCATCTTGCAATTTGCTATTTGTACTTTACATTGGTTTTTTGTTAATTTATTTACCTAAAATGCCCTTATAATTTATAAATCTGGAAATTAAATTCCGGAAAATATTCGGAAATTGAATTCCGAAAAGTATCCGAAAATTAGATTCCCGAAATAAGATTCCGGATGTGTAAAATTTTAAGAAGACCATTTTACTCATCCGGAAATTAAATTCCAGATGTGTAAAATTTTACCAAATGCCATTTTACACATCCGGAAATTAAATTCTGGATGTGTAAATTTTACACATGCATAAATTAAACTCCGGATATGTAAATTTTATGAAAGGTATTTTATACGTCACTTGATTAGATATTTTACGAAAGATCATTTTATACATCCGGAATTTAATTTCCGGATGTGCAAAATGGCCTTTCATAAAATTTTACACATATGGAATTTAATTTCCGGATGTGTAAAATGACCTTTCATAAAATATATACATCCAGAATTTAATTTCCGGATGAGTAAAATGGTTTTTCCTAAAATTTTACATATCTGGAATCTAATTTTCGGATACTTTCGATAATCTAATTTCCGGACATTTTCCTGAATTTAATTTTCGAAGGTATAAATTAAATTATAAGGATATTTTAAAAAAGAATTTAACAAAAAATCAATGCAAAATATAAATAATAAATTGCAAGCTGTAAATAGCATTGCCGTTTCTTACGCCCAGTTTAAGATGGGCCCAACAAAAAGGTTACACGCGAGAGGAGGAGAGGGTATTTGAGTTGCTGCGTGTATACGTTAGAAACGCGACAGAGATATATCGCAAAGGAAACAAACAAACAAAGCACTCAAAGAGAAAGAGAACACACTTGAGAGTTGAGACACACAGAAGAGAGAAATGGCTGAATACGAAGAGAGATACGAAGGTAATGGAGAAGAAGAGGACCATCACCACAATTCTCATCATGCTCACACCGATTCATCTCCTCAACATGGCGACACTACCCACGATGACCTCACTGATTCCAAATCTCAAGTATGCTCTGTCTCTCTCTGTTGCATGTTTTCCCACCGATTAGGACCCACTGTACCATCATATTGATGTAAATTTTTCTCTTTTGATTTCTAGGGTTTTTGATTTGGTGATATATTTTAGACACGATTAGGGTTTTGGATGCGTTTTGCGTTTAACAGTCACAACAAACAGTTGGGGTTAAATAATTTTTCATTTTATATATGAGTTTGATTTCTATGAACTGACATCCAATAAAATCTTACAAATCATGGCATTATTGTTATTTATCTTATTATTATTTACTACAATAAAAGCTCATATGCCTTTCAAAAAACAAAAATAAAAGCACATATGTCAAAATCTTAGTGGAAGTCGGTGCATAACTTTTTTTAAACTTATCCTATGATTTAATCTATAAGAGATGTAGGTTGTGTTAAGGTTTGTACTTTGGGATTGTGCTTGTTCTTACCAAAATAGGGAACCTACTTTGATTCCCTCTACTGGTTTGTTTTAATAAAATTAAAAGTAGGTAGAAATATCTAAGGCCCCATTTGCTTTGTTTTCAGTTTCTTGTTTTCATTTCCTATTTTCAGAACTAATTACAAAAGTGTCACCTAGTTTTCATTCTGTTTTCAGAAATTTGTACATGAAACCGTGAAGTGAGAATAAGGTAACAATTTTGTAATTATTTCTAAAAACAAAAAATGAAAATGGAAACAAAACAAACAAGCCCTAATTTTTGCAGCAAATTTTGATTTTACATGGTGTTTTTTACATGTTTCTCTTTTGGCTTTAAATATAGTTAAAATTTGGAAGCACTGGATATGAGGTGCTTTCTGGTGTGTTAGTTTACTATCTATGACATGGTATTTGTTAGTGTAGATACTTCATAATGCTTAGTATGGATCATCTGTATTGCTGTCGTGCTTATTTTTTTATTTTTTTTTTTACCTTAATGTTGTATGCATTGCTGCTATTATCAGATTTGGAGGTGTGTTTGTTTACCTCTGCTGATATGTCTTTGTTTTTTGGCAGCATGGATCTCGTGATTATGAAAGGGAATCTTCCAGAAGCAGAGAAAAGGAACGAGAGAAAGGGAGAGAAAAGGAGAGAAAAAGAGACAAGGGGAGGGACAGGGATAGAGAGAGAAGCAGAGACAGAGATAGGGAGAGAAGCAGGGATAGGGATACAGAGAGAAGCAGGGACAGGGACAGGGACAGGGACAGGGAGAGAAGCAAAGACAGGGAACGAGATCGGGATGGGGAGAAGGAAAGAGATCGCAATAGGGACCACCATCATAGAGATCGACACAGAGATCGTAGTGAGAGAAGGGGAAGAGATAGAGATGATGATGATTATTACAGAAGTCGGGATTATGACAGGTAAAAATTAATGAGATACTATGTTATATCTGAGTTGGATTTTGAGGATTTTCATTAGAATCGGTTACTCAGTTGGTATTCTGACTACATACAATCTAATTGTCTTTCAAGAATTTGCATTCTTATTTGCAATTTAGGGATGTACTTGTTTCCAATAATATTGAGTTGGGATATTTCTATGTTGGACTATGACAAGTAAAACTTCATTTGTGACATTACCATGTTATATCTGAGTTTGAGCTTGAGGATTTTCATTAGCATGGTTGCTCAGTTGATATTTTTATTACATAAATCAATCATCTTATAAGAATTTGCATTTTATATGTAAAAAACATTACAAAGGCTTTATTTTCAATTAATTTATTCTAATCATTTTCTTTTTGGATATTTTTCTACCATTACTTGATTACTTGATGGTACAGACGGAGAGATTATGACAGAGAGGATAGACATAGGCGCAGGTCCCGGTCTCGATCTAGTTCACGGTCAAAGGCAAGATCTGAGCATAGATCAAGGTCACGTTCTCGTTCACGATCAAAAAGGTAAGTCATGGAAAGTTCCTTAACATTCAGTGTATAGATATGCATGGACACACATTGCAATGTGACCGTCATTTGGAAAATCCTAATTTCTGTTAAAACCAGTGTCCTATTGTGAATGATTGTGCAAGAGAGAAATAATTAATATAGTGGAAAATCTGTTTTATTCTAGATCTTATTTCCAATACATCCTTAATAATTTTAGTTCAAGACAAAATTACAATTACATTCCCTAAGGCATGACCAAAAGAGGCCTTCCTCCTTGTCTCAAATATTATTGGTGATCCCTTACTGTTTATTATTACATTAAAAACTTTTTTTTTAGAATTGTGTTAGATGCTGTTTACTTTGTATTTTTTATTGAATTGCTCTTTCACCTTTCCTTAAGGCACAGTCAAATATCAAGCTTTTTCTCTTATTTTTAATTTATGAAAATATTTGGATAAATATATAATATATGTGAAAGCATTTGCACTAGGAATTTTTTTTTAACAATATCTTTGTTCACTTTGTTATTGATAATTTGATAGAAAAATATAAGTGGAATAGTTATACTCAGATGTAGAAAAAAAGCCAAATACAAATAGAATGTCTATTTGGAAAAGTTAGCGGTATCTGATGGGTTGTGAAGGATTTTGTAATGTAGTATTAAACAATAATAATGGTGTCAATTATAATATTAGAAACTAGTGAGAAGTTCCTTGTAATTTGACCATGTCTTGAGGGAGGTTATTGTACTTTTTCCTTCAATTAATAGATTTGATCAGGCTTGTAGTATGACTAAAAATTTGAAACATTAAAATGCTTTTTATTACATTACTATTGTCAGCCTGATATATATTAAGTTAGGCTTATAGTTTTACTATTCTGCAATCCTTTTAAAATTGCAGTTTTTTACAGTTACTCTTTCTACCCATTGATATGTTTCTCCTTTAATCGTTTAATTTAATTTTGATAATTGAAAATACCAGTAAAGTAAACGGTGAAAAGGATTTAGAAATTAAAACCCAGAGGAAAGCATCTATAGGACGGAGTTTAAATTTGAAGTTCATAATTTTATAAATTATTCTAAGGAGATTATATTCACTTATTGTAAAATGTTTTTTGGTATAAAAGGTTGCATGTATTATCGAAATGCTAACTACATTTACTTACAGCAAAAGGACTAGTGGTTTTGATATGGCTCCCCCTTCTTCAGCAATGTTAGCTGGTGCTTCTGCTGTTGCAGGTACATTTACTCTGATATATATTATGATTTTTTTAATCTTAACTGCTTTTTTCTTTGTTGGTCTAGTATGGAAAATTCATATCAAATTGCATGGTGTTAACTTGGTAAGCAATGTTCAGTTATTATCTGAGTATATAGTAGCTCTTTGAACACTGGTTTCCCATGGTGTGTAATTCAGTCTTTCTTTTTACTTGGTGATATAATTCTGGAACTAAAAGATGCTTTGGTTTTTTGTCTTGTGTTTGGTGTTTGTTTGTTTTGTTTCTATGTCTTGTCTTATGTTCTAAGAAGTAAGAAGGCAATGTTGGGCTAGTAGCCCCACTGTGCTGACAATGGGCGTGAGCCGACATCTGTAGCTTTTATGTCCACGGAGGAATCAATGCAACGGTTTTTGGTGGGTCTTTTTCGTCTTCAACTGGAAACTATTGCCTACATTGGTAGACTTGAAAATATTATGCAATGAGGTTAAATTATACTTATTCTGATGCAAGTTGGGGCAAAAGGAGTCATTTGATACTTATCTATTATGATTCCAAAAGATTAAAATCTAAGACAATGAATTTTTCCTGAGATGCATTACCTTTGTTTGCAGGTCAGATCAGTGGGGCAATTCCTGCAATTCCCGGAGTGTTTCAAAATATGTTTCCACTGGCTACAAGTCAGGTATCTTTCTTTCTTTTGAACTCTGGCTCTTTCTTTCTTTTGAACTCTGGTTATGCAACACAGAATTTTTATTAATTTCTCAAATGTTTTTGTTTGTCTTTCTGAAGTTGCAGCCTTTCAGTGCTCTCCCTGTCATGCCAGTTCAGGCTATGACGCAACAGGTAAAATAGGCTTTTCGTTGAGATTTGGGTATCTTTCTTTCCCTTTTGCATTGCTTCCCCTAATTATGGCCCATCTTTGAATTACCAAATTATACAGGCTACTCGACATGCTAGACGGGTGTATGTTGGGGGCCTCCCTCCTACAGCCAATGAGCAGGTACTTTGATGGTTTTACTCTTTATTCTAAATGTGATGTGATTTGATTATTGATCTTGAATGTTTACACATTCTCTTACTCATTTTTTGATATTTTTAATTACAATAATGTTATTTGTACCTTCAACTTATGACACTTGGTTAATGGGGTTCAAAATCTTGGTTAATGGGTACACCTGTAGTAGATGGGTAACTCGTTAACTGACAACTTAGTTAATGATGTGCAAAATCTTGGTTAATGAAACAAGGTGGATGGTTAACAAGTTACCCATCTACTACAGGTACAAGTGTACCCATTAATCAAATCCAACATTCTCTTAACCACGATTATAAACTCCATTAACCAGGTGTCACAAGTTGTCAAATTGAAGGTTTACAAATGACGTTATTTTAATTATTGTATGAAATAGGTGATTTAGGATTTTCCGTGATAAACTTTTATTGTTTATCATTGACATTTTCATGTGTGTTATGGGTTATATTTTTTGATTCATAGAATAGAATAGCCCAGAATGATTTTCCCTTTTAATTTTTTAATGAGAACAGCTAGGTGAGTTTAGTTATTTGCCAAGTTGTCTATTTGCCAAATAATCTTCCATGTTTTATCATATCAAGTTTTTTTGTGTCTCTATTCCCATATACTCTTTACATCCGATTCTTCTAATTGTTGTGTGATGAGGAAGCAATCATAATATGTCTCGCTATGTGTAGCTGTTACATACAATCAAGTGAAGAATGGGCTGTTTATTTTTGATTTTTGCTGGTTTTGTTATAATTTTGGCTTTTAAATCTTTGCTTATGAATGTCTGCCTGTTATACATTGCAGTCAGTTGCTACTTTCTTTAGTCAGGTTATGGCTAAGATCGGAGGTAACACTGCTGGTCCAGGTACATTCAAATCTTAAATGAATTGTGCCATCTTTCTGACATTTAAGATGCCTAATTGATCTAATTGTATTGTGTTCAGGTGATGCTGTGGTCAATGTTTACATTAACCATGACAAGAAGTTTGCCTTCGTAGAGATGAGGTCTGTTGAGGAAGCTAGCAATGCAATGGCTCTGGATGGGATTATTTTTGAGGTATCGATTTTTCTAACCATAACCTGAGGCTTGGGTTCCTTGTTTTTGGTTTTGTATGAATGTGAGTACATTGATTAGTGCTATCTGAATTAATTCTATTTCATTTTTAATACAGGGGGCACCTGTTAAGGTCAGGAGACCTACTGATTATAATCCTTCTCTAGCTGCTACCTTAGGCCCAAGCCAACCTAACCCAAACCTTAACCTGGCTGCTGTTGGCTTATCACCTGGGTCGGCTGGTGGACTTGATGGTCCTGATCGGATTTTTGTGGGCGGACTTCCTTATTACTTTACTGAAACACAGATCAGAGAGCTTTTAGAGACGTTTGGTCCTCTCCGGGGTTTTGATCTAGTGAAAGATAGGGAAACAGGAAACTCAAAGGGTTACGCATTTTGTGTTTACCAAGATCTTGCTGTTACAGATATAGCATGTGCTGCTCTCAATGGAATAAAAATGGGAGATAAGACTCTTACAGTTAGACGAGCTAATCAAGGTGCAAACCCACAGCAGCCTAAACCTGAACAAGAGAGCATTTTAATGCACGCACAGCAGCAGATTGCCCTGCAGGTTGAGGGAATTGTCTTTTAGAATGTTTATTACCAAGAGCTGTTGTGCACATGTTTAAAATTCTAATTGCTATATACTTTTGATTTCTGTAGAAACTTATGTTACAACCAGCATTAGTAGCGGCAACAAAGGTGGTGTGTTTAACACATGCAGTTTCTGCTGATGAGCTCAAAGATGACGAGGACTATGAAGAGATTCTTGATGATATGAGACAGGAGTGCTCCAAATTTGGTAATTTCTGTTGACTGGCTTGTCTTCGTCTGCAAATTATAATGCATTCATATTGATTTTCTCTCTGTTATTTATTTGTTTTACAGCCATTTCTAGTCCACATTCTCCTATAAAGAATCAAGCCTAACTTACAGGCTGAAGCCTCCCTCCCTAACCTTCTAACTTCACATATATTTGTTTAATTGCATGTTTTAAAAACTTAATTTACTTATTTCACTCTGCATTTGTTTCCACAATCTGCAGGTACTTTGGTCAATGTGGTGATCCCTCGCCCTCAACCAGATGGTGAACCATCCCCTGGAGTTGGGAAGGTTTGTTCTTTGGCCTATTCTTCTGAAAATTTTGTTGCCCCTTCTCCAGTTATAATTTTATTGTTTGTGATTTTCCTGTTTTTCTGCAACTAGAGAAATTAATGAACGTGGAACTTTTTTCTGCTAGTGCTGAATTGGTTCATTTGTTAGAAATGATAGTATATTTGAGTATTCCAGAAATTCCTAACGGAAAATGAAACTCAAAGTTTTGGGTAATTTCTTATAAAAATGCTTTGCTTGAGCGGCAATATTTCACGAGTTTCATTTTTATATAGTGTGTATTAAGATCTTTACACCATCATCAATTACAAATCATCATGTGTCAGAGTGACTTTTAAGGTAGTTATTATAAAATAAACTTTTAACGATGTGACAATTTATAATTGGTTGACAATATAAAAAAATCTTTATACTGACAATGCACAATAAGTAAATCCCATATTTCATACATGCTATAAATCATCAGCAACTTTTTGTACTTGCAGGTGTTTTTGGAGTATGTTGACGTTGATGGTGCCACAAAAGCCCGTGCTGGACTGAATGGACGAAAATTTGGTGGAAATCAAGTTATTGCCGTGTTTTATGCAGAGGACAAATTCGCTCAGGGAGATTATGAAGGCTAGTTGCGTCAGTGTGTCACGTGAATGATATCTTAAAACATTTCTTATCAGGGGTTGTGGGCATGCGCATATTACAGAAACTGATGGATTCTGTTCTATTTGGCTGCTAGTAGTAAGTGATGGAGACTTTGTTAATAGTTTAACTAGTCTCCATTGATCGTTCTTGTCCCTTTTCGTTACGCACTCAGGTGAGGTTTGCTTTGAAGTAGTTTTTTGCATTAATCAAATCGAAACTTGTTTGCTAGGTGGATATATTGGCATGTAATGAGACACGTGAGAATTGTTATTGTATGAATTGATTGACTGGGAATTTAGATATCAATTGACAGCACCATCCGCAATTGTTAGTGTTTTATTCCATAAGTTAAGCTTTTAACATGGCAATATATTTATTTAAACATATATATAATTACTTTCATCGATATTTTCATGTGTGATGTTGACAACTGATATTGAAATCGAGTAAGGCTAGCATCCTCTTCATTACATTCCTCTAAAACACACCCTATGGATTTTATGTGGGATCATGTATTTATTTATATGAAATTCATTCAATAATATGGTGTATTAAGGAGGAGTGCAATAAAGCGTATATTCTTAACATCTTTCAATATCTTAAATTGACTAATGGCATTGTCTTCAATCCTCCCTTGAGGATTTGGAGGATTGGTCCTCCATTCTTTCGGACCGTAGATTTATATATATTTTTACTCTGTCTTTCTCCTTCCTTCGTACCATCACCTGCCTATCGGCCCCTACCCATGGCCGCCACCCAACCATCGTAGGCCACCACCCCTATTGTTGTTGGTCGTGCTATTAGTGGTTGCTACTGTTTCCACCACCATCAGACTCAAAAATGGAAGGATCGAAGGATAAGAGACCAAGGGTTAAATCCATCGTTGTTGTGCCTATTGCCATGCTTTCATGCTTCCAATCTTGCCCTTTCTCTGGCAAAATCTGGGCTTTCATTGCTCACCCATAGAGTAACTAATTTTGAAGGAACTGAAAATAATAATCCAGAACACATCATATGCCAAAATCAATTTATTTATAAAAGTTGGGTCAATTAAAAAGAACATCTTTTGAAGGAACTGAATAAAATCACACAAGAAGAATGAGACAGTGTGGCAGACGCATGCCTTCCACTTCTCCAGCCATGGCGGCGATGCCTCTCACCGCCACATCCGTGTTCATTCGCGGCGAATCCCACTCGGAGATGAGCTTCCGGATGCCGGACGAGATGATGAACCTCTTGCCGTCGGATTTGTCAATGGCGGATCTTCCATGGCTAGCCTGGACTACATCATCACCAACATCGACGTTGAGAACGTCGGAGGAACGACGAACTGGGAATGGGACAGAGAGGACGGTCACAGGAACATTTTCAATGATTATAAAAAGAGGTAACCGGGTGACCGGTTATAACCCATGACAAAGAGTGGAGGATGGATACTCAACGTTAACGTTAGTATTGTAGAATCCTCAGACTAATGGCTATCATATTTATGATTAGCAAATCTAGATATGCAAAACAGTCAGAAACATAACACTCACATAATTTATATTTTATTTTTTATAATACAGGCATGATTTATTTCTTATTTCCTATTTTCATTTTTTATTTTTATAAATAAATACAACAAATAATTATAAATTATTCATTATGTTCCTTATTTTCAAAATTTTGTACAAAATATATATTAAAAACAACTTTAAAATCGGACCAGTCGGTTGGACTGACAACCGACATGGTGGATGGTCCAAAGTGACCTGAAAACTGAATGTTACCGGAACCGGTCAAAATTCGAACGAACCGGAAGAACCAAAAAAAACTGGCAGTTCGATGGGTCAAATATTTCTAAAAATCGGTTTTAAAAAAAAAAAGTAGCTCCGACGAGCTACAAGTGTGTCCACAATAGAAAGAAAGACAAAGCCTTTCGTCTTCCTCATTGCAGAAACGGTTGGTCGCTGCTCATCCTGGTTTTTTCTTCCTCATTTTATCTTCCTCGATTTCATCTGGTGTAGAAGCATTTGTCTGTCGTTCATCTTCACTATGGCCGGTGTTCATGGTGGAATATCTAATCTCTCCCTCTCTAGTGGTGCTACTAACAAGGAAACAATTGATACAACATTGGTGATGACAACACATATTAGGGTTAGCTTTTCTTATTGCTAATAATGGGCAATAATGTTGGGCTTTTAATTTGGGAGCTTTGGGCCATGGTAACGTTATATGGAGTTATGGACTCTTGAATTACATATATATTTGGCTTAATTGCATTTTTGGTTCCCCCAAGTATCACAATTGTGCGATTTTGGTCCCTCGTGTTTCAATTGCGATAATTGGGTCTCTCATGTATCGCGATTGTGCAATTTTAGTCCCCCAGATTCCAATTGCGCCAAATGGGTCCCTCAGATATTACAATTGTACAATTTTGATCACCGGATATCACAATTATGCAATTTTAAATATCACTAGCCTACGTGGCACACGTGAGACTGATTTGACACTTAGTGAGACCAGCTTGATAGCTTACATGACACTCCTATGTGTCAATTAAAGTATGTGAGGTGTCAATAATGCTGTATAGGAATGTCATTTAAGTTGCCAAGCTGGTCTCACTAAGTGTCAAATCAGTCTCACGTGTGCCACGTAGGCAATTGACATTTCGTAATACCCGAGGGATCCATTAATTGGAACCCGGGGGACTAAAATTGCACAATCGCGATACCCGAGGGACCCAATTGTCATAATTGAAACATGAGGGATCAAAATCGCACAATTATAATACTCGGGGACCAAAAATGCAATTAAGCCTATATATTTATCAAATTTTTTCATAACATACAAAACTTTATTAAAATTAAGCCATCAGTAATGTATTTATTATGAAAATCGTGATGGTAGGCTTAATTTTTTTATTAATGTTTTTAATTATATTTATATAAAATAAAAGATACACACGCGCACACACACACACACACACACACACACACACACACACACACACACACACACACACACACACACACATATATATATATATATATATTTATTGTAACACCCCTCGGCGCTACATGATTAAACTCGTTGCGGAATTTAGAATAAAATCTTTAATTACTTTTGAAATATAGTTATGAACTTTTCTATACGTCGGAAAAACGGGTATACTTTTTTATTCTTTTACGATATAACAATATACTATCCCGAAAATCTAAAAGAACAACATGCACTTTAAGAGCATAAGAGAACTCATACATCATATATAAACATCCACAAGAAAATAAAGTACGAGTAGTCTTAGTAGTTAAGTTACAGAACCGAAATCAGAAGAAAATATGATACAGACTAAGGTTAGATCAGACTGCTAAAAATCCAGGAGTGAGAGGCTCTCAAAACCAAATACGACCATAAACAAAAAGGGAACGACCTCCACTAAGTCAACCATCACAAAGGTCCCACCAACCACCTCTCTAGTGGAAGCCATTGGAGAGACCTCCACGACCTCCTCCACCAATAGATCCCTGAGATGGATCCTCCTCCTCCGAGTCAACTACAATCAGCTCCTCAGGCTCCCCATAGATCAAGTAATCTCCCTCCTCCTCCTCCTCCATAACCTTATCCTCGGGCAGTGGAGGCTCAACAGCATAGGGATAGGGAACATCTAGAGGAATGGGGTGGTACTCAAGTTGCTCCAGAGGGGGAGTAGCGAAGTTCTCCCCAATACCTAGGGAACCCACTATCTGTCTAATAGGAGGTATAGGGACCTCAACAGTCATCACCCGGTGGTTAGTAGAGATCGGCCTATCAATCGTGCAATCAGTAGCTCGGACGTTCCTTGTGTATATGGCTCGTCGCCCCCTGGGAGTACTTCCCAGGCTCCTGGTATATCGTCGTCATCAAAGGCCAGGGCTAGTGTCCCCGATGACTGTAACAGACCTCTGGGAAGCATCTGTACTCACAAAATAATATACAATAGCAAACCAAAACAGGTATATTGCAAGGGTGAGATACATCATAAAAGAGTCATAATAGTCACATACTCGACACAATCAAGACAAAATAACAAGTATTCGCAGTGACAACTCATATATTGATTTAAAAGAAATAAATTCCTATTTACAATATTAATCCACTGAAGGGATTTCCATATCGTCAATCAATGTATTTTTTTTTCAAAAATGTAAAATAACCAAAGTTAACACAAGAAGGGGGTGGGGGGGTTTGAATTGTGTTTACCAACTTTTTCGGTTACTTAAAAAGATTTTCGCAGGCACAACAAGCAGAACTTATATTAGAGAAAATCAGACGAGTGATACGTCTAATATTCAGACGGAATATGCAAGCAAACAGAGAAGAGTAAAACAGAGTTTGATATTCACGATATTAACTCCCCAAGTTAAAAGCTTGAAAAGAATAATACTTAAGTAAAATAAAGAGATAAGGGAAGAGGAATATCACTCAAGAGTTTTATACTGGTTCACCCCAAAATCCACAAGGTTGCGTCCAGTTTCTTGGCAGCACCAATCCACTATAACTGAGTAAATTACAGTACAAGTATTCTTTGCACACCTAGCCTCTTCAGGCTCAACACTCAAGGAATATAAAGGTTTTGTGTAATTAATACAACTTGCAACTCTTTCAGATCACACTCAAGGAGTGGAATAAATATGAAGTGTGAAAGACTGCAAATTAATATCAAATGATTGAAGGTGTACTCAATGAAAGAATGAAGAAGTTAATGAGCAGAGTAAATGCTTCTGTACAGTGTTCTTAATGATATTCAACTTGTTATCTTCATCTTCATTGTTTGGTCTATTTAAAGAATTCAATCAAGAGATCCGTTTAGACACAGCTTCAGAAAGTGTGTTCTTCTGATTTGAGCTTCTGAGACACCATTAATATCAAACACTCGTTCTGTATAAACATTAAATGCTTGGGAACGTTTAGCTTTGACAAGGTTGTCCAAGGGTACACTTTATTCTAAATCAGCTGTTGTTATCAGAGTATGCAGCAGGAGGCTTCTTGTACTTGCAACAGAGAGCTTTCCTCTCTTAGTGCAACAGTCAATTCACTTTCCAGAAAGCACTTTTACTTTGTACTAAAACAGCTAAAAGGTTACTGTTGTGGTACGAAGATTGTGTGTTTATTCCTTAAAACCTTGAAACAAGTGTTGTTACGCCGGCAAGTGTACCAGGTCGTTGCAAGTAATAAAATAACACGGTAAGTAATTACCGAGGTCGAACTCAGGGATTGGGCTACCAATTCGACTAATCCGCGGGAAATCCGATACGTTTGGTCAAGTTAGAGAGAAGTGGTTGAGAGAGAGAGATTATGATCGCAATTCAAGTAACAAATCGAATAAAGCTAAGGTGATTAAATTCAGAAATTAAAATATCCAAGGTCTCAATTCCACCTACCCAATCATGTATAGTACCCAAGTGATGATGTATTCCTCCCTAAGTTCAATTACAATGTCAACCGGGACCCCCAAATTCTCCTATATCCACTGTCGTGCTCAATAGGACATATTCGACGATTGGATCAATTACTTACTAGGTCTCATAATCCTAATCTCGAATTCTATTAAACCTTGTTCCCTATATGGTTGCACTAATCAAATAAATCCACTGTCGTGCTCATTATTCAATTAATGATTCCAATTCAAGTTCTAAAACGCGACTTGCCGTTCGGCCTCAAACACGTTAACTAGTTAATCACGCAACACATATGATCAACGCAATAATATCAGAATTGGAAAACATTCATAAGAGAAGGGGAGAAAAACATACATCACAAGAACACTACACCGCCATGGGTGGCTTCATTGATCCCTCGGACGAGGGGATTAGTTCCTCATGCCCGTGACGATGCACAAACAATCGGCAATAATCTCCATAATAATAAACTAAAAGAAGAAAAGAAGGAGACACAGCTCCAAAGAATACAAGGATTCGCCTAAAACTGCTCTACAACCGTGGCTAACAACTTCCTCCCCAATTCTGATCTGAGACAGCCTTTAAATAAGGATTCTGTTTCTCGCCCGCTCGCGGGGCGAGCTTATCTTCGCGACGCGAATTTTAGTTTGGCGCGCATTCAAATCTTGGATCTCGCGGGGCGAGCGTCTATTCGCGAGGCGAATTGCAGTTTTGGCTCCATCCTGAGTTTGAATGATCGCGTGGCGAATTGTGATTGGCGAGGCGAGTCTCCAAACCCTAATCTGTCACAGCCGTGATATTCATCACGGCTAGGCCGTGATGGTCTCTGTCTTCCAGGGTCTTCGGGATCTCGCGAGGCGAGACACCTCTCGCGGGGCGAGACTTCAATTCTAGGCTGTGACCTTCATCACGGCTAGGCCGTGATTGTCTCTAACTTCCAGGTCTTCATGTTTCGCGGGGTGAGAATATTTTAGCGGGGCGAGCTAGAAGTGATGACTTTTGCTGTTTTGTTGACCTTCAGGCTCGCGGGGCGAGCATCCACTCGCGAGGCGAGTGTCTCCAGACTTGCAATTTCCACTGCTTTTTGACTTTCCTTGACTCTCGGAGCTTCACCTATTGACCTGAAAACACCAAAAGCAACCAAAAGCATAATTCTATCCAAAATAAGCTAAAAACTACACAAAAGACGCAAAACGAGTCAAAGTCCAACTTAGGAACAAAACAAGGCAAATTTGGGCGAAAACGAGAGTGAACTCGACTAATTGGCACATAAACCCTAGTTCATCTAGTCATAAAACTAGATAAGCCGAAGGCTTATCAAAACACCCCAAACTTAAACCTTGCTTGTCCCCAAGCAAGCTTAAAACTCAAAAACGACTCAAGACTTGGCAAGCCTAAAGGAATCAATCGATTTCGCACAAATTTCATGCAATCAAAACAGTTTTTTTCTCCAATGATCTCCCCCCTACATTAATGTAATCCCCACATTCATTTACTTTAAACAATTGAGAACTTATCATTCATGCAATCATTAGTCTAAGTTGAGGATCAGGGTCACACACAAAAGGAAGATCACCAATTTCAAACAATTGCCTTGCTCACAAGGGTATGTAAAATTTCACTCATTCGCTCAATTTCGTCTAGGCTATCAACTTCTCACTCAATTTCACATATCAAGAGCACTTCCCATGAATTTGATTTTCGTCTCAAAAATGGTTCCCACGAAGACATGTATGCAACATCAGAAGGTCTTTTCAAAGGTTGTAATGGGGCCTGGCTAAGGTAAGATATTCAAAGGATAGAGGCTAAGTCCCTAGGATCAATGAGAGCATGAAACTAATATCACAACAATTGAATTCACTCTCATATTATTCTCTTCCTTGCATTTGGTGGCTACACACCTCTTCCTTTTTATATTTATTTTTCTTTGCCCTTTTTGGCACATATTCAATGCTTTTCATCACCCATTTTTTTTATTTTTTTTTCTTTTCTTTTTTTTTTTCTCTAGCCTTCGGCCCTTACTTCCGTTTTTATTTTTCTCAACTATGATTCATGAACTTGTAGCCACCCCAAACTTAGTTCCACAACAACACTCACAAAGCTAAAATTCCATACTCTCCTAAATCCTAGGATAGGGGAAAATCATGGTTTTTCTGAGTTGATGGCTTGTAATGTAAGGTCATCAAGAACAATAGGCTTCAAGGCTCAATGTGGCTAACTAGGGATCATTCATCAAGGTTGGTTCAATTTATGGCCAAGTAGTTAATTCAAAGAAAATTGCCTAAATCATTTGATGCAACACATAATCATGCAAACCATAAAGAGATTCAAGCAAATCCGGGAAAGTGCAACTTGAAAGTGATTCACACAATCAAAAACAGAGTTGGAGGCTCAAATCCTCACCTGGACATTTTGCAAATTGTTTGACCGAGATACAATTCCTAGTGTGTGCACCCCCCTCACCCCAAACTTATCATAAATCAAGTAATCGCAATAAATCTCAAAGTTCAATTTTCAATTTTTAAGTGGGGATCAATTTTCTAATTTCAGAACCTAGGGGGAAAGCATCGATGGTCAATATAATTCATGCAATCAATCTATGCTCAATTTAATCAAAATCCAACAAGCTTGCCGACACGACATTCATACAACAACTCTTGATCTTCTCAAATTATTCAAGAGTGACAAACAAAAACAAAAACATAAACAAAACAAAACAAAAGTTAGGAGAAGGGAGGGATACCTAGCTTGGGTTGCCTCCCAAGTAGCGCTTGTTTAACGTCCCGAGCCTGACTCAAGTCGCCCCTAAGGGTTAATCCGGAGGAAGATCCTGCTTGCCATGCCATTCCTTGGCCCGTTCTTTGTAGGTTTGTGCCCTTTTATATGCTCGCATGCGGTTCCCGGACAGCTCATTTAAGTTCAGGACCCTTCTATAATCAGCACGAACTCTCCACTCCGTGGTGGTCTTTTTTGGGATCAACTTATTGTTTTCATTGACCACCACGGTTGTGCCACCTTTTGACTTCGGTTCTTTATTATCCTTTTTCATACCCTTGTTGTTGAGCTTTTCCCTTGCACATTCATCCTCTGGGACACTCGATATGGCTTCCATGTCTTTTAACCATTCAAGATAGACCTCATCCCCCGAAGGGCCTTTTTTCTCACTATCATCATGGGATTTTACCAACACTTGAGCAAGTGAAGAACCATGGGCTTCTCTAGTTGCCCTTGCCTTGGCAGTTGGATCCACCATATCCAATCGATACACTTCCGTCCTCTCTGCAGGGTGCTTCATTGTTTCAAAGAGATTGAAGACTACCTCCTCATCTTGCACCCTTAGAGTGAGTTTCCCTTGTCACACATCTATCAAGGCACCCCCAGTGGCCAAGAAGGGCCTACCTAATATGAGAGGGATCTCGGCGTCTTCATCCATATCAAGCACTACAAAGCCCGTCGGAAATATAAGCTTGTCCACCTTCACTAACAAGTCTTCGACCACCCCATAAGGATATTTTATAGAGCGGTCGGCCAGTTGGAGCGACATCCGTGTATCCTTGACTTCTTGGATCCCCAACCTCTTCATCATAGAGAGGGGCATCAAGTTGATGCTTGCCCTAGATCACATAATGCCTTCCCTACAGTCATCTCCCCAATGGTACATGGTATCGAAAAGGAACCGGGATCCTTCAACTTTGGAGGGAGTTTTCTCTGAAGGATGGCACTACACTCCTCGGTCAAAGCAACCGTTTCCTCATCCTCTATTTTCCGCTTCTTGGTGAGAAGATCCTTCATAAACCGGGCATATGATGGCATCTGTTCCAAGGCTTCCGCAAATGGAATGTTAATCTGAAGTTTTCGGAAGACATCAAGGAACTTATTGAATTGCTTATCCTGTTGAGGCTTCTTCAATCTTTCAGGATACGGTACCTTCATGTAAGGTGGGAGGTCTTGGGGTTCAACCCACTTCTTCTTTCGGAACTCTTCATCCACAAGCTTCAGCCTTCCCCCTTGCTCCGGTTCCTTGTCACTTGCCAACTTCTCTTTTTCAGGTTGCTCTTCTTCAACATGTGGTTGTTTCGGGGCCTTGTCATCCTGAGAACTAGTTGCACCCCTGTTAGGTTCCAACACCCTTCCGCTTCTAGTAGATATGACATTGCATTGTCCCTTGGGGTTGTTCTCGGTATTACCTGGGAAAGTGCCTGGGAGACGCTCATTTAGTTGCTTTGCGAGTTGGGCCATCTGTGTCTCTAGATTGTGAATTGCCGCCCCTGTATGCGTTGTCCACTTGTCAATGGCAGTATTTGTGTCGATTGACAATTTCTCCATTGCTGCATTCATCTTCTCAAAAGTTGTGCCTGTAAAGGTTGACAACTTCTCAAAAGCCAGCTCCCACGGTTGTCTTCCACCATCTGTTATTTGCAACTGATTAGGCCCTGGAAGAGCTTGCTGGGTATTGCACTGCTGGATTCCAATGTTTGGCCTCAGACCCTGTGGAGGTTGTTGCCAATTCTGTTGAGGATGTTGCTGCCCGGATAGACCACCACTAGCATTACTCCAAGCGAAACCCGGATGGTCTCTCCTCATATACCCCTATTCGATTCTCGATCGTAGTCATTCCATGCATTTCTCTGATAGTTGTTCTGGGGCACAGTGTCATAGAAATTGTGGCATGAGTCCACATGTTCCTGAGGGAAGTTGAATGGACAGTTCCGAGTGTCATGATCTCCATTACAATTATCACAACCCAGAGGCATTCCCTCATGTATCACATTAGCCTTCTTGTTCTCTGACAAAGCCGCAACTTGCATCTTCAATGATTTGACTTGCTCTAGAATGGCCTCCATTGTTCCAGCACTGACTCCACTTGAGTTTTCCCTACCACGGTTGTAATCATTATATGACATCTTTTCCAATAGTGCCCATCCATCCTCAGCTGATAAATATGAGAAAGAACCGCCAGCTGCGGCATCACAGTTCATCTGATAGCGTCCCCTCAACCCATTAAAGAAGTGCTGAACTTTGGAGACGGGGTCAAAGAACGCTGAAGGGCATCTTCTCAATAAGCCATTGTACCTCTCCCAAGCTTCATTATATGTTTCATCCTATGTCTGCCTGAAAAACGTAACGGCTATTCTTGCTTGTGCCGCTTTCTAAGGAGGAAAATATTTGGTTAGGAACTTTTGTGCCATTTGCTCCCAAGTTCTGATGCTGTTCCTATCCAAGCTGTCAACCCAATCGCGAGCGACATCCCTAAGAGAGAGAGGGAAAAGCCGCAAGCGGAACTCATCCTGAGAGACTCCCCTGGTCTTCTGCAAGTCACAAGCTTCAAGGAAGCGAGTGATGTGTCTATGAGGGTCCTGTTTGCCACTCCCATCAAACTGATTCTCACGGATCTGGAATGTGACACATGCTTCCACTCTGAAAGAGTCTGTATTCAGGTTGCCCCTCACGATAGAAGAGTCACAATCTCCCAAGCTGGGTAGATCGTACTCGAAGATAGGCTTGTAACGAGGAGGAGGAGGAGGATTTTCTTCGGCCATGTCCTCAAGATTAATCGCTTCAAGCCTCTTTCTTTCTCTGACTTCCTTCCTTAAGCGCTTCTCGGTCTTGGTGATCTCCGAATCAAATAACAGGTCCTCTTGTGAAAGGGTACCTCGCATACAAAAACACGGCAAGACCAAGTGGAATCAAAGAAGTAGAGAGAAATAATAAAGAAATAACAGAAAAATAAAAAGAAAAACAGCTTAACCAAATAATCAAATTCCCTAAAAAAATTAGAAAAACTGGCTGTGCCAATCCCCGGCAACGGCGCCAAAAACTTGTTGTTACGCCGGCAAGTGTACCGGTTCGTCGCAAGCAATAAAATAACACGGTAAGTAATTACCGAGGTCGAACTCAGGGATTGGGCTACCAATTCGACTAATCCGCGGGAAATCCGATACGTTTGGTCAAGTTAGAGAGAAGTGGTTGAGAGAGAGAGATTATGATCGCAATTCAAGTAACAAATCGAATAAAGCTAAGGTGATTAAATTCAGAAATTAAAATATCCAAGGTCTCAATTCCACCTACCCAATCATGTATAGTACCCAAGTGATGATGTATTCCTCCCTAAGTTCAATTACAATGTCAACCGGGACCCCCAAATTCTCCTATATCCACTGTCGTGCTCAATAGGACATATTCGACGATTGGATCAATTACTTACTAGGTCTCATAATCCTAATCTCGAATTCTATTAAACCTTGTTCCCTATATGGTTGCACTAATCAAATAAATCCACTGTCGTGCTCATTATTCAATTAATGATTCCAATTCAAGTTCTAAAACGCGACTCGCCGTTCGGCCTCAAACACGTTAACTAGTTAATCACGCAACACATATGATCAACGCAATAATATCAGAATTGGAAAACATTCATAAGAGAAGGGGAGAAAAACATACATCACAAGAACACTACACCGCCATGGGTGGCTTCATTGATCCCTCGGACGAGGGGATTAGTTCCTCATGCCCGTGACGACGCACAAACAATCGGCAATAATCTCCATAATAATAAACTAAAAGAAGAAAAGAAGGAGACGCAGCTCCAAAGAATACAAGGATTCGCCTAAAACTGCTCTACAACCATGGCTAACAACTTCCTCCCCAATTCTGATCTGAGACAGCCTTTAAATAAGGATTCTGTTTCTCGCCCGCTCGCGGGGCGAGCTTATCCTCGCGACGCGAATTTTAGTTTGGCGCGCATTCAAATCTTGGATCTCGCGGGGCGAGCGTCTATTCGCGAGGCGAATTGCAGTTTTGGCTCCATCCTGAGTTTGAATGATCGCGTGGCGAATTGTGATTGGCGAGGCGAGTCTCCAAACCCTAATCTGTCACAGCCGTGATATTCATCACGGCTAGGCCGTGATGGTCTCTGTCTTCCAGGGTCTTCAGGATCTCGCGAGGCGAGACACCTCTCGCGGGGCGAGACTTCAATTCTAGGCTGTGACCTTCATCACGGCTAGGCCGTGATTGTCTCTGACTTCCAGGTCTTCATGTTTCGCGGGGCGAGAATATTTTAGCGGGGCGAGCCAGAAGTGATGACTTTTGCTGTTTTGTTGACCTTCAGGCTCGCGGGGCGAGCATCCACTCGCGAGGCGAGTGTCTCCAGACTTGCAATTTCCACTGCTTTTTGACTTTCCTTGACTCCCGGAGCTTCACCTATTGACCTGAAAACACCAAAAGCAACCAAAAGCATAATTCTATCCAAAATAAGCTAAAAACTACACAAAAGACGCAAAACGAGTAAAAGTCCAACTTAGGAACAAAACAAGGCAAATTTGGGAGAAAACGAGTGTGAACTCGACTAATTGGCACATAAACCCTAGTTCATCTAGTCATAAAACTAGATAAGCCGAAGGCTTATCAACAAGCGTTCTTTATTCTTTATCCTTTGAGCTATTGTCCATAGGTCTTCGAGATCTTTAAGGAAGGAATTTGATATGAATAAGATGACTTGAACTTCATTTATGACAAACTGACATTATACCAGAGTTGGAAAAACAGACGGGTGAGAAGTAATCAAAACTTCGACGAGTGCTCAAGCAGTCCACAAACTAGACGGGTGCTAGCTTATTCCAAAAGTCAGACGGGTGATCAACTGAGTCTGTTTCAGACAGATGCTTCTTGCCACGTCATCAAGTAAACTCAGATCTTGATAGCGCATTGGCTTGGTCTTTGACTAAAAATCAGAACTCAGACGATTGCTCAAGCAGTCCGCAAACTTGATGGGTGCTAGCTTATTCCAAAAGTCAGACGGGTGATCAACTGAGTCTGTTTCAGACAGATGCTTCTTGCCACGTCATCAAGTAAACTCAGATCTTGATAGCACATTGGCTTGGTCTTTGACTAAAAATCAGAACTCAGACGATTGCTCAAGCAGTCCGCAAACTTGATGGGTGCTAGCTTATTCCAAAAGTCAGACGGGTGATCAACTGAGTCTGTTTCAGACAGATGCTTCTTGCCACATCATCAAGTAAACTTAGATCTTGATAGCGCATTGACTTGGTCTTTGACTAAAAACCAGACGAGTGGTTTTCAGACAGGTCTTATAAACTGACCTCTGCTGAAAATCAGACGAGTGACCTTAAATCTAATTTTCTGCACACTTATCAGATTTGTCAGTAATTTCATAAGTATCAATATTACCATACTTAATCTATTTGGAATCATCAAAACTTAGAGAATTTACATATTGAATGTGTTTCAGACTTATGAGGTCTCAACAGTCTCCCCCTTTTTGATGATGACAAATAATTTTTCTGATTTTATTGAACATCAAAAAGCAATAAGAGAAATTTCAGAAGATATAATTTTTAATAACCCCCCCTCCCTTAGTTTATGCATCAGATAAACAAATATTTTTAGCAAATTGTATTAGAGCAACCATAACTTTTGTAACAGAAAAACGCAAAGTCAGAACTAATTTTCTTATTTTTCTATTATATTTTCTATTTTCCTCCACCTTTTGGCATCAATCAAAAAGTAAGTAAGACATATATATTAAGACAGATAGCCCAAAGCAATACAAAAAAAAAATTCATTTCATATAATAAGAGTCAGAAGTGTTATAAGTGTTAGACATCACTGACTAGTATATTGCATGACTTAGGAGAAAATAAAAAAAAGACGAAGTCCTAAGATCTAAGAACTAGGGCCTCCTTGGCTTTTGAAGAAAGCTTCCATCATCTTCTGCATTGCTTGCTGCCGAGCTAACATCTGAGCTTGAAATGCAGCTTGCTGAGCAATTGCTTCATCTTGTCTTTGAATGACAGTCTGCAAACTTGAAGACATTTCATCTAGCCTCTGATGGGCAGCATGATCATAAGCAACTACAGCAGTAGAATCTGTTGTAGCCATTGCAGTTGCAGATGCGGATGGAGGAGGTGGATTAGAAGGAGGAGTAGGAGGTAACTCTTCAATGATAATGTGTTCCTCAGGTCGAGGGTCTAGAAAAACATTGATTGTAAAAATTGAAGGGGAAAAAGGATAGAGAGCATAGGCTTGACTACCTCTGGTTGGAATTGTTTTCTTCTCTTATTCAGATACTCCAGAGCTAGAGCCACATCTCCAATAGATGTCTCAGAATTTTAGAAACTTGGGATGGGTCTCTGTTGTGAACAACCTTAGTTTGGAATTGTATTTGTTGTCATTGAGCTTGATCAGACAGAATTGTTGATCTCCAGCAAGTCAATGACCTTTTGTTTTCTTTTCAAGGCCATGGAGTCAGGCATTACTTTGAGCTCAGTAGAGGGTCTCATGAAGATGTGAGGATTGAAGAGCCATTTGTTTACTGGTTTTTGTTTTTTGGCAAGCTTAACAAGCTGCCTTTCAGCTTCCAGTGAAGCAATGAAATCCAAGTCTTTGCTGCTAAGAAAATTTGAGCAAGACTCATCTGTGATAGAGAAGGGAGTGGTTTTGGAAGATAGGTGATATGGAGGTAAAGTGGCTAAAGGGAGTGGGTTGTGTCTTGTTTCAGAGAATAAATCTGGAAAGATTATTCTCAGAGGGACTTGGTTCTAGTTTCTGATGTAATCAGGGGTTTGTATTTTGGGTGAAGGTGGAGAAGTGGGATTGTCAAAATAATCAAAGTCATTGACATCCTTAATGAGAAGAATGTCAGAATGATGAGATGTTTGTGGTATGGAAGTATCAGACATGTGAGTTTCTGATATGGTAGGATTAGGTTCAGAAGAGTGATGGATGGGTGATGTGTGTGAAAGAGTTGGAATTTTTGGTGAAGAAGGTGGAGTAGGGGTGTTTTGTTTTGGTTGAGGTGATGGTGTTCTTTGTAGTGGTGGTGTTGGTACTTTTTGTGGAGACAATGGCAATGGTGATGATGGTTGTAGAATAGAGGTTGTTGTGGCTGTTGGTTGAGGTTGAAATGAGGATTCTCTTTGAGGTGAGGGTGATGGTGATGGAGTAGAAGGTAATACCAATTTCCTTCTTGTCACAGTGGTCCTCTTTTTCTTAGGGATCCTTGTCTTGTCTGATTGAGACTCCCCCTCAGATTGCACTGCTCTCTTCCTCTTGAAGACTTTTTTTAAACAGGGTGCAGTAGGAGCAGAAGCAGCAACTTGCTCAGAGGATTCAGCAACAGGCTCAACAACCTGAGAGACATCATCAACATCTTGAAACACAGAAGTTTCAGCAGTTGAGAGAGTAACTTTCGTCTTCTTCCTTTGAAGTTGAGACATTTCTTCTTCAACATGTTCCTCAAAAGGTTTAGCCTTAACTACTGGAATGCTCAGTCTTTCACTAGCAGGTGCAGCAGAGGGAGATGCTTCAATAGTTGAAGGTTCTGCAATTGGTTGAAGTTGAATTTCATCAAAGACAGGGTCTTTGAAGCTATCTCTGTGCAGAGATCAGTATGGAAAGCTTGTGCCATGTTGCTCAAAGAGTTGGCTCTGAAGATTCTTGTCAGAAGCATACCATAGGGATATCCACCCTTGCACTTCCCTTTAATAGTTTTCAGCATGTGTCCAAAAATAAAATCTATGATATCTAGCTTGATTCTTTGGACTAAGTGGTAGATAGCAAATTTTTCTATCTTACTCACACGATCCCTAGAACCAGTTTTAGGTATCACACAGTTAATTAGAAGAACATGAAGAAATCTTGCCTTTGGAGTTAAGAACTTTGAATCAAAGTCCTTTGGCTTGGGAACTCCATACAGTACAAGGTTCACAGCTGCCTCGCCACCTTGATTCTTCACCCAGCTTTTGTCGTAGCCCGCTCCTTCTCTAGGGCACTTAGTCACTTCAGCAAGTGACTCATGGATGATGAAGACATGGTCTTCATCAACATCACCAGAGATCATGAAGGTTGTGCTGTCCTTGGCGACTTTAGAGTTTTTCCAGAAGTCTCTTACCAAGGAAGGATAGACATCTGCCATAATCTGGAAGAATGGTAGCCACCCAGCATGCACGTTTTCTGGCTTGACATCTAGTCCTTTGTTCTTCAACTCAGAGAAGTTAGGGATCCTTCCAGGATGCACTTTCTTTAGTTATGTTAAAGAAAGTCTGGATCTTTCAGCAACATCTTCAAGAAAACTTTTGGGTGCCATTGTTTCAGAGGAGAAAATTTTTAGGGTTTGGAAAGGAAGGGTTTCGAAGAGATGAAGACGAAGAGAGTTTAGAGAGAGACTGTGAGTAAGAGACTTTGAGTGGGTAGTTTTGAAACGACACGAATTCCTTTTATTAAAACACTTGAGTGTTTTTTGTGTTGGGAAAGAGGAGAGGGAGATTATTGCTATAAACAACAATAAATTTTGAAAAGACAGTTGTAAATTAAATGAAACGTTTTTCAGAAAAGGAGAGACAAAAAATACAATGTACATGTGTCATAGTCAGGGTTTAGCACTGAGTGCTTTTAGCCACGTCATCAGACGCTTAGCTTAAAATAGACGAGTCAAACAGATATAAAATTTAGACAGGTAAAGTTTTCAGACATATCAGCAAGCACTCATTCAAACACATTATGTATATTAAGATTCCTTCTGATAAAAACAAATCTATCTTCACTTAAGGGTTTTGTAAAGATATCTGCCCCCTGATATTTAGTGGTTACAAACTTAATTTCAAAAACACCCTTTTGAACATAATCTCTCATAAAATGATGCTTAATTTCTATATGTTTTGCTTAGAATGCTGTATGGGATTCTTAGACAGATTAATAGCACTAGTATTATCACATCAAACAGGTATATTATGCTCAAACATTGAATAATCCTCAAGTTGATATTTTACCCAAACCAGTTATGAACAACAACTGGCTGCAGATATATACTCAGCTTCAGCAGTTGATAGAGCAATAGTACTTTGCCTTTTGCTTGACCAGGAGATCATATTTGCTTTAATGAAGTAACATCCTCCACTGATACTTTTTCTATCAATTCTATCTCCAGCAAAATCAGCATCACAGAATCCAGCTAACCTGAAATCTTCAGCTTTCTTATATAATAGGCCAAGGTTAGTGGTTCCAATCAAATATCTGAAAATTATTTTAACAGCCTTATGGTGAGATTCTTTAGGGTCTGATTGAAATCTAGCACAAAGACAAACACTGAATTGAATATCAGGTCTGCTAGCAGTTAAATACAGAAGAGATCCAATCATACCTCGGTAGACAGTTTGGTCTACCTTTTTACCTTCCTCATCCTTGTTTAGAACAATTGATGGATGCATAGGAGTACTCATAGGCTTTGATTTTTTTCATTTTGTACTTTTTCAGAAGTTCCTTGGTGTACTTCTGTTGATGAATATATATTCCATCACTTGTCTGTTTTGTTTGAAGACCAAGGAAGAACTTCATCTCTCCCATCATGCTCATTTCAAATTCATTCTGCATCAACTCAGAGAACTCTTTGCAGAGCTTTTCATTAGTAGCACCAAATATAATATCATTAACATAAATCTGTACTACTATGAAGTATTTCTTTGAGCATTTCTTAAAAAGTGTAGTGTCTACTTTTCCTCTAATGAAATTATTTTCCATTAGATATGTGTTTAGCCTATCATACCAAGCTCTTGGAGCTTCTTTGAGTCAATATAAAGCTTTCTTAAGCTTTCCGATTGCCACCAAAAGTCACATGTCCTCCTTTCTTAGGTTAAAGGTCTAGGAACATAAACCTTTCTCCTGTCATGTGTCGCGAGAATCCACTGTCCAGGTACCATGACCGGTGTTTCTTTTGTCCCGTTAAGTAGGTCTGCAACAGAAATGATCATGGACTTAGGTACCCACACTTTCTTGGGTCCTTTTCTATTAGTATAAGGAGTCTGTGAAGACTTCTTTATCTTTTTGTAGATACACTTAGACGTGATATGTCTAGTTTTTCCACAACATGTGCATATAGGTTTATTTGATACAGATTTGATAATTATTTTTGAGAACTTTGTTGATCCTTTATGATGTTCTTGACTGGAATATCCTATTCCTTCTCTGTTAAGGGAGTGCCTCTGACTTCCCAAAAGTTTAGTCAGATTATCTCTACCATTAACAAATTTGGAAAGATCTATGGTGAGCTCTTCTACTTTCTGTTGAAGTTTATTAATTTCTTCAGAAGGTAGAGTTTCAACTGAGATCTCAGCTTTAAACTTTTCAGTCTTAAGCATACTATTTTCTTCAGCTAACTTTTCACACTTTTGAGATTTCTGTGTATACTCATTTGAGAGTTTAAAATACTATCTCTTGAGGGATTTTAAAGCTTTAAACATATAGTTGGATTATTCCAATAGTTCATCATAGGCATCATTCAATTTCTCAAGTTCAGAATGTACCTCAGTGTCTGATTCAGAGTCAGTATCTGTCATAAGACAGAGATTTGCTTGAAGCTCCTCTCCTTCACTTTCAGTGGAGCTTTCATCAAGATCTTCCCAAGTGGCCATCATTCCTTTCTTCTTTTTGTTGAAGAACTTCTTGGGAGATTGCTTTTTGAGCTGAGGGCATTCTGCTTTGATATGACCGGGCTTCTCACATTCATAACACACAGTGGCATTCTTGTCATGAGATCCACCATCTTTGTTTTTCTCTTTGTTGAAGTGCCTGAAAGGTTTGTTCTTTCTGAAGTTTCTTTTCTTCCAAAGCTTTTTCATTTTTCTAGTGAAAAGAGAAAGTTCATCATCTGAATCATCTTCATTTGATTCCTCAGATTCCTCTGAAGATTCATCAGCTTTGAGAGCTTTTGATGAGATTCCTCTAGATGATTTCTTGTCAGCTTTGAGGGCAATGGATTTGTTTTTATTTCCATTGTTTTCTTCAATCAGCTCTTGTTCATGGATTTGGAGAGTGCCAAGAGGCTCATCTAGCTTCATTATTGTTAAGTCTTTGGCCTGAGATACAGTAGTCACAAGTGGTCTCCATTACTTTGGAAGACTTCTAAGAATCTTTTGAATGTGTTCCTCAGTTTTGTAAACTTTTCCCAGTGATTTTAGTCCATTGGTTATGGTTTGAAATCTTCCATACATTTGGCCAATAGTTTCACCTTCTTCCATTTTAAATAGCTCATACTTTCTGACCAACATGCTAACTTTGGTCTCTTTGACTTTGCTGGTTCCTTCATGAGCAACCGCTAGTGAATCCAACATTTCTTTTGCAGATTCACAAGAACACACTTTTTCAAATTCTTCTCTGCTCAAGGCGCACACGATTGCATATCTAGCCTTGGAATTTGACTGCCACTTTGTCTTTTGCTCAGAGGTCATGTTAGCTTTAGGAACTTCATCTCCATCTTCATCTTTAAGGACAAAGGGGCCTTCTTCAATGAGATCCCAAAGATCAGAGTTAGTGGACTGTAAGAACCACTTCATCTTTTCTTTCAGTAAATGCAGTCCTCTCCATTGAAGTAAGAAGGTCTCGACATTGAGGATCCTTCTCCAGCATGGTACTTGCTTGTGCTAGCTTCTCCTGCCATCTCCAAGATCTTTTCCTCTACACTGTTAAGTGCTCAACCTAGAGGCTGTGCTCTGATACCAACTGAAATAACCAAATTTAACACAAGAAGGGGGGGGGGGGGGTTGAATTGTGTTTACCAACTTTTTCGGTTACTTAAAAAGATTTTCGAAGGCACAACAAGTAGAAATTAGATTAGAGAAAATCAGATGAGTGATACGTCTAATATTCAGACAGAATATGCAAGCAAACATAGAAGAGTAAAACAGAGTTTGATATTCACAATATTAACTCCCCAAGTTAAAAGCATGAATAGAATAATACTTAAGCAAAATAAAGAGATAAGGAAAGAGGAATATCATTTAAGAGTTTTATACTGGTTCACCCCAAAATCCATAGGGCTGCGTCCAATTTCTTGGCAGCACCAAGTTTCCACTATAATTGAGAGTAAATTACAGTACAAATATTCTTTGCACACCTAGCCTCTTCAGGCTCAACACTCAAACAAGTATTCTTTGCACACCTAGCCTCTTCAGGCTTAAACTCAAACAAGTATTCTTTGCACACCTAGCCTCTTCAGGCTCAACACTCAAGGAATATAAAGGTTTTGTGTAATTAATACAACTTTCAAGTCTTTCAGAACACACTCAAGGAGTGGAATACATATGAAGTGTGAAATACTGTGAATTAATATCAAATGATTGAAGGTGTACTCAATGAAAGAATGAAGAAGTTAATGAGGAGAGTAAATGCTTCTGCACAGTGTTCTTAATGATATTCAACTTGTTATCTTCATCTTCATTGTTTGGTCTATTTAAAAACTTCAATCAAGAGATCCGTTTAGACACAGCTTCAGAAAGTGTGTTCTTCTAATGTAAGCTTCTGAGACACCATTAATGCCAAATAGTCGTTCTGTATAAACATTAAATGCTTGGGAACGTTTAGCTTTGACATGGTTTTCCAAGGGTACACTTTATTCTGAATCAGCTGTTGTTATCAGAGTATGCAGCAGGAGGCTTCTTGTACTTACAGCAGGGAGCTTTCCTCTCTTAGTACAACAGTCAGTTCACTTTCCAAAAAGCACTTTTACTTTGTACTAAAACAGCTAAAAGGTTACTGCTGTGGTACGAAGATTGCATGTTTATTCCTTAAAACCTTGAAACAAATGTTCTTTATTCTTTATCCTTTGAGCTATTGTCCAGAGGTCTTCGAGATCTTTAAGGAAGGCATTTGATATGAATAAGATGACTTGGACTTCATTTATGACAAACTGACATTATACCAGAGTTGGAAAAACAGACGGGTGAGAAGTAATCAGAACTCAGACGAGTGCTCAAGCAGTCCAAAAACTAGACGAGCACCTTATTCCAAAAGTCGGACGGGTGATCAACTGAGTCTGTTTCAGACAGATGCTTCTTACCACGTCATCAAGTAAACTTAGATCCTGATAGCGCGTTGACTTGGTCTTTGACTAAAAACAAACGAGTGGTTTTCAGACAGGTCTTATAAACTGAGCTCTACTGAAAATCAGACGAGTCAGAAAGTAGACGAATGACCTTAAATCTAATTTTCTGCACACTTATCAGATTTGTCAGAAATTTCATAAGGTTCAATTTTACTATACTTAATCTATTTGGAATCATCAAAACTTAGAGAATTTACACATTGAATGTGTTTCAGACTTATGAGGTCTCAACAAAATGCACGACACTTCTTATATTCTTTTTTTTCTTTATAAATCTCTGGAGATCCTAACTTCCCTTCGTCGAGCGATAGGCCACAATAGACCCATAATACAATTGTTCTCAGAGGACGGCCTCTCAATTTTTGTCCGAGCTCCAATCGTTCAACGGTATCACGTTAAACCTAAATAATGTTGTCCGATCTCTGATTGACTCCATCCATGTTGGGAAATCGACTACCACGATACGGGGTCGCGAGGCCTTCGGTCTTCTGTGGCATTCGAACCCAGATGTCCCTATAGACCTAGTGGCCTTAACTGGCTAAACTTGTTAATCCACAACGGATTGTAGCTCGAAAAACATGGCACGTCTGCCATCTCATGCATGTAAAACAGTTGTTCTTTCCTGTTTTCTTTTTCGCATCGTTCTTCTTTGTCGAGGCTCAAGGCTCACGACTACAATTTTCTTAAAGGCATCAACCTCATTCATTCTTAACACAGGACACATAGTCCGAATACTCAATCACGATACACTAGGTTGATGCACCAGTGCAAGGTCCGCAGTTCATGGGATACAAAATCCACCATGTACAACACGGATTAAATCCACGTCTTTCTCATAGGACTCTAGACCCGACGTCTCAGCCTCTAGGTCCACTTTTTCATTTCCAAAACAATTTTCGTTCTGTGAAAACTAATACCAAAGACAAAAATTCTGAAACTCATCAGAGTTTATCAAATAATTTTCGCTATTGTAAAACCTTTTGCAGAAAATCTTTTTTCGTTGAAATTTATTTCTAAAACATTAAATCTTAAAAATTCATTTTTATCAAACCTTTTTGCTAAAACAAAAGATTTATAGAATTTTCTGCCACCAAGGAAATTTTCTGAACTTTTTATTTAAATCATCTTTTTATGAAACAAAAGACTTTTTATTTTAAAATTCTTTTACTTTAATAACATTAAAATATTTTAGAGACTTTTTATTTTATTTTCGAAATATATAGGGAAAAATAAAGATAATGTTATTTTTCACAGTTTGTCCTTTCAAACACTCATACTTAAAATTTATTAATAAAATTATTTGTGAATCTTTTCTAAAATTCTTAGGTTTTCATAAACTCTTTCTCTTGAGAAAACTGAAAATATCATTTCTTTTCTAATTAAAGTTTTCAATAGCTTAATTCATTATTATCAAGCTATGACCAGTGTCATGCTCTCAGTCAAACCAATCATACATAACATAATTTCATATAAAAATATAGGCAGTTATAGACATTCATTTATTGACAGTTAAGTAACACAACATATTATTATCAAACATCATAACATAAACATACTCAAAGAAAACAAGGACTTTAAATGTGTAACTATCAAACTCATGAGGTAAGCTCCCCTTACCTTCAACAGTACAACTAGACTTTCTTTTCTTCAAACTCAAGCACACAAATTCAAACCTTCAACAATCAATAAATCACAAGTTAAACAAATAAGAAAATTTTATGGTTACCCTTAAGGATATCCATGGCCAATAGATAATGTTCCGTCCAAATATCCCAGATGAGAGATACTCGGCTGGAGAAAGTTTAGTGGGAGTGTTTTGGAATGTGCTTGACAGAATGTGAATTCTGCTCCTACGTATCCAAATGGGAATCAAAGCAAACGTAGTTCTCAGTGAAGGGGTTGGACCCCTATTTATAGAGATGTTTAGAATCAGGCTCCGAGTTATACGGAGAGATATTAGGATCAGGCTCTGATTATGCAGAGAGATATTAGGCTCCTGATTATGCGGAGAGATATCAGGCTCCTGATTATGCGGAGAGTTATTAGGATCAGCGAGATATTCGGCCCAGTTAGTTGTGACTGAATAACTCGGGGCCGAGATATCTTCGTTCGTGGTCTGGTATGGAATAGGGCCGAGTAGTTGTCCTCGGGTGTTGAGTGTACTAACGGGTCTTCGACTTTATGGGAGTTCGGGTGAACGCCCACCTACGAGAATGAGCTCGGTCGTATTGACAATCCTCGGGCTTATATCTTCGGCCGGTACACAAGCCCCCCGAGCTCCGAGCTTTAAATAAGCGAAAGAGCTGATAAGTATGAAATCGAGCTAATTCTTCGGCCACACAAACTTCTACATTCCCAGCTGTCATTTCAATCAAATCTTTCCTCTTTGTCAGAGAAAGCAATCATTCTCCCTAATACTTCTGCGGTACGCTTTAGGTAAGGAACCCTAGAGTTCCGCGCCCATTTAATGGGGAAAAAATCAAAATTCGCGCCCTTTTGGACTTGATGGGACGTGGACTGTCAACCACAGCTACAGATATCCCTTCCGACTCCAACTCCCTTCTACCTTGCTTATCCTCCTTCGCCCTTCACCTTCGTCTTCCAAGTTTCTGCCATTACTCTTCTGCTTGTCATTTTTCAAGTACGCCCAGTATCCTTCTTCCCCTCGTGCTTCTAAGTTTAATTTCTGCTTACCAGATGAGTTCATCTATGTCCTCTGAGTCAAATACCTCGCCTCTAATCGAGCGCGAGGTTTCCCCCATTGGGGGTTCTCCCTCCACCTCTTCGATTCCTTCACGGGAGTTGAAAATCGGAGAAGGGGAAGCGTCCTCCTCCGGGTCGTCTTCCCCTGGGTCTGATTCCTCTGGGTCTGACTCCAAGTCTGGCTCCCCCTCTCCCCCGGTGTCCAAACCTGCCGCTCGTAAACAGCGCTTAAGGGTTCCAAAAGACCCTATTCCTGATATCACCCTTCCTGGGTATACCTGGGTTAAAGGCGAGGTTGGGACCTTTTTTTCTGACTTCCAAACTCCAGAATCAATTGATCAACTTTGGTCCCAAATTAATATCTCGGCGTCAGGGGACGAGTCCGAGTTTATTTGCTCCCCATGCTCGGGTACCGAGTGTGTCTTTCTCAGGGCTCGACCTTCCGAGTCCCCCCTTTACATGTACAAAACATTATTTGATATGCTGCGTGTGTCTCTTTCTTTTACCGAGTTTGAGTGAGATTTTCTGAGAACCATGAACGTCGCTCCTACTCAACTTCACCCCAACAATTGGGCTTTTATGAAAGCCTTTCAGATTCTATGTAAATACCTCGGGATGGAGCCCACCACTCCAAAATTTTTGTATTTTTACCAAACAAGGTTTGGTGAGAAAATGGGATGGATTTCCCTTAACGAGCTGAACCGGAGAGGGCTGCTTAGTCTGTAGACATCATCGTACAAAGATTTCAAAGTCGGCTTCTTTCGAGTTCGCCCCTCGGGTTCTCACTCCTCCCACTTTTTTGACGATGACAACTGTGCCAAGTTTCCTTTATACTGGCAATCCTCCCCCACAAAATTCGTTGGCTTTGAGTACCAATCCCTCCCGGCCGAGGATAGACGGGACATAGACAAAATAGAAAAACTTCCTCGGCCCCTCCATTGTGGACACCTCCTGAAACTACCCTTCTCCTCTACTCCGAGAACTGACCGGAAAAATAAGTGCTCGACTTTTTAGTTTTTGAATCTTTTCTGTATGTGTTGCTGTACTAACAACTCTTTCTTTTTGGCAGTCATTATGGGGAAATTTGACTTCTCCAAGCTGGTAAAGGCTGCAGCAAAAGAGGTTCAGGGTCCCTCTTCAACTGAGAAGAAGAAGAAAAGACCTCCTCCCACCAAGACCTCTGCTAAGGGAACTTCATCATCTGCCCCTCAAAAAAGAAAGAGGGTAGAGGTTGTAGTTGACACCGAATATTCTCCCCCACCTCGCCCAAGTCCTCCACACCCTACTACCCTGGAGACCGGGACCGCGGGGCGAGAAGAACAAAACCCTCCTTCTACTGAGGTGAAGTGGTACAACATTTCCCTAAAAGCAGGGAGCTCGTCCCTTTGGGGCGAAGACTTCAACCCCTTTCCTCCTTTCGACTCGAACTTCTTGAAGCCCACTGATCTCCGGCTAATAAAGCAACAAGGGGCTCTATGGAGGCTCTGTCCACCTACTGCATTCGAGCTGCTGCCTTGGCTTGCTTTTGCAGCCGAGATTTAGTGGATGCTGAGAAGAAGTCTCGGCAACTGGATGCCGAACTGGCTTCTATGGAGAAGTTGAAGGGAGACTTTACTCGAGCCTCCACTGAGCGTGACGAGCTGGCCAAGGCTAATAATCTCCTGAACACTACCATCGCCAGGTTGAATGGCCAGAGCTCCGAGCTTGAGACCAAAGCAAAATCTGCTGAGGAGAGTAAAGCTCAGGCTGAAGAAGGTAGAGCTCATGCTGAAGAGGAGCTCAAAAAGGCTCAAGCTGAAATTGAGCAACTTAAAGCTGCCTTGGAGGCCGAGACCAAGGCCAAGATGGAGCTCCAGGAGGATGTAAAAGAAGCCACTAACTGCATTATTATCGAGCACCGAAAAGGTTTCGACAAGGCTATTGCTCAGGTTGAGGTTCTCGCCCCGAGGGTTGATCTTTCGGGAGTCGATGTGAACAAGGAGGTAGTAAACGGGGAACTTATTCCCATAATTCTTGAAGAGGAAGAGGAGGTGGAGGTGGAAGGGGAGGAAGACTCTCCCGGGGATCACATCGAGGCCGAAGAGGGTCCTAGGGACGAGTAGCTGTTTAGTTTTTTGTAGTCTTTATCCTTTGTAATGGGCTTTTGCCCTTGTAACTTCATCTTACTTAATGAAAACTGTTACCATTTTACTGACTTTCCTTTTTCCTTGTAGCCTCTTGTTTGACCGAGATACACTTGAAGTGTTTTTTTATCTTCCGTCGTTGTGTTTGGCCTGTTTAAACAAATCTTCGGCTAAGACCGAGGTATTCTACCGTCCGTATCAAAAATGGACGGTGGTTGTTACACGTGAAACACATGTTTCACACCTTACGCATGCAGTCACACATTAAATGCTTTGGAAACCGCAATGAGTTCATGCAATTACTGCTTTTTGCTTAGTTTCGAGATTTGTTTTTCAAACAAACCTTTTCCCACGCACACTTCTTCCTTCCCAACGCCTCTCCCCCCTTATAAATAGGGCTGTTTTACTGCTTCTTTCATTCATTCTTCATTCTTTCCCACCAGCCAAATTCGTCTCTCTTCCACCCGAGTAGTTCTATGATAGTGTTAGGGGTTTACGCTCCCCTCTCCCAGTTAACATCCTTTTTTGAGTTTCATAGCTGCCAAAACGGATGTAAGTGGGAGATGGGATCCAGAATTCCTTTTATGATCCAAACCTCCAAGAAGGATGTTAACTGGGGGAATAGCAGACTTCGGGAGTCGCGAAAGGGGTAGAGGCCATCTACTCCCTGAGAGGGCCGAGCACCTCATCATCCAGCTTGGCCGTGTACTCCCGGAGTGGGCCGAGCACCTGATCTTGCCCCTACCCTAATTGGGGAGACGACTGGCAACCCGGGCGGCCCTTATTTTCAATTTCAGCCCTTTATGTAAGTCGTAGTACTTTCCAGTACTCGACTCGTACCTTGTTTCAACTTTTAATATTGTACTCGGTATTATTAATAAATTTCAATGGCTCAGATTCGGCCTTTAGATTGCAATTTTATTCCCGTTACTGCTTGTAATTTATTGCACTTAAGTAATTTCAAATGCTCGAACTCGGATTTTAGGCTCAAACTTGGCCTTAAAAACTTAATGGCTCGTACTCGACATTCAGGCTCAGACTTGGCCTTAAACAATTTAATTGACTTGAACTCGGCCTTCAGGCTCAAACTTGGCCTTAAAAACTTAATGGCTCGTACTCGGCCTTCAGGCTCAGACTTGGCCTTAAATAATTTAATGGCTCGTACTCGGCTCAAACTTGGCCTTAAACAATTAATGGCTCGTACTCGGCCTTTAGGCTCAAACTTGGCCTTAAACAATTAATGGCTCGTACTCGGCCTTCAGACCCAAACTTGGCCTTAAATAATTTAATTGGCTCGAACTCGGCCTTCAGGCTCAAACTTGGCCTTAAACAATTAATGGCTCGTACTCGGCCTTCAGGCTCAAACTTGGCCTTAAATAATTTAATTGGCTCGAACTCGGCCTTCAGGCTCAAACTTGGCCTTAAACAATTTAATGGCTCGTACTCGGCCTTCAGGCTCAAACTTGGCCTTAAACAATTTAATTGGCTCGAACTCGGCCTTCAGGCTCAAACTTGGCCTTAAACAATTTAATGGCTCGTACTCGGCCTTTAGGCTCAAACTTGGCCTTAAAAAATTTAATGGCTCGTACTCGGCCTTTAGGCTCAAACTCGGCCTTTAGGCTCAAACTTGGCCTTTAATAACTTCAATGGATCGAACTCGGCCTTAATAATTTAATGGCTCAAGCAAGGTGCCTTTAGGCTCGAACTCGGCCTTTAAGCTCAAACTTGGCCTTTAATAACTTCAATGGCTCGAACTCGACCTTAATAATTTAATGGCTCGTACTCGGCCTTTAGGCTCGAACTCGACCTTTAATAACTTCAATGGCTCGAACTCGGCCTTAATAATTTAATGGCTCGTACTCGGCCTTCAGGCTCAAACTTGGCCTTTAATAACTTCAATGGCTCGAACTCGGCCGTAATAATTTAATGGCTCATAGAATAAACACATCGGCAAAATAATAAAATAGAACAATGTCCATAATAAATTCTATTATTGGATAAAAAGGTCTGCGGTGTGCCTCGTTAAAACCTTCTCAGTCAAAACCCTTTTTTTGGGATAAAATACCGAGGTAGGAAAAAGAGTACATCACCTGACTATATACATCAACTGTCGCTTAGTGCACTGATCGAGCTGTGATCCAAGCTGGAACTTCTCTAACTCCTCAATGGGTTGTGGCCGTTGTTCTTGCCGAGCTCCCCTGGTCGACAAGGGTTCTTTTGACCGAGAAATTAGCCAACTGCACGGTGATTACCATAGGGTCATCCTGATTAGGATCCACCCCCACAAAGTCTTCGTCAGAAAAGATAATAGGTGAGGAAATTCTCGGGGGCTTGCCGGATACCGAGTTGACAGCCCGAATAGCCCGCAGGTGCTTTCTTCGAGCTGAACTTGTCGTACCTCCCCCTGCGAATCCACCTGAGATAGTGTTTATCACACCTCGGACCACATTATCCTCCTCTCGCCTTTCATTTTGGCCCTCTCTGGTTTCTGTTCTTTCATTATTTCGTTGACCGCCGCCCCTTTTCGGGCTTTGGTCACCTCCTCTCCTTCTGCTTCTGCCATGCCCCTCACCATTGTTGTTGTTTCTCCGAACAAAATTATTGAGATGGCCAGCTTGCACCAACTCTTCAATCTTATCTCGCAGGACCCAGCACTCCTCGGTGGTATGGCCATAATTACGATGATACCGACAATGTTTCTGTCGATCAGCATTCTGGGGCGTGTGGCCACGGTTAGGGAGCTGCAAAAGTTCCGCGTTGTATGCTTCCTCAAACACCCGAGCTCGGTTTGTGTTGAGGGGAGTATAGTTCTCATACTTCGGTCCCCTATGCAAATGCTCGGACGGGCCTTTAAATTTTGGCCTATCACCTCCGGCCCTCCTCCCCTCTCTCCCTTCTCGTCTGTCAGCATAATCAGTTCTCTCCCTTTTCTTAGACTCCTCAACCTCCTCCATATTAATGAATCCCGCAGCTTTTCTCCTCAATTCATCCATACTGGTTGGTGGCTTCCGAGCTAAGTGTCTGGCGAAAGGGCCAGGCCTTAACCCGGTCAAGATGGTGTGTAGTGCAACATCGGCACTGAGATTCCGGATGAGGACCGTCTCCTTGCTGAATCTGACCATGAAATCACGCAGGGACTCATTCTTTTCCTGCCTAAAGTTTACCAATGAGGCCGAGGTTTTTTGATGAGCCCGGCTCGTGGCAAACTGAGCATTGAACTTAGCCATGAATGTGTCGAAGGAGTCAACTGACGCTGGCGGTAGCTAGGTGTACCAGGTCAACGCAACATCCTTCAGAGTAGTCGGAAAGACTTTACACATGACAGCATCGTCGTCGGTAAAGAGGTACATCTGAGTAGTGAAAGCGTCCAAGTGACGCTCGGGGTCCGAGGTGCCATCATATCTGTCAATTCTTATTGGTTTGTAGTTGGCTGGTAGGGGAACCTCCATGATTGCGTTTGTGAAGGGATGCCTCGGCCTCCGCACGCCGGTCCTTTCGTTAAGTCTGTGTGCCTGAAGTGACAGCTCAGGGGCCTGCCTAGGAAATTCCTCCTCGTCTACTCGGTCCATATGATGAGAAGCCCGGAGTTGTGGGCCTCCTTCTCTGCGCGAGTTTATGGATCCCTCATTCTCAGTTTTCCGACGCTCTTTCTCATGAGGAGAAGAGGTCGACCTTTCCCTGCTTCGCTCTCTTTCGCGATGGCTGTTCTGACGGCGGATCTCTTCATTTTCCCTTCTCAGTGTTGCAATCTGCGCGAGAAGTTCTTGAACGATGGGATTGTCAGCCATCATTGCTGGGCCAACTCCATTACCCCCGTTGTTGGCATTCTCTGGCTCCTCCCTCCTGCAGTTTCCGCTCCTTGTTCTGACCATTGTTTGTGGTATAGGAAAATTTTCTTCGATTCCCACAGACGGTGCCAAATGTTCCGTCCAAATATCCCAGATGAGAGATACTCGGCTGGAGAAAGTTTAGTGGGAGTGTTTTGGAATGTGCTTGACAGAATGTGAATTTTGCTCCTACGTATCCAAATGGGAATCAAAGCAAACGTAGTTCTCAGTGAAGGGGTTGGACCCCTATTTATAGAGATGTTTAGAATCAGGCTCCGAGTTATACGGAGAGATATTAGGATCAGGCTCTGATTATGCGAGAGATATCAGGCTCCTGATTATGCGGAGAGTTATCAGGCTCCTGATTATGTGGAGAGTTATTAGGATCAGCGATATATTCGGCCCAGTTAGTTGTGACTGAATAACTCGGGGCCGAGATATCTTCGTTCGTGGTCTGGTGTGGAATAGGGCCGAGTAGTTGTCCTCGAGTGTTGAGTGTACTAACGGGTCTTCGGCTTTATGGGAGTTCGGGTGAACGCCCACCTACGAGAATGAGCTCGGTCGTATTGACAATCCTCGGCCTTATATCTTCGGCCGGTACAGATAATAATTGACTTAGATCATTTAAATTTTTCAAATCTTTGTTAGATAAATTTTAGTGTTTATAGTTAGGTCCAAAAGTCTTCTTGATTCTCATGGTCCACAATGTCACAAATTTTTGAAGTCCAATAGTCAATTCCATAGCATAGGTTTTGGTCAAGCTGAGATAAAAAAATGTAAAGAGCCTTGTTCATCAAGTCATTTTATTAAACATGATGATTTTACACTCATTTTAGTTCATCTATTATTTTTCTGAAATGGTTGAGAATGAGAATGTTCCGTCCAAATATCCCAGATGAGAGATACTCGGCTGGAGAAAGTTTAGAGGGAGTGTTTTGGAATGTGCTTGACAGAATGTGAATTCTGCTCCTACGTATCCAAATGGGAATCAAAGTAAATGTAGTTCTCAGTGAAGGGGTTGGACCCCTATTTATAGAGATGTTTAGAATCAGGCTCCAAGTTATACGGAGAGATATTAGGATCAGGCTCTGATTATGCAGAGAGATATTAGGCTCCTGATTATGCGGAGAGATATCAGGCTCCTGATTATGCGGAGAGTTATTAGGATCAGCGAGATATTCGGCCCAGTTAGTTGTGACTGAATAACTCGGGGCCGAGATATCTTCGTTCGTGGTCTGGTGTGGAATAGGGCCGAGTAGTTGTCCTCGGGTGTTGAGTGTACTAACGGGTCTTCGGCTTTATGGGAGTTCGGGTGAACGCCCACCTACGAGAATGAGCTCGGTCGTATTGACAATCCTCGGCCTTATATCTTCGGCAGGTACACAAGCCCCCCGAGCTCCGAGCTTTAAATAAGCGAAAGAGCTGATAAGTATGAAACCGAGCTAATTCTTCGGCCACACAAACTTCTGCATTCCCAGCTGTCATTTCAATCAAATCTTTCCTCTTTGTCAGAGAAAGCAATCATTCTCCCTAATACTTCTGCGGTACGCTTTAGGTAAGGAACCCTAGAGTTCCGCGCCCATTTAATGGGGAAAAAATCAAAAGTCGCGCCCTTTTGGACTTGATGGGACGTGGACTGTCAACCACAGCTACAGATATCCCTTCCGACTCCAACTCCCTTCTACCTTGCTTATCCTCCTTCGCCCTTCACCTTCGTCTTCCAAGTTTCTGCCATCACTCTTCTGCTTGTCATTTTTCAGGTACGCCCAGTCTCCTTCTTCCCCTCGTGCTTCTAAGTTTAATTTCTGCTTACCAGATGAGTTCATCTATGTCCTCTGAGTCAAATACCTCGCCTCTAATCGAGCGCGAGGTTTCCCCCATTGGGGGTTCTCCCTCCACCTCTTCGATTCCTTCACGGGAGTTGAACATCGGAGAAGGGGAAGCGTCCTCCTCCGGGTCGTCTTCCCCTGGGTCTGATTCCTCTGGGTCTGACTCCAAGTCCGGCTCCCCCTCTCCCCCGGTGTCCAAACCTGCCGCTCGTAAACAGCGCTTAAGGGTTCCAAAAGACCCTATTCCTGATATCACCCTTCCTGGGTATACCTGGGTTAAAGGCGAGGTTGGGACCTTTTTTTCTGACTTCCAAACTCCAGAATCAATTGATCAACTTCGGTCCCAAATTAATATCTCGGCGTCAGGGGACGAGTCCGAGTTCATTTGCTCCCCATGCTCGGGTACCGAGTGTGTCTTTCTCAGGGCTCGACCTTCCGAGTCCCCCCTTTACATACATGTACAAAACATTATTTGATAAGCTGCGTGTGTCTCTTCCTTTTACCGAGTTTGAGTGCGATGTTATGAGAACCATGAACGTCGCTCCTACTCAACTTCACCCCAACAGTTGGGCTTTTATGAAAGCCTTTCAGATTCTATGTAAATACCTCGGGATGGAGCCCACCACTCCAAAATTTTTGTATTTTTACTAAACAAGGTTTGGTGAGAAAATGGGATGGATTTCCCTTAACGGGCTGAACCGGAGAGGGCTGCTTAGTCTGTACACATCATCGTACAAAGATTTCAAAGTCGGCTTCTTCCGAGTTCGCCCCTCGGGTTCTCACTCCTCCCACTTTTTTGACGATGACAACTGTGCCAAGTTTCCTTTATACTGGCAATCCTCCCCCACAAAATTCGTTGGCTTTGAGTACCAATCCCTCCCGGCCGAGGATAGACGGGACATAGACATACTAGAAAAACTTCCTCGGCCCCTCCATTGTGGACACCTCCTGAAACTACCCTTCTCCTCTACTCCGAGAACTGACCTGAAAAGTAAGTGCTCGACTTTTTAGTTTTTGAATCTTTTCTGTATGTGTTGCTGTACTAACAACTCTTTCTTTTTGGCAGTCATTATGGGGAAATTTGACTTCTCCAAGCTGTTAAAGGCTGCTGCAAAAGAGGGTCAGGGTCCCTCTTCAACTGAGAAGAAGAAGAAAAGTCCTCCTCCCACCAAGACCTCTGCTAAGGGAACTTCATCATCTGCCCCTCAAAAAAGAAAGAGGGTAGAGGTTGTAGTTGACACCGAAGATTCTCCCCCACCTCGCCCAAGTCCTCCACACCCTACTACCCAGGAGACCGGGACCGCGGGGCGAGAAGAACAAAACCCTCCTTCTACCGAGGTGAAGTGGTACAACACTTCCCTAAAAGCAGGGAGCTCGTCCCTTTGGGGAGAAGACTTCAACCCCTTTCCTCCTTTCGACTCGAACTTCTTGAAGCCCACTGATCTCCGGCTAATAAAGCAACAAAGGGCTCTATCTAGCATGGAGGCTCTGTCCACCTACTGCATTCGAGCTGCTGCCTTGGCTCGCTTTTGCAGCCGAGATTTAGTGGATGCTGAGAAGAAGTCTCGGCAACTGGAAGCCGAACTGGCTTCTATTGAGAAGTTGAAGGGAGACTTTACTCGGGCCTCCACTGAGCGTGACGAGTTGGCCAAGGCTAATAATCTCCTGAACACTACCATCGTCAGGTTGAATGGCCAGAGCTCCGAGCTTGAGACCGAAGCAAAATCTGCTGAGGAGAGTAAAGCTCAGGCTGAAGAAGGTAGAGCTCGTGCTGAAGAGGAGCTCAAAAAGGCTCAAGCTGAAATTGAGCAACTTAAAGCTGCCTTGGAGGCCGAGACCAAGGCCAAGATGGAGCTCCAGGAGGATGTAAAAGAAGCCACTAACTGCATTATTATCGAGCACCGAAAAGGTTTCGACAAGGCTATTGCTCAGGTTGAGGTTCTCGCCCTGGGGGTTGATCTTTCGGGAGTCGATGTGAACAAGGAGGTAGTGAACGGGGAACTTATTCCCATAATTCTTGAAGAGGAAGAGGATGTGGAGGTTGAAGGGGAGGAAGACTCTCCCGGGGATCACATCGAGGCCGAAGAGGGTCCTAGGGACGAGTAGCTGTTTAGGTTTTTTAGTCTTTATCCTTTGTAATGGGCTTTTGCCCTTGTAACTTCGTCTTACTTAATGAAAACTGTTACCATTTTGTTGACTTTCCTTTTTCCTTGTAGCCTCTTGTTTGGCCGAGATATACTTGAAATGTTTTTTTATCTTCCGTCGTTGTGTTTGGCCTGTTTAAACAAATCTTCGGCTAAGACCGAGGTATTCTACTGTCCGTATCAAAAATGGACGGTGGTTGTTACACGTGAAACACATGTTTCACACCTTACGCATGCAGTCACGCATTAAATGCTTTGGAAACCGCAATGGGTTCATGCAATTACTGCTTTTTGCTTAGTTTCGAGATTTGTTTTTCCAACAAACCTTTTCCCACGCATACTTCTTCCTTCCCAACGCCTCTCCCCCCTTATAAATAGGGCTGTTTTACTGCTTCTTTCATTCATTCTTCATTCTTTCCCACCAGCCAAATTTGTCTCTCTTCCACCCGAGTAGTTCTATGATAGTGTTAGGGGTTTACGCTCCCCTCTCCCAGTTAACATCCTTTTTTGAGTTTCATAGCTGCCAAAAAGGATGTAAGTGGAAGATGGGATCCAGAATTCCTTTTATGATCCAATCCTCCAAGAAGGATGTTAACTGGGGGAATAGCAGACTTCGGGAGTCGCGAAATGGGTAGAGGCCGTCTACTCCCTGAGCGGGCCGAGCACCTCATCATCCAACTTGGCCGTCTACTCCCAGAGTGGGCCGAGCACCTGATCTTGCCCCTACCCTAATTGGGGAGACGACTAGCAACCCGGGCGGCCCTTATTTTCAATTTAAGCCCTTTATGTAAGTCGTAGTACTTTCCAGTACTCGACTCGTACCTTGTTTCTACTTTTAATATTGTACTCGGTATTATTAATAAATTTCAATAGCTCGGATTCGTCCTTTAGATTGCAATTTTATTCCCGTTACTGCTTGTAATTTATTGCACTTAAGTAATTTCAAATGCTCGAACTCGGATTTTAGGCTCAAACTTGGCCTTAAAAACTTAATGGCTCGTACTCGGCCTTCAGGCTCAGACTTGGCCTTAAACAATTTAATTGACTTGAACTCGGCCTTCAGGCTCAAACTTGGCCTTAAAAACTTAATGGCTCGTACTCGGCCTTCAGGCTCAGACTTGGCCTTAAATAATTTAATGGCTCGTACTCGGCCTTTAGGCTCAAACTTGGCCTTAAACAATTAATGGCTCGTACTCAGCCTTTAGGCTCAAACTTGGCCTTAAACAATTAATGGCTCGTACTCGGCCTTCAGGCTCAAACTTGGCCTTAAATAATTTAATTGGCTCGAACTCGGCCTTCAGGCTCAAACTTGGCCTTAAACAATTAATGGCTCGTACTCGGCCTTCAGGCTCAAACTTGGCCTTAAACAATTTAATTCAAACTTGGCCTTAAACAATTTAATGGCTCGTACTCGGCCTTTAGGCTCAAACTTGGCCTTAAACAATTTAATTGGCTCGAACTCGGCCTTCAGGCTCAAACTTGGCCTTAAACAATTTAATGGCGGCCTTTAGGCTCAAACTTGGCCTTAAACAATTTATGGCTCGTACTCGGCCTTTAGGCTCAAACATGACCTTAATAATTTAATGGCTCGTACTCGGTTTTTAGGCTCGAACTCGGTCTTTAGGCTCAAACTTGGCCTTTAATAACTTCAATGGCTCGAACTCGGTCTTAATAATTTAATGGCTCAAGCAAGGTGCCTTTAGGCTCGAACTCGGCCTTTAAGCTCAAACTTGACCTTTAATAACTTCAATGGCTCGAACTCGGCCTTAATAATTTAATGGCTCGTAGAATAAACACATCGGCAAAATAATAAAATAGAACAATGTCCATAATAAATTCTATTATTGGATAAAAAGGTCTGCGGTGTGCCTCGTTAGAACCTTCTCAGTCAAAATCCTCTTTTTGGGATAAAATACCGAGGTAGGAAAAAGAGTACATCACCTGACTATATACATCAACTGCCGCTTAGTGCACTGATCGGGCTGTGATCCAAGCTGGAACTTCTCCAACTCCCCAATGGCTTGTGGCCGTTGTTCTTGCATGTCAATTCTCGGGTCTAGTTCAACAGAGCTGACAGAATTTACAGACTTGTCTTTTCCCCTGTCTAGTGTTTCTGCAGGTGTAGGTTTGAGCTTGCTTACACGCAAACTATCAGCATATCACTGTCTGGCCATTTTCTGATCAGCCCGGACAGCGACTATGTCTCCCGAGTTGGAAGGGAATTTCATCGTGAGGTGGGGAGTAGAGACCACAGCTCCTAGCTCGTTCAAAGATGGTCTTCCGATCAGGATATTGTATGATGTTACTGCATTAACCAACACATACCTGACCATGATAGTCTTGGATGCTTTGCCATCCCCAAAAGTAGTCAGAAGATCAATGTATCCTCGTGTATCCACTTGTTCCCCTGCAAAGCCGACGAGCTTACTGTCGTACGGTTGGATAGATTTATCTGGGATACCGAGCTTCTGAGATGTTGAGTAATATAAGATATCTGCCGAGCTCCCCTGATCGACAAGGGTTCTTTTGACCGAGAAATTAGCCAACTGCACGGTGATTACCATAGGGTCATCCTGATTAGGATCCACCCCCACAAAGTCTTCGTCATAAAAGATAATAGGTGTGGAAATTCTCGGGGGCTTGCCAAATACCGAGTTGACAGCCCGAATAGCCCGCAGGTGCTTTCTTCGAGCTGAACTTGTCGTACCTCCCCCTGCGAATACACCTAAGATAGTGTTTATCACACCTCGGACCACATTATCCTCCTCTCGCCTTTCATTTTGGCCCTCTCTGGTTTCTGTTCTTTCATTATTTCGTTGACCGCCGCACCTTCTCGGGCTTTGGTCACCTCCTCTCCTTCTGCTTCTGCCACGCCCCTCACCATTGTTGTGGTTTCTCCGAACAAAATTATTGAGATGGCCAGCTTGCACCAACTCTTCAATCTTATCTCATAGGACCCAACACTCCTCGATGGTATGACCATAATTACGATGATACCGACAATGTTTCTGTCGATCAGCATTCTGGGGCGTGTGGCCACGGTTAGGGAGCTGCAAAAGTTCCGCGTTGTATGCTTCCTCAAACACCCGAGCTCGGTTTGTGTTGAGGGGAGTATAGTGCTCATACTTCGGTCCCCTATGCAAATGCTCGGACGGGCCTTTAAATTTCGGCCTACCACCTCCGACCCTCCTCCTCTCTCTCCCTTCTCGTCTGTCAGCATCATCAGTTCTCTCCCTTTTCTTAGACTCCTCAACCTCCTCCATATTAATGAATCCCGCAGCTTTTCTCCTCAATTCATCCATACTGGTTGGTGGCTTCCGAGCCAAGTGTCTGGCGAAAGGGCCAGGCCTTAACCCGGTCAAGATGGTGTGTAGTGCAACATCGGCACTGAGATTCCGGATGAGGACCGTCTCCTTGCTGAATCTAACCATGAAATCACGCAGGGACTCATTCTTTTCCTGCCTAAAGTTTACCAATGAGGCCGAGGTTTTTTGATGTGCCCGGCTCGTGGCAAACTGAGCGTTGAACTTAGCCATGAATGTGTCGAAGGAGTCAACTGACGCTGGCGATAGCTGGGTGTACCAGGTCAACGCAGCATCCTTCAGAGTAGTCGGAAAGACTTTACACATGACAGCATCGTCGTCGGTAAAGAGGTACATCTGAGTAGTGAAAGCGTCCATGTGACGCTCGGGGTCCGAGGTGCCATCATATCTGTCAATGCTTATTGGTTTGTAGTTGGCTGGTAGGGGAACCTCCATGATTGCGTTTGTGAAGGGATGTCTCGGCCTCCGCACGCCGGTCCTTTCGTTAAGTCTGTTTGCCTGAAGTGACAGCTCAGGGGCCTGCCTAGGAAATTCCTCCTCGTCTACTCGGTCCATATGATGAGAAGCCCGGAGTTGTGGGCCTCCTTCTCTGCGCGAGTTTCTGGATCCCTCATTCTCAGTTGTCCGCCGCTCTTTCTCATGAGGAGAAGAGGCAGACCTTTCCCTGCTTCGCTCTCTTTTGCGATGGCTGTTCTGACGGCGGATCTCTTCTTTTTCCCTTCTCAGTGTTGCAATCTGCGCGAGAAGTTCTTGAACGATGGGATTGTCAGCCATCATTGCTGGGCCAACGGATCGTTCTCCATTACCCCCGTTGTTGGCATTCTCTGGCTCCTCCCTCCTGCAGTTTCCGCTCCTTGTTCTGACCATTGTTTGTGGTATAGGAAAATTTGCTTCGATTCCCACAGACGGCGCCAAATGTTCCGTCCAAATATCCCAGATGAGAGATACTCGGCTGGAGAAAGTTTAGTGGGAGTGTTTTGGAATGTGCTTGACAGAATGTGAATTCTGCTCCTACGTATCCAAATGGGAATCAAAGCAAACGTAGTTCTCAGTGAAGGGGTTGGACCCCTATTTATAGAGATGTTTAGAATCAGGCTCCGAGTTATACTGAGAGATATTAGGATCAGGCTCTGATTATGCAGAGAGATATTAGGCTCCTGATTATGCGGAGAGATATCAGGCTCCTGATTATGCGGAGAGTTATTAGGATCAGCGAGATATTCGGCCCAGTTAGTTGTGACTGAATAACTCGGGACCGAAATATCTTCGTTCGTGGTCTGGTGTGGAATAGGGCCGAGTAGTTGTCCTCGGGTGTTGAGTGTACTAACGGGTCTTCGGCTTTATGGGAGTTCGGGTGAACGACCACCTACGAGAATGAGCTCGGTCGTATTGACAATCCTCGGCCTTATATCTTCGGCCGGTACAGAGAATATAAAAAAATTTCATTAACTTAATAAAATCATAAATAGCGTGAGGTTAGAGTTTATTATCTCTTGGTGATAATTTCTTGAGGAATAGAGTGAGAATGGCCATATAAATCAAGAGAAAAGAGAAGTGTTGATAATAAAAAATGAAGATGATGAGTAATATAGGTGAGGGTATAGCGTAAAAAAAATAAGAAGAAGAGAAGTTATCACCTTTAAAGGAACTTTTAACCAACAAATATGACGCCAATGATTGTAAGATCATGAGAAGGTGGTGATCATTCAGGCGCAAGTTGGAACAAAGACTTTTGAGTATTTTATTTGTTAGATAAAGTTGGTAAAAGTGAACAATAAAGTTGATTTTTTTGGGTCAGGCGCAAGAAAAAAATTAGTGGAAAAAGGAGAAGAAAATAATCACCTTTGTATGATTATTTTGATGATGACACTTGCAAGATCATGTGGAGGAAACTTTCTAGCGCAAAAATAGAAAAAAAAGGAGAGTAATTCTTAACTTATGTGCTTGGTATTTAACTTCAGGTGCTTGTTGGTTAAAGGTAAAGAGTGGAAGAAATTATAGAATTATATGGTGGAAGAATGGGATCTTAGGAAATTTTGGGTCACATATGTAATGTTTAAATGTGTTAGGGCCATTATTTTAATTAGTCAAATTAAAGTGATCTAATTCAAGTATGGTTTATGGCTAAGGACATAATTGTCATGAAAAATGTTGTGTAGATACCTAAAGTCTTATTTCTATTTTTATGATGGGCTAAAATAGAAATAGGAAAAGTCTAAGAGTCGTGACTCTTCATGAAAGGGCATGGACTCATTATAAAAGGTTATGGTCCCCAAGTCATATGCAATCAGTTTTCTTTTCTAACATCTCATCATTAGAAAAGAGAGGCTCTTTAAGGTTTAAGAGGAATTGTGCATGCTTGACTTGGAAGACCAAGAACCACAAGTTTCTTCATCATTCTCCATGGATTCGGGTACGCTTCCGCTATTGTCTTTTATTCTATATTCTTGATGATTGAACATAACCTGTCTTGATATATGAGGGTTTTCATCTTTAAGTATATCTCCCATAAAGTTTTTTTTCAACAAGTGGTATTAGAGCCCACAAGTTTATGTTGAATCATTAAGAAAATTTTGTTTTATGAATGATTGAGTGTTCTTAATTTGATTATTTAAATTGTGAAAATATCAAATTTAAGAACAAATATGGACACAATTTTATTAAAGGTGGATATTATTAATTATTGAATTCATGTCTTATCCATACTAATTTTTTATGAATTCACGGATTGTTTTTTAGTCATGATATCAAATCATAAATGTTGGTTTAAAGTATCATGTTATTGTCACAAATTTGGTTCTGTGAGTTTTAGTTTCAATTGGTATTTTAAATGATTATGAAATTCGGTGTTAATTTTCTTCGTGAGAGCATTGATCATCATGAACTTTTGGTTTTGCATTCAAATAATTGAGTTATTTTCTACGGACTGGTAAATTCGGTGGGGGTAATGGCTGCTTGCCTGTTTTTGGATACCATTTGGCATCGGTTCGATTCCCATGTTGGGATTTGAATTAAATATGAAACATATGTGTTTTATTTAAAGTTTAAAGTTGGTACGTTATCACAATGTGCTCCTTATCAAAGTCGTCTGAACGGCTGCGTCCTTCCAGACGGTTCCGTTTTCGAATCCCATTCTTGCATTCATTGTTGTATTTTGTTATATCTTTTTCTGGAAAATCCGGAAAAAAAAATATAAAAGTAAGGCTACCATGGGAATCAAACATTAAACCATAAGGTTGGAAGGGGAAAGGCTTACCACCAGGCTCCTGCTACAGAGATACATGTTTGTCTCCAAACAATTTTATTAAATCTACAATTAGGGGAGAAACAAATTTTTTTTGGCAGAAACACAGTGCTGCGTACAATTTCAAACAGTTTCGTAGAAATAATAAAACTTTATTTCTGGATTAAGTTTTCAATCAAAATTCAAATATTTGGTCATAATTTTGGATTTATATGATTGTTTAACATTTTAAGTGAGTCAAATTGAAGCAAGAAGTCACCAAAGTGACCTCTCTTGTGTAGATTGCTCATGAGAAATGTTGAATGTTAGTGTGTATGTGTATCCATGCGAGTATTAATCGGCCCAAAGGAAGGTTAATATTTGGCCGGATTACATGCACACTTGTGATGGTAAACATGTGATGATTATAAGGTTGTGGATGTGAATGATAAATCAGTCCAAAGAAGGGTTTATTATTTGACATACATTAATGTCAATGTTTGATCATTACAACAAGAGTACCACTAGCAGTTAATATTACTGTCCAAAGATTTGATATTAATGTTGCACTAGGTATCTTGAGATGGGGTATGCCATTATTTGAATTTATTGATGAATGAATTTTGGTTATGATGTGAGTATATTTATGTTATTTATTTGTTCTCTCTTCAGCTACTATTGCTACTATATCTGCTAACCTAAATTCGGTTCCTGATCTTAATGGTACAAACTTTAAGGATTGGAAAGAGAACATTTTGATTGTTCTTGGCTGCATGGATCTTGACCTTGCACTAAAGATGGAGCAACTCCTTTCTCCTATAGACTTCGGTACCTCTGAAGAGAAGAAAATTTATGAGAAGTGGGACCGCTCCAATCGCATGAGTCTAATGATCATTAAGCGCGACATTCCAGAGGCATTTAGGGGTGTTATATCTAATGGGATAACAAGTGACAAAGAATTCCTTACTGAAATTGAGAAATGCTTTACCAAAAGCAATAAGGCAGAAACAATCACACTCCTTCAAAGCTTGATTTCTATGAAGTATAATGGCAAAGGAAACATAAGAGAGTACATTATGGAAATGTTTAATATTGCTTCCAAGCTTAAGGAGCTAAAGCTCGAGTTATCTGAGGATTTACTCGTGCATTTGGTTTTGTTTTCTCTTCCTGCACAATTCGGTCAATTTAAGATCAGTTACAACTGTCAGAAGGAGAAATTGTCTCTTAATGAGCTCATTTCATATTGTGTGCAAGAGGAAGAGAGGATGAAGCAAGAAAGAATATAAAGTACTCACTTGGTAAGTACCTCTAATGACAAGTGCAAAAATAAAGCTGCTGATATTGAAGTTGCTAAGGTTCCAACACAAAAGAAGCAAAATGAAAGTGAAGAAAATTGCTTCTTATGTGGCATGAGTGGACATGACAAGAAGGGATGTACCACGTATCACGCATGGCGTGCAAAGAAATAGTTGCCCAAGTTATCGAGGGCCAAATGATGTTGAAAGATGCATTTATGAATGAGATGGCATGTCAGTAGAGGCAAATATGGCATTTTAGGTTGTTTTTAAGTACTGGTTATTATTTGGATTTAATGGATATTTTTTTATGTACCGTCGTTTAGACGAAATTTGGTTTCTGTTTCTTGGATTGGACAAATTTGGTTATCAATGTTCGTCTGGAAACAATCACTTCAGTTTATCTATTAATTCAAATGTTGTTGGAACTATTACTATTACAGTGCATGACAATCTATATTTGCATGATATTATAAGAACCGTTGAATGTGGAATCACATGGTACTAAGCGTAAAGTTAATAGTGCAAATTCAAGAACATCAAGTGCCTTGGTTACATCTCTAGAAATAGAGTGGAGTAGCATGTGTCAGATGGAATCCTAGATTCCACTAACTTTAAAGACTTTGATGTCTCTGTTGAATGCCTTAAGGACAAACAGACCAAACAAAGAAATTAGGTTCCTAGTCTAACTCATGTATGGGATTTCCATCTGAGGCATGGCCTTATAGGCCAAATGAAAGGTAATTGGAATTCCGAACAGGGAGCAACTACTTTATTGGCTATTCTGAATGATCCAGGGGCTATAAGTTTTACGATCCCAAATTAAAGACAATATTTGAGACAGAAACTGCCACGTTCTTTGAGGATATCGAGTTTGGGGGGGGGGGGGGGGGAGAAATAAGGTTAGAGACTTTGTCTTGGAGGAAGAATTGGTTTCAATTCCAGAATAGATTCATAAAGTTGCTTTTGATGAAGCAAGTCAGGAACCTCTAAATGACATTGTTGTTCAAACTCCCATTCAAGATGAGTTAGTTGTTCCAGAAGAACAAATTCAAGATCCTCAAGAACTAGTGCTTCAAGAGTAAGTGTCTTTGCAACGATCCACTAGAGAAAGAAGAAATGCTATTCTAGTTGACTACATAGTATTTCTTCATGAACATGAGGAAAATGATGGTATGATGGAAAATGATCCAATCAATTTTCGTCAAGTCATGCAAGATTCCAACTTAGAAAAGTGGATTGAAGCAATAAATGAGGAGTATGAGTTCATACAAGACAATAAGGTTTTGGAACTTCTCCTATTACCAAAAGGTGTGAAACTCATTGGTTGCAAATGTATATTTAAGACCAAAGGGATTACAAAGGTAATGTGGAGAGGTATAAGGCCTCGCCTTGTAGCCAAGGACCATACTCAAAATAAAGGGAATGACTATAAAGAGACTTTCTCTCCTAAGCTTCATTGAAGGACTCTTTTAGGACAATCGGGACCCTTGTTGCACTTTAGGATTTGGAGCTTCATCAAATGGATGTCAAGATGATGTTTCTCAGTGACAACATTGACGAAATAATCTATATGGTGCAGCCGTAAAACTTTGTGTTGGGAGACACAAAGAACACGGTTTGAAAATTGACATAATCCATCCGTGGGCTAAAATAACCGTCTCGTTAGTGATGCCACAAGTTCTATCAGGTAATTCTCTCATTCAGTTTTGAGATGAATGTTGTTAGTATTTGTGTGCAACACAAATTCAGTGGGAGTAAGAATATTTTCCTGTTATTGTATGTTGATGACATACTACTTGGGATTAATGATATAGGCATGTTGCACGAAACCAATATATTTCTATTGATAATTTCGAGATGAAATATGGTGACGTCTCCTTTGTATTAGGGATCCAGATACACTGAGCCCAATCTTGGAGTACTCTATGATTGTCACAAAGGAGCTATATCAATAAAGTGCTCAAAAGATTTGGCATGCAAGATTGTAAATCAAGTAATGTCCTGCCGCTAAGGGAGATAAATTTAGTCTCAATCAGTGCCCAAAATAAATCTTAAGATTCGGGAGATGCAGGAGATTCCTATGCATCACTTGTAGGAAGCATAATGTATGCCCAAGTCCGTATTCATCCGGACATAGCGTACATTGTTAAGTGCTAGGCAGATACTTAAGCAATCTAGGAATAAATTGTTAGAAAGCAGCCAAACAGGTTATGATTTATTCAATAGAGAACAAAGAACTATATGCTCACATAAGGAAAATCAGATCAGTTAGAGATCATTGAGTATTCTGATTCTGATTTTGTTGGATGCCAATACAGTTGGAAATCTACATCAAGTTATGTTTATCTATGGTTATAAGGCATTCAAATTATGTGATAAGGTTGCGGAATTTTGTCACTGGGTTATGAATTTTAGATTTATTGAAAGACCACTACAGTTATTTTGTGACCATAAGTTAGCAGTGACATTAAGTTCCTTATTGATGTGAAAAGAGTTCAGAGTGACAGATATCTATAAAGCATGTTAGGACAAACTCCATAGTTGTGGATCCACTTACTAAGGTTTACCACCCAAGGTCTTTCACGAGCATATTGCTCGAATGGATGTTGTACCACTAGACGATACATTTGTTCAGTGGGAGTTTGTATTTGGATGCTTTTCTAAGGAAGATATACTTTATGATTATTTTCTACATAATATAGTTTTTTGGTTTGGTTTTCACTCTGAGTATTAATCTCATTAAAGAATAAAGTCGGACCAGTTGAAAATCGACATATACAGATCACATTCATGTGATTTTCATGCTGCACATTTCATGATTAATCTATGTCATTTGGTTGTATTGATATTAGTGATCATTGATGGGTTTAGTTATGATTGATATATCGAAAACTGCTTTGGTCCTATATATTGATATAACCAATGGACGGGATAAGGATGTGTCCAAGGTTTATAATGGCGGATTTTGAGCTCATAAAGCCTAACACATTTGTAAGGATACATATGTGACTAGTGGGAGATTGTTAGGAAATTTTGGGTCACATATGTAATGTTTAAATATGTTAGGGCCATTATTTTAATTAGTCAAATTAAAGTGATCTAATTCAAGTATGATTTATGGCTAAGGACATAATTGTCATGAAAAATATTGTGTAGATACCTAAAGTCTTATTTCTATTTTTATGATGGGCTAAAATAGAAATAGGAAAAGTCTAAGAGTCGTGACTCTTCATGAAAGGGCATGGACTCATTATAAAAGGTTATGGTCCCCAAGTCATATGCAATCAGTTTTCTTTTCTAACATCTCATCATTAGAAAAGAGAGGCTCTTTAAGGTTTAAGAGGAATTGTGCATGCTTGACTTGGAAGACCAGGAACCACAAGTTTCTTCATCATTCTCCATAGATTCGGGTACGCTTCCGCTATTGTCTTTTATCCTATATTCTTGATGATTGAACATAACTTGTCTTGATATATGAGCGTTTTCATCTTTAAGTATATCTCCCATAAAGTTTTTTCAAGATGAAACTATCGTACAGGGAGAGAAAGAGGAAATTATTTTTTTTGCTATTTTTGGGAGTGAAGTTTTGTGAAATCTAAGTCAGGTGGTGTTTTGAGGAAGATGAGTTAAAAAGAGTATGAGTCTGACGCAAGTGATAGGAACAATAAGAAAAAAAAAAAAGCTTCTGAAATTAACTATTGAAGAGTCTTTAAATAGATGTGAGTTAATGCCTTGATGGGGCGCAGGGCAAAGGAAAAAAAAAAAAACGGGTAAGGGACCTGTATTTGCTTGAAGAATATTCTAAAGGATAAGAATAACAAATGATTTGGGAAAAAGATAGTTTAGGTGGTTTCAAACGAGTAACCGAGTTTCCTTTAGTTGCTAATGGGTATTTAGGATTTAGTTGGAACATAGCGTAATTAATTAGGATCTTAAAAGTAGTAGGTACATTAATAAGTATAAATATTTTAATCAAAATCATTAGCGACAAGTTTTTGTTGACGTGACAAATTTTTTTCTTATCCGTCTGGTTTATCTTTGCAGCTTCATGCTCAGGTGCGAATAAAATATAATATTTTATTCTTTTAGCAAGAATGAATTTTTTAAAATCGACAATATCATTAAAAAAATTATACAATCTATGATTTTTCAGTTTCAGATAAATCAGGGTCACCTGACCGATACAAAATGTACTGATGATGAAAACGTAATACGGTTTTCGTTTGAAGTTTAAATTGAAAATTTAACTATGACTTCCTACTATACAACAGGTTCTAAAAATGATTTTGTTTTTACAAAAAATCATTTTCTGGGTCATAGGTAAAAATATAAATATATAAATTTACCCCTAAAACGAGACAAACAAAACACACAAGATAAAACAGGGTGTTTTATATATATATATATATATATATATATATATATATATATATATATATATGAAAGGGATCTACACACTATAAATCTTCACCCTTCAATTTTTGTTAATCCAATGAGAGTTAAATGAGTTCTTTAATGAATTAACATAGACCATTCGATTAGAATAAATTGAATGGTGAGGATTTCGATAAGTGTTTTAAACTTACTCTTGGATTAAGCAGATCACTACTCATATATATATATAATCGGTTCGACCACAGTTCAACCATGATTGAACCAGTGAATCGTGAACCAGTAAATTTAGTGGTTCAAGGATCAGGCCAGTTTTTAAAACCTTGCAAAATTATACTCAGAAACATAACCCTGAACCTCCTACTCCTTATATCATTAGCTCAAACCACTTGAGCTATCCAACCCCTCTAGTACATGCCTCTTTGATTTATTTCTTACTTTCTGTTATCATTTCTTATTTTTATAAATAATGACAACAAATAATTATAAACTATTCATTCCAGCTTTTATCTTCAAATTTTTTTACAGGAAATATTAAAAACAATAATTTAGTGCTATTTTGGTAAAGAGCCGAAACTCCGTTTCAGTCTTCATACCCCAGTTACTACACTAATTGGGGTGTTTGGGTAAAAAATCCAGTTGAAAATAATTGATTTATGGTGAGTAAAACTGAGTTTTGTGGAAGCAAATTTTTTTAGCTTTTTCGTTGAAAATAATTGATTCTAGATATAGGACCCACAAAATTCTACATATTTACACCTCAAAAGTGATTTTACTTTATCATCTAAACAAAATCAATTCTTCTAAACCTACTTCTAAAATATTTTTACCAAACACAAATCAATTTTTTTAACCTTGATTTTTTCAAAATCAATTCTTCCAAAATCAATTCTATCATAATCTAAAATAAACGAACCCATATTTGTTTTCATTGTTTTTTATATAAGTCTTTGAAAATAGAAAATAGAATGAAAATAAAATAAAAATTTTATAATTATTTATATTATAATTATTTATAAAAATAAAAAATATAAACAGAAAACTAGAAACAAATCAAACATGTCAAAAGAAAAAAAAAAAAAAAACCTTTGGTTTCCTTTCTCAAATGCTAGAACCTCTGTGCCAAAGATCCCTCCTTTTGCTCCATTTCCCCAGGTGCGGGACTTCTATTATAAGGTGTGCAAGAGAGAACGGGAGGAGGGAAGAAAGATGATGTGAAGCTGCTACCAGGAAGCTGCAAGTAGCTTAACCTAGCTAGTGTATATGGCACACTACTATTAACACTAATTCACACCCTTAAACATGGGATGGGTTGACCAAGGAGAATTGATCAAACACTTGGTTTATTGCACAATTTTTTAAATCTGAGTCGAGTTACGACCTCCTCGTATGTTTTTGAAGCTAATAACCATTCTTATATATTTGCAGGTATTCACTTATTTGGAATGGATATTTATGTCTTATGGTTAACGTACTTTCATCCAAGTGGTGATATTAAACTTAGACGTTAGTATTACGGATGAGAGTGATTGAAACACCTTTTTTTTTTTTAGGAAATTTAGGGTGAGAGGATGGTGTCCCAGTCCAAGACGAAAACCTTCGAGATTTATGAACACTTATAAAAGGATTTATATATATTGCTTCAAAGGGACTAGTGGGGGACTCAAACCTACAACCTGTCAAATACGAGATCCTGTCATGCTCTACTAGACCAACCCGTGGGAGTGTGATTGAAACACTTTGGATATATGATTAAAATCATTAATTTTGGATATATGATTAAATCATTATCAAAACATGTGATATATGGAACAACTATATTTCTACATATATAATAAGAATAAATTTTATTTTAAGAATGTAAAAATAATAAATATTTACCATACACTCATCATAAATGGATGGTTAAAATTAAAATCATCTCCAAACTAAAAATATAAAATTTAAAATCATGTGGCGATCACATGATCATTTAGAAAGGTTATATATATTTATCTTTTAATCTTTACTATTCAAATAAATTATAATGGTCAAGAGTTATTGTACTCATATTTTTAAAAGTAAACTGTTCACATATTTTATTTATTTATATATATATATATATATATATATATATATGTATGAAGCATATCAAGTAAAAACTCTTGTTTATTACGAGAAATGAGAACAATTAATTATAATTCTTAGATCACATTTAATTAAAATTAATGTTTGTGATTGTTTCTCCATTAAAAAAATCACGCAGTCTTCCCCATCCCGTAAATAACATTAACAGAACTGTCCCTCCCCTACCTCCCTTGATGCCGGCGTCGGCGCGTCGAAACAACCCAAGCCTCTTGAAATGCTTCTCCGAGCAACGAAGTTGATATAAAAACACATATCTTAGGATAATTCTTTTTTCTCTCACTCAAAACTCACCAAGATGTTTTCTCAAAAACACACTTCAGGCAGCGACACATACAAGAACAAGAGAGGATTTCACTCAATATTTGCTTCATTCATCATTCATTCATAATAATACTAAACTAACGTACTGGACATCTAACATTTGTAATAAAATAATGTATACAAGAAGTCTTCAATTTTAGGAAGCTTGGGCGGTGGCCTCATTATAATTTGGGAGGTACAAATTTTGCAGAGGAGCAATGCGGCGGTGAATATTTTAGCTAACTGTAATATTAATTTAGACGGTTTGATTTAATTCTATCTAGAGGCGTGCAAACCAGTTCTAGCTATCCCCCGCGAACTCCACTGCTTCAAGCTTCATCGTTACTGTAAGAGTCTGATTTTAATTATGATGTTTAATCGATTAAAATATAATTAATTATATTTTATTTTGAGAGTTAGAAAGTTTTTTTGAATAAAATAAAATTTTATTCATAATCTACTTTATGGTGGAAGGTTACGGTAAAATTTTGGGTTGAAAATTCAGACGAAACCCGATCTGCGTTTTCACTGACAGTAAAAGTTTACTGAGCAGAAAACCTAATTTTGACCCATGAACGAAATGGTTAGTGTTTTTGTCGTGTGACTTTAGTAATTTTGGAAATTTTACGTTCAGAATTAAAATATAATATTTTATCTGGACGAAATCGTCGAAAACTACGACATGAAACTTTAACCGGATACACAACGAAGCAGGACGGAGAGCTGAGATGACCAATGTGACTTGATGGAAAAGGAATGACATGTTGATGGAAGTCAAATGTCACGTCATAAAGTAACCATCATTACACTTTTTGAAATATATTGTATTTCAATCTAAAAATTTATTAATCTCTCTGCTAACCGTCCAAACAACCCCTAAGCCAAATTTGGAGCCAAAGTTCTTCTCCTTCTCTCACCCACACAGTTTCCCACACTTTTTTCCTATATATACACTCATCTTCTTCACTCTTAACTTTACACACTCAAAAACTAAGCTTTTCTACTTCAAAAACTCCATTACTATTTCTTCAAGAAGTTCATCCTTTACACTTATTCTCTTCAAGCTCCAAAGGTAAAACCTCATTCTCTTGTTCATCTAAGTTTTCTTCTTCTTTTCTTTAGTGAGTTATGCCATGCTCATTCATTTGAGATTCTTAGATCTAGAACTTCTAAAATTTATAGAAAATTGTAGAAAAATCATTTTAATGTGAAACCAATTTCTATGATCTTGTTATGATCTCTATTTTCATTATCTAAGAGCATGTAAGTAAAATCATTTTCCTTCCTATTTTTCTTGTTGAGGCCGAAACTAGGTGATTTTGTGTAAATGAAGTTTTGTTCAATTTTTTTAAACTATGATACTTGATCTTAACTCCTTGAAACCTATAGTTGTTACATTTAGAAGCTTGAAATAAAAATAAATTTCTTAACCCTATTTTCTTTAAATGCCCGAAACTTGTATGAGAAAAGGTTTGATAATTTGGTTTTTCTTTGAAATCTAATGCTTGATTTGAACTCTCTAGTACTTGTATTATCTAAATCCAAGAGTTTGAATCCAGCTAATTTCTCTAGCCTATTTTATGGTTCAAGGCCGAAACCCTACCCTACCCTAAGTGGTTGGATGATTTTTTATTTCATACTTTCAACTTATTGCAGTTTATCTAAGCTATCTAAGACTATAGGAATTAGTATCCAAAAGATTGGAATGAGAAAATGATCCTAGCCCTAATTTGAATTTAATGGTCGAACGTAGCATAAAAAGGACATAGATGGGTTTTGTTTGATTTATTGTTATGTGGTGTTGGTTGAAGGTTAACGGATACTCGTGGTGTAATCACAAGGATCGGGAAGTTCGTGTTTCCGGTGATAACTCAGGTGGGGAAAAGAATCAGCCTATCGTCGGAATCGATAAGTAGTAGATGGTGGTAGGGCGACCTAAATCCTACTAGAGATCGAGTAATCGACAAGACCAAAATCACATTGGAAACCTTTTCTATAAAACCAATGGTGATTCGGGGATTGTAGGTTTATCGATGTTAGGATTGATTTTTATGATATTGAGGATGCTAGTTTTTATTATTTATTGATTTGATTGTGATGTATTGCTTTTGATGTTTGAATATTTATGTATTTGTGGATGTTTGTTGTCTGTCTTGGCCGTGAAGGTTTTCAAGGCCAGGCCATGACAGGTTCTGTTTTGGAAGGATTCTTGTAGTTGTCGTCCGTCACAGCCATGATAAATTCTGTTTTGCACAATTATTGCACTGGATTGTCTGTCACGACCGTGAAGGCTTTCAGGGCCAGGCCGTGATAGAGTCTGACTTTGTTACTTACTTGATTTGATTATTATGGGTTGGTTGTCATATTTTATGATGTTTGGTAGTTTTGTCGATGTTATGTGTTATGCATGATTTGTCTGGTTTATTATTATATAAGTTGTTGGAGAGATAAAGGTTAAGGCACTAGGATGTTGTTAAAATGGGTTGATGAGATTCATGTGTTGGTATTGTTATTCACGATAGTGTGTTGGGAACACACGAGGCCAGTGTATCCAATCATGGATACAGTATGTCACGGGTCAGTTCTCTGACGGGAATGAGTAACTACTGTGATACCCTTATAGTTCTGGGGTGAGTTGTCCCGTATCCTAACGGGAATGGGGATACTTTTGTATTGTGCATCTATTCTCTAGCGGGAATGAGGGAATGGTGTCATCCTTTGAATAAGCATCCTAACGGGAACGAGGGTGTGTCACATTCACTAGATGAACACCTTAACGGGAATGGGGGTGGAACACCTTAACGGGAATGGGGGTGGAACACCCTAACGGGAATGGAGGTGTACACTAGGTGGGACATCCTAACGGGAATAAGGGTGTGCCCCGATGCAAATGAGGGATGGTGACAGGAGTGGTAGTGGCCACGATAACGTAAAGACATGGTGACAGGATTAGAGAGGTTACGTTAAAATAAAGTGTTAGATTACCTGAGAGTAAGGGTAGAGGAAGATATCGTAATTTGAGGATGATTGTTAGTTATGGGCGATATTATGTTTGTAACAATTACTGTCTAATTTACTATGACTCATTTCCGCTTTTGTTGATAGAACTGTTTCTTATCCCTTGTACTCTTTCTGTATGTTTTATTTTATCTTTTATGGGATCGTGCTTGAAGACCCTGTGGTTGAGCTGAACGAGGAAGAATTGGATGGAACTCCCTATGAACCTAGGAGCGGAGGTCGAGTCGTGACCCATGGTGATTAGGGTCTAAGTAGTGTATGGCCAGTGCGTCTTGCGAGATGTTTTTAATATGTTTCTCGCTGTTTAACTTTTTTTCTAAGTATATGCCTGTGAGGGATCATACTGATAGGATATCCTCAACAGTGTTTTATAATATGCATAATATATTTATATTGTGATATGCTATTCTATATGAAGTTGTATACTTTATAAGTTAAGTTTTAATTTTTACGTATTTTCATATTAAGCGCTCGAGTAAGAAAGTAGTTAATAAAGTTTTAGTCTAATAAAACACCGGGGCACAACGGGGTGTCTCAACACGCAGCTCTGCCCGCTCAGTCATCGTATGACCAGAACCACCTCACTCTGACGAACCCCACGGGCTGCCTGCCATCGTCCGTTGTTCGTCGTCCAGCCACCTCCTTACTCCGCCGTGTAGTTAATGAAGTTTTAGTCTAATAAAACACCGGGGCACAACGGGGTGTCTCAACCACAGCTCTGCCCGCTCAGCTATCGTATGACCAGAACCACCTCACTCCGCCGTCTAGCCACCTGCTTGCTCTGTAACATCCTAAAATTCTAACATAATTAATTCAAAAAAATAAATAATAATAATAACAATAATAATAATAATAATAATAATAATAATAATAATAATAATTTACTAAAAAGTGTAGTGCAAATAAAATATAAATGAGAAATTTAGTGTAAATAAGTGATGGTATAAGAGTTATTGAAATTTATTAACTATTATAAATAATACAAAATTATATATATATATATATATGTGTGAAAAAAAAAAAGAAAGAAAATTAAGAAGAAACACTTGGGCGTTAAGCCCAAGCAAGCAGAGTAAAAAGAAAAGAAAAAAAATAAATAAAAAAAATAAAACCTAACAGTGCGTCAGTGACTTGCGTGCGTGTATATAAATAAGTTTGGTACTGTGCATACCGCTGGTGGCGCCGCACAGGAGACAAGAGCAAGGTATTTCCATTCCTTGACTGTACAATCGTAATAACACAGATCCAAGAACGCCACCAAACGGGAGAAGAATTTTTAGGGAAGCGCAAATCCTTATCATGAATAATTTTTAGAGCGCATTGAAGGTCTTCGAGAGGTGAGTAACAGTACCTTTTAATAACCCTTTCCATGGTATATGTGTTTTGTTGTGTTGAGCGAATTACCTATGATTCTGAGAGATTTTAATTGAATGATGCATGTTAATAAACTAATTTTTTTGGGGGTTTTGAATTAAAATAAAAAGGATTATTAAATTGGGTATTTATTCCTGTTACTGATGGCATGAAATACATGATTGATATTTTTATTAGTTGAATGACGTGCTTATTGATGTGTGTTATGCCATGTGAGTTTATTTGACATGCATGATAAAATCATATATTTAATTTTTGGTAAATGATTTGTTACACATATGATACATGAAATTGTGCCCTATGATGAATTGTATGATGTTTGCCGCAATACCACCTATGATAGGGGTATCGAAAAGTAATACCACCGTAATGGGGTATCGAAAGTAACATCCCATATAATTTGGATGTCGAAAATAAGTAATACTACCTAAAAAGGAGTATCGAAAGTAACACCGCCACAGGTTGGGGTGTCAAAAAAGGAGAAATACCACCATGTGCACATGAGAGGTATCGAAATGGAAATGTCCCCGACAGGAGGGTGACATCGAAACACTCCTCGTGAGTAGGGGTGGGCAATGGGACGCCATTGTCGTGTGATGTGTGAATATATGGCATGTCGGCAAGAGGCCGATTTAATTAGGAGGTCTTCGGGCCGCTTGGATTAAACTAGAATCTATCTGGTATATGGAATGTGATGCATTGAGATGAGATTATTATTGATATTGAAAATATTTTCTTTTATATATACTATTTTGGAAAATTAGCGGGTACCATGGACAGTTTTTCCGGTTACCGCGCAGGCTGAGGACAATGCTATTTTTCGAAAATGTTTTTATAAAACTGTATTGTTGATCACTGGGATTTTATATCTCATTATTAAGCATTGTTTTCAGAGCACGAGGAGGACGTCATTGAGGCTGAAGAGGCGTGAAGACTTAGTGGACACCATTAGATAATCTTTCTAGTTTGATTAGTCTGTTCTTAAATAAGGAGCCGTATGTGGCTAGACGCAATTATTTATCGTTGGGATTGTAGTTAGACGCCCGGTTTTGAGGCTTTTGATTTTTTATTTATTTATTTATTTATATCTATATTCATTACATGGATAATTTAATACTATATTATTTAATATGAGGCATTTTCAGACTTTAATGTTTTTTTCTAATTTTTCTTTATGAGATATATGTTTTAATTAAATGTTTTAAAGGATATTTTATTGATTTTATCTTGGGATCACTGATGTAACGAAGGGCGTTACATGCTCCGCCGCGGAGGATTCCGGAACCACGGAGGTCTGGGCAAACGGGAGAGAGAATACGGCGTGGCGGAGGGCAGAGATATAGTTCAGAATCGCAGTAGAAGACGGCGATGGTCCGGGAGACGAGAAGAGAGAGAGAGGGCGACAGTGGAGGGTAGAGAAACAGGTTTAGTGAAAATTTTTGGGATCCAGGAGGGAAAATTGAAAGAGATAATGGAAGAGGATACTAGGAGTAAGGAGCAAAACAATAAGGAAGAAAATATTTTTCTAAGGGTCACGTGACATTTTTAAATTTTAAGAGCAATCTAAGCCATTAAATGTAATTTAACAATTATTATTAAAAGTTCTCATTTCTCACAATAAATAAGAGTTCTCATTTGATTCACTCCCTATATATAGATACAAATCTGTTGTATCAAAAAATGGTGTATCGGTGTCCCAACCAATCAAAAACTGATAATATGCATGAGTGTTAATGATTAAAGATTTTATTTAATTAAATGACAAATTGTAATTGGTGGGGATAGAGAGAATGTGACAGGAAAATGAGACAGATGATCTCTATCCCCCTATATATGGATGCAAATCTGCTGTCCCAAAATTTTGTGTCTCAGTGTCCCCTACCAATCAAATGCTAAGAATATGCACAAGAGTTAATGAGTTAAAATTTTATTTTATTTTATTAAGTGACAAATTATCATTGTGTTAGGAGTGAATTTTAAAATTTAAGTTTTCGTCAGCCAGACGGAAAATTGACAAGTACTAAGTCAATAGACAGAAAGTTGATAGAAAAATTGGTCAAAAGCAAGAGTGTCAAATTCATAAGGAGTTGCCAAAGTAGACGAGATTTGGATTGAAGAGAAGACAACTGACCAAGTTTAAAGTCGACAAGTATAAAGTTGATAGAAGAATAGACATAAAGAAGAGCGTCGAATTCAGAATATTATAGAAGAAATGACTAAGTCCAAAAGTTGACAAAAAATAAGTTGACGAAAGGGTTGACTTCAGAAGAAAGATGTTTAATTGGGAAATGTAGAAGAATGGACGAGTTATGATTCGACACAAAGTTATCAAGTGGACACGACAGACAACAAGATCGTCGAAGACAATAAGTTGACACGGAGCGGTTTACAAATTGAGCAGTTATAAGAGTTTGTTTGTCAAATAGTTTAAATTCAAATATGGCAAAACTGCCATACACGTGTAAGATATTAGAGTAGGAAGTTAGTTGGTTGGCTGGTTGCTTGAGAAACATCCTACACATCTCGATCATGCAGGAGATTGACGGATTGAAATCAAGTACTCCTTCCAATCCAACCATTTCAATACATTTCAATTATCCAATCAAGTTTCTTCCAATGTTCTTCTTACATTCATATGTTTTTACTCCTACATCGCTTATAGTCTTTTATGTTCTTTACTTTATTGCCATTGTTCCGAGATGGCAGATTCAGTCCTTCTTTACTAAACTTCTCTTTTGTTCGTCAACTTTTACCAGTTATTCAATTATTTGATTTTCATTATACTTTGTGAGCTTTTCTTTTTAGTGCGTTCTTTACCAATTTATACTTTTGTCATTTATGTAGTTTTTACCTTTAAGTTTCTTTGAAAATTACAAGTTACTAATTTCGTTTGCGTTAACTTTCAGCATTTTCATAGTCATTGATCTTCTTTAGTGAATTCCATTTTCAACGCTTTTCTTAGTCAATTTGCATTTTGTTACTGTTTATTCTTTGTTTAAAAGTCTTTCGTTAAAAGTTTCTAAGTTACTAAGTATTGATTTTCTGTCTAGTTTGCATATTAGTTGACAAATCCTTTTTATTATCAATCTTCACTTAATTTTACGTTTCTTTACTCTTTTCATTGCTATTTGATAAGAAATCCTATTTTATTATGCTTTTCTCTTATTTGTCATATTTGCAATATTTTGACAGTTTCCTTTTCTTTACCTTTCACTGCAATTTTAGTCTAAATTATTTTCTGTCAACTTCTTATTTAAGTTTTGTTTCATTGTTATTTGATAAGAGAACCTATTTTATTCTACCTTTCTTTTACTTGTCAAATTGGCACTAAGTTGACAGTTTCTTTTACTTTACTTTTCATCGCAAATTAGTTCAGTTTATTTATGTCAATTTTGCAATTAAGTAGACGAAAGTCATTGCCATTGTACTCATAATTTGATTCTGTCAAATTTGTATTATGGCAGACATCTTCGTAGAAAACCACTAGTAACAAGATTATCGCATAACTTGTAGAAGTCCCACAATTTCCTGATCGTTTATTTTTTATTATTTGCTTCGTCGGATTTGGACACTACCAAAAAACCGAGTAAACAAATTGGCACGCCCAGTGGGATGAGTTTAGAGTAACTCGTACAGTGTCATGAACTCTGACATACAAATTTATTTGATGCGTCTAAGGAGTGGGAGGGTGATTCAAACATCATCTATTTCCCAAAACTCTGTGAATATGAGTAATGCAAGTAATGCAGGCATAGTAAGCACTAACGCCACTGTGTCAACAGTGGATGCTAACCCTGTAACCACTGTTGCACCAGTTGACTATATTCCTGCACCGTAGTTAATGCTACTAACGCAGGAAATAATAGCACCAATAGTTTAACTGCGGGAAGAGGCATTTCCTATGCCCGGGTCATCAATAGATTTGACGAAGTTGACCCATGAACTCTCCCATCACCGACTGGTTCCCCAGTTATACAACAGATAAACCCACAAAGTGCTGGAATGTCTCCACGAAATATGGTAAATTCAAACCCAAGAGGAATTACACAACCTCTGCAACAACCTTTGTATGGAATGCCTTATAGTTCAACTACTGTCAACCCAAATACCCCATTTACATACATACCGTATCCAAATGGAGTAACGACGGTCGCCCATACATCTGGACAGGCAGGATCGTTGACTAGGGGGCAAATTCCCAATCAAGGGAAAATAGTAACAGGGTCAATGGTAGTGACCCATACTCGACATGATCATCCATTAGTGAGGCCACAAGTATCCCCACTTAGATAGGCACCCTCGCAAAATATTGTTGGTCTGTCGGAGGCTACATTGGCCAATGTTCGACAACAAATAGATTCCAGTAACTTTGACATGGTGAATATATTTACTCAACAAATGGGTATAGTGATTACGCCATTAATAGAAAATACAAATAATGCATGTTTCACATTGGCAAATGAGATACGTAGGTTAAACAGAGCCTTGGGCGTACTAGCCCTAGAGGACAACCAAAATGCTAATAGGAATGTGAATAGAAATGTCAACCGGGTCAGAATAACCAAACTCAGGTTGAACAACCACGGGTTATCCAACTTGATGGACCAGAACAAAATGACGAATAGCCACAGGCCCATCGTCGAGCCCCACTGAGATATGGAAACTTACATGTTTTACAGCCAGGGGAAGACGAAGACTTTTACATAAACCAGGGTGCTTATGGAGCACTTGGTCAAAATATTCTAAACCAGAATGTTAATCAAGTAGTAGAGCAAGCATTGAATATGTTTGGTTTTAAAATAGGTTATGCTAACCAGCCTTTCTTTGCCTCTGCGTTCCCTGATTGGGTCCAACAGGCAGAAATGCCTAAATTCCCAAATTGTCGAATTTCTCAGGGGAAAGTGGAGAGTCGACTGTTGAGCACATCGCTCGATATACAATCGAATTAGGAGAATTGGCCTTAGAAGAAGGACTCAAAATGAAGTTCTTTCCCAGTTCCCTAACTAAGAATGCTTTCTCTTGGTTTTCGACACTGAGGCCTAGTTCTGTCCATTCAAGGATTCAACTGGAAAGAAGTTTTCATGACCAATTATTTAGGGGAGATTTGAAGGTTAGTATGACTGATCTTTTCAACATAAAGATAATGAGCAATGAGGCGGTTGACGACTATCTAGCCAGATTCCGACAGATGAGGAGTCGATGTTTTACGTCGATCCTCGAAGCGGAGATTGTTAAAATCGCTACAGGAGGGTTAGATTATTATACCAGAAAGAAACTGGTTAACCAACATTTGATTGATTTGGCTCAGCTAGGTGAGAAAGTTCGGCAGATTGAACAACTCAAGACAGAGAAGTTGTTCAAACAAAAGAAATTCCTTAAGAGAGAAAAGATTAATTTCATCGGATGTAGTAATTCCGACGAGGAGGAAGTTAATTCTGAGGAATTTGAAATAGATCTAGTTGAACTTAAAAATGGCCCTCCTTATATTTGTCAAGCCTTAAAGCCTGAAAGGGCCAAGGAAAGAGTCCCTTTATAAACAAAAAGGTTTATACATTTGATGTGTCTAAGGCTTATCAAATTTTCGATATATTGTTAAAAGAGAAACAGTTGAGATTTCGGACGATCATAAACTCTTAAAGGCACATGAAATTAAAGACCAAAAATATTGCAAGTTTCATAATAATTTCGGTCATGTGACTAATGATTGCATGCATTTCAGGGACATCATTCAAAGAGGACTGACAGAGGGGAAACTGAAATTTTCTGATAAGAAGCCAGATATGAAGCTTGACACAAAACCTTTTGGTGCTGAAGTATCAAATCTTGACTACAAGACTCATCTAGGAGTGGGAATGGTTAATATAAGAGCTGGGAAGAAATTCAAAATGGATTTGTTCGACTCGTTTGATATTTATCCAAAACCCGGCGAACAGTTGGTTGAGTTTGCCAGTAGAAAGAAGGGAGATGGGAGACTGAAAGTTTGCCTGCACTGTGAGATGTTTTATGATGCTTGGCAGCGCAAACGGCAAAAGCAAAGAAAACACCCTCCTACCATCCAATGGAAATGAGTGAGTCTTTTGACAATCAGAGAAGATTTTCTCAGTCGAAGATGCATGCAGATCCAAGTCACACCAAGCCAAGCAACGTGTACCATCGACCTGGGTATTACAATCAGAGAACCAACCAAGGGAATGGAGGATGGTTGAATGAGAATACCCGCGAGTCTGTCGAAAGCAAAAAAACTCCAAAAGGACCCGCTGTTCCAACAAGAACTAGGGTACCACCATCAAATGTGATGGTCGACAAATGGGTGAAGAATTCTGCAATGGCCTTACACCCAGAAGTACATAGACAAGGTTGGGCCAAGCGGAATAGATTTGTTGGTAACCCACCGTTCTGCAATGAGAATTATAGGAGGGGTTGTCTGGCACAAGGTGCTAACATGATAGGACCAGGATTATCTGGACCGTCAAATCAACCCGCAATGACCAAAAGTTAGAAAAAATATTACAGAGACTTAGGCAAGCCTAGAAAAAGAAAATGACGAAGTCAGAAGGCGTCCAGATAAGGGAATTGCCTTCCCATGATAAAGGCTACTTGGTAGCTGTAAAAGAAGATCAAACCAATCCAAAAGGAGATGAAAAACTTCGAAGTGTGGTAGTGAGCCAATATGGCAAAGAGAATGCCAACCAAATGCAAGAGTGTGATAGACAAGGCAAACTACCAATGGTTATGCCTCAGACTCAAAGAAAAAAAATAAAACTCGTGAGTTGAGATCACCTCCAACTGTGTGAACTGGAAATTGGCCGGTATGGTTAGTCGACATAGAGAAAGTTGCTAGGTTGGAAAGGGACATCGAGGCTAGGATTCAGGAAAAAGAAGAGTCAGTTGAATTCAAGCCCGGGTGCAGTCTGACAGCCAAAGAACTCTCGTTTGATGAAGTTATAGAAGCATTGAATGATCCCAATGATGAGATCAATGTCAATAATGAGTCCAAAGTTGACATGGAGGTAGACGAAGTGAATGAGGATTTATCTGACATCATTGAGGCACTAGATAATTGTGGTGCAGGGATAGCTCGACCTTTGTCGGATCGATCAGGATCTGATGATGAGAGCGACTTAAGAAGACATTATGGTCGAATGGCTGGAGGTCTTTTCTTAGACGAAGATCCAGTTAATGAAATCATATTGGAACCTGGAACGAAAATGAAGATAGGGCTGATTTCGGTTATCCCTACAGAGTATGAAGGCTATTTGAAGTGGAATATGCTGAGGATGAAGATCTTGTCGAAGAACCTAGTGACCCAAATAATTTTTGGATGTATGTCCAAGAGAACCTGGTCACAGTGTTCGACGATGTAGCCCAATTAGAGAAACCGACGGAACAACAGAAAAGTCATTTTAGGCCCTTACATGTTAAGGCCATTGTTGATGGCAGACTCACAAATAGAGTCTTAATTGATGGGGGAGCCGCCGCCAACTTAATGCCCAGGGCAATGTTCAACAAACTGGGAAAAGATGGTTTTGACTTGATTCAGACGGATATGGTTGTTACTGACTTTAGTGGCAAAACCTCCCCATCGGATGGTGTTGTCATGCTGAATTTTCAAGTCAGAACTGTAGAGCGGATGACCTTGTTTGTCATAGTTCCTGCCAAATCTAGGTATAATCTTTTTTTGGGCAGAGACTGGATTCACGAAGTTGGGGCCATTCCATCTATAGTACACCAGAAAGTTATATTGTGGAATGCACAAGACCAAGTGGAGATAGTAGAGGCAGATGATAGCGCTTGCTATGCCCAACAACTCCATGTGGATTTCAAAATATATGCGCCAAATGTCAAACCCATTATTGCAACAGAGGCTTGTTTGTTGAATCAATTTGGAATCAAAATCAAGAAGGAGGTCGACGAGGTTCGGCCAAGTGTTAACCATGAGTCTTGAACAACAATTACAGAGGTTGTCGGCTTATTTGGCCGACAAAGAAGTCTACACTTTTGAAGGAGTGTTAGCCGACTGTATCATTGACGACGACTCATTGGGATTCGAAAAAGGGGCCGACGAGAAACAAAGCGTCGAAGTACAAGATCCTTTGGAGGAAATAAACTTGGGAACCGAGGCTAATAAAAGGCCTATTTTCATAAGTGCATTTTGCCATTGAGGGAGGAATGCAGGTCAGTCAAACAGGCCAGCAAGAGGTTTGCTCCAGAAGTGGTACTTAAGATTGAAGAAGAGGTCGAACGATTGCTTAAAGCCAAGTTCATCAGAACCACTAGGTATGTCGAATGGCTTTCTAATGTTGTTCCTGTTATTAATAAAAATGGTAAAAAGAGGGTATGTATTGATTTTAGAAATTTGAATACTGCTACCCCAAAGGATGAATATCCGATGCCTATAACCGATATGTTAGTCGACGCAACATCTGGAAATGAAATTTTAAGTTGTATGGATGGCCATGCAGGATATAACCAAATTTTCATAGCCCCTGAAGATGTGTCAAAAACCACCTTCAAATGCCCAGGTGCAATTGGGACATATGAGTGTGTAGTGATGCCTTTCGGTTTGAAGAATGCAGGAGCCACCTACCAAAGAGCAATGAACACTGTTTTCCATGATGTCATTGGAAAGTTTGTATAGGTGTACATTGATGATGTGGTCGTCAAGTTGAAAACAAAAGAGGACCATTTAGAGCATCTAAAGCAAGGATTTGAGAGAATGAGCAGACACAACCTCAAGATGAATCCAGAGAAGTGTAGTTTTAGAGTGTCGGCTGCCAAGTTCCTAGGCTTTCTAGTTTACAAGAAAGGTATAGAGGTGGACAAGAACAAGGCCAAGGCAGTTTTGGAGGCTACGGAACCAACAAACAAAAAGGAATTGCAATATTTTTTAGGATTCATTTTCAATTTGTTAGGAAGGACAAGGGTATTTGCACCATTGGTCAAGTTGAAGGCTGAGCAAAACTTCGAACGGGAGTCATGCCATCAATAAGCTTTCGACCAGATCAAGCAATATCTGACAAATCCACCGGTCATGAGGCTGCAGTGCCTCATCAACCGCTGAAGTTGTACATATCAGCGTCAAATGATACTATTGGATGTTTCCTGGCCTAGGATGATGAAAATAATGTCGAACGGGCCGTTTATTTGAGCCGAAGTGCTTAACGATGCTTGAGAGAAGATATAGTGCTATAGAGAAATTGTTCTTAACATTATATTTTTCTTGTACAAAGTCGAAATATTATATGATGCCATGTAATGTATTTGTTATTTCGAAAACTGATATATTAAAATACATGTTATCAAAGCCTGTTCTAAATGGACGGATTGGTAATTGTACCATTGCATTGTCTGAATTTTCTTTACAAGATGTGCCACTAAAGTCAGAAAAGGTCAGGCAATTGCTGACTTTTTAGTCGAATTCCCAGGATTAGACATACCAGATATTAATTTGATTAATCTAATATCTTGGAAGCTTTATTTTGATGGTTGAAGGCATCAAGGTGGGAGTGGAGTAGGAGTACTAATAGTGTCTCCTCAAAGAACTCCGACCAAGTTAATGTTTGAACTCAAGTATCCGTGTTCTAATAATGAGACTGAATATGAGGCCTTGATAGTCAGACTCGAGATGCTTGTCGAAATGGGAGCATGAAATGTACACGTGTTTGGTGATTCCCAATTAGTCCTTAAACAAATTACTGAAGAGTACAAGTGTGTCAATTACAATTTGACTAAGTATTGTATTATAGCAGGTAAGTTAATGAATAAATTCGAAGAAGTGATTGTCGAATACATCCCTAGGGAATTGAATCAGGAGGCTAATGAGTTTGTCAGATCTGATGGAGATCAGAGAACTGTTATACCCTTTAGAATAAAGAGATGTTTTAGTAAATGATGTGGTTCTGTCGAATGACCGGAGATTACCAATAATTGAATATTTGGAAAATCCTCTCCATGATGCTGACTGAAAATTGAAGTATCAAGCCCGAAAATATACGATGAAAGGAGGTCTTTTGCATAGAAAGTATGCTGATAGAACTTTACACAGGTGTTTAGGCAAACAAGATGCCTATTTAGCCCTGTCAGAAGTTCATGAAGGCATATGTGGAGCCCACCAAGCAGGAGACAAAATGAAATGGGTGCTTCGACAATATTTATACTATTGACCGACAATGGTTAGGGATTGTATTTTGTTTGCCAAGTCTTGCAAGCAATGTCAAAGACATGGTCATACAAAATGACCCTGCTAGCGAGTTGCAGTCGATTATTGAACCTTGGCCATTCAGAGGATGGACTTTGGATTTAATTGGTCAAATACATCCTTCGTCATCGAAGGGACACCAATTTATCTTAGTGGGTGTTGATTATTTTACCAAGTGGTTATAGGCCAAATGCTTCAAGAAAGTTACCCAACAAGATGTGATTAACTTCATATAGAATCACATAGTTTGTCGATTTGGAATACCACAGACATTGACGACTGATCAAGGATTAGTTTTTACTCGGAGGAAAATAATGGAATATGCAGAGTCAAGGCATATAAAAATGCTTACGTCGACTCCGTATTATGCACAAGTAAATGACCAAGTCTAAGCCATGAATAAGATTATTATAAGTCTTATAAAGAAGAATTTGGGTCGACAACCCAGAAATTGGCATAATACCCTCAATCAAGTTTTATGGGCATACAAAAATTCACCTAGGGAATCGACAGGTACTTCACCATATAAGTTAGTGTATGGATATGATCCGATGCTGCCTATCGAAATTAATCTACAATCGCTTAGAATCAAAGGCAAGAAGAATTACCAGTGGACGAATATTGGAATTCAATGTTCGATGAGTTGGATGAGCTAAGTGATGATAGATTAATAGCCTTAGAAAACTTGATTTGACAAAAAGAAAGAATTGAAAATTTTTATGATTGTCGAGTTAAGTTCAAGGCTTTTAAACTTAATGACTTGCTTTGGAAAGTAATATTGCCAATGGATAAAAGTTGTCGAGAATTTGGCAAGTGGTCCTCAAAGTGGGAAGGACCATTCATAATTACCCAAGTTTTCTCTGGGAATGCTTATGCGCTTGTCGACGTGAATACTGGATTGAATATTAAGTCAATTAATGGCAAATATTTGAAATAGTATAAACCGACAATGTTCGAAGTAAAATTTGATAGAAATTGAAATAAAGGGAGATTTTTTATTGATTTGACAAAGTACAATATATTGTCGAATTACATTTTTGTCAACTTAGAATAAACTAGTCCTAAAGACTATCTAAAATTACTAAGATAGATCAAGTCTATCAGAGAAACTCTGATACACTCAAGGTATTCTCCTTTGCGCTTTCCAACAATGCCATACATTGGTTACTGATCTTCATTGGGAAGGTGACCATCAAGACAGAGACCTTCGTGATGGTCTTGAAAGTGCATGAAGTTAGGCTCCCATGGGGGAAGCAGAAAGTGCAGAAGGGAAATCTTGATGGTGAACTTGGCCATTTTTATATTTTGGATTTCAAATGTAAACAATGGTTTGTAAACCATGGTATTTATAAATGCCCTTAGGGGCAATATAATAATTACGTGGGGTTTTCCTATATCTTGTAACTTAACATGGCATTAACTGCCATTAATTAAGTTTTAAGTTACGAATTACTTAGGAAGATGAATTGTTTTTTTCGTAAATTAAGAGAAAAGATTCCAAGAGAGCGAGCTGGAAACTAACGGTTGGCATACATATGTGTATATCGAATTATGAACATTTAAAAAAGATAAGTTTAGAAGACGTTCAGTTGACATACACATATAAAAAAAAAGAGAAAAAAATGCCAACTAAACTAAGATTGGGAATTTCTAATTTCTTCCCAAGCCTTCTCTAGAGCCTTTCTATCAGCCTTGGTTGCTAGATATTCAGTTTTCATGGCTATTTAGCTTCTGGACAATAGTCCTGGACTACCCTTAACTTTTTAGATTCATCGAAAATTTGCTTAACCTTTTCTTTGCTGGTCGACAGAGTTTGCGCAAGTTGAAGCTTTTTCTATTTAGCTTGAGTTAAAGCAGCTTCGAAGTCAGCAATCTCTTTGTCAACTGCCAAGTCAACTTTGACGTTGTCGACAATGACATGATTCTCTTGTTCTCTCGTGGCTTTCATAGTGCGCAGAGTCCCTAGCATCTTGTCTCTGTTGGTTTCTTAAGCTTCAAAAGGGGGAATGACCTCATTAATGGTTGACAGCTGTTTGTTAGACTATCAAAGAAGTATTGGACGGAAGCCAAAGTGCCTCTGCTGGAAGTTGACAGATTGTGCTTGATGGGATCTAGTTGTTGGATAAGTTTGGTCATGGTCGAACGAACCGCTGAATCTGAACAAAGGGTGTCAAGTGGATACTTGAAAAGGGATTTCAGCTCTTGCATAAACTTGACAGCTTGAGAATGACTAGAATTTTACCCCGGAAGATTTAAACAATGGGCAAATCTTGATGAACTCCAACGACCAGCCACTGACAGAAAATCAATTAAGTCTTCAAGTTTAGAGGCAGGAACTTTCACTGGTTCGACGACAATAGACAAGGTCTTGGTCGGAAGAGGTGGAATATGTGTCTGAGAATTGGAGTTTGTTGAGGAGTTGGTGAAGAATGAATTGGTTGTTCAGGAAGATTGATGGCATCAAGATTGACAATTGTTGAAGTTTTCCCTCTCTCCCTAAGCCGTCAAAAGACAAAACTTGGGGGGCATCTGTTAGGAGTGAATTTTCAAATTTAAGTTTTCATCAGACAGACGGAAAGTTGACAAGTACTAAGTCAACAGACAGAAAGTTGACAGAAAAATTGGTCAAAAGCAAGAGTGTCAAATTCATAAGGAATTCCCAAAGTAGACGAGAGTTGGATTGAAGAGAAGAAAACTGACAATGTTTAAAGTCGACAAGTATAAAGTTGACAGAAGAATAGACATAAAGAAGAACGTCGAATTCAGAAGATTATAGAAGAAATGACTAAGTCCAAAATTTGACAAAAAGTAAGTCGACGAAAGGGTTGACATCAGAAGAAAGATGTCGAATTGGGAAATGTAGAAGAATGGACGAGTGATGATTCGACACAAAGTTATCAAGTTGACACGACAGACAACAAGACCGTCGAAGACAATATGTTGACACAGAGCGGTTTACAAATTGAGTAGTTATAGGAGTTTGTTTGTCAAATAGTTTAAATTAAAATATGGCAAAATTGCCATACACGTGTCAGATATTAGAGTAGGAAGTTACCTTTAGGAAGTTATTTATTTTGTCTATAAATACTAGTTTGGACGATGTAATCAGGGTTGTTAGTTGGTTGGTTGCTTGAGAAACATCCTACACATCTCGATCACACAAAGAGATTGACGGATTGAAATCAAGTACTCATTCCAACCCAACAATTTCAATACATTTCAATTATCCAATCAAGTTTCTTCCAATGTTCTTCTTACATTCATGAGTTTTTACGTCTACTTCTCTTATAGTCTTTTATGTTCTTTACCTTATTGCCATTGTTCCAAGATGGCAGAGTCAGTCCTAGTTCTTTACTAAACTTCTCTTTTCTTCGTCAACTTTTACCAGTTATTCAGTTATTTGATTTTCATTATACTTTGTGAACTTTTCTTTTTAGTACGTTCTTTACCAATTTTCACTTTTGTCATTTATGTAGTTTTTACCTTTAAGTTTCTTTGAAAATTGCAAGTTACTAATTTCGTTTTCGTTAACTTTCAGCATTTTCTTAGTCATTGATGTTCTTTAGTTAATTCCATTTTCAACGCTTTTCTTAGTCAATTTGCATTTTGTTATTGTTTATTCTTTGTTTAAAAGTCTTTCTTTAAAAGTTTCTAAGTTACTAAGTATTGATTTTCTGTCTACTTTGCATATTAGTAGACAAATCCTTTTTATTATCAATCTTCACTTAATTTTACATTTCTTTACTAATTTCATTGCTATTTGATAAGAAATCCTATTTTATTATGTTTTTCTCTTATTTGTCATATTTGCAATAATTTGACAGTTTCCTTTTCTTTACCTTTCACTGCAATTTTAGTCTAAATTATTTTGTCAATTTCTTATTTAAGTTTCGTTTCATTGTTATTGGATAAGAGAACTTCTTTTATTCTACCTTTCCTTTACTTGTCAAATTAGCACTAAGTTGATAGTTTCGTTTACTTTAATTTTCATTGCAAACTAGTTCAGTTTATTTCTGTCAATTTTGCAATTAAGTAGACGAAAGTCATTGTCATTATACTCATAATTTGATTATGTCAAATTTTTATTATGGCAAACATCTTCGTAGAAAACCATTGGTAACGAGATTACCGCATAACTCGTAGGAGTCCCACAATTTCCTTATCTTTTATTTTTTATTATTTGCTTCGTAGGATTTGGACACTACCAAAAAACCGAGTAAACCCATTGGTGGGTGACAGAGAATGTGATAAGAAAGTGAGACAGAGGATCTTCATCCCCTATATATATACTAATATAAAATGTGGAGAGACAATTTTACTGTACATATGTGTCAGCGGGAGGATTTTTTGTTTTGTTTATTTTTTAATTTTTTTATTGTTTTTTTACCCTATTTTTAAAAAAAGTAACTTTTTTTACGTTTATTTTTTTATTTTTTAAATTTTGTTTACTTTTTTTTAAAGAAATTATTTATTTATTTATTTTACGTTTTCCTTAATTTTTTTAAAAAAATTTCTAATAATTTTTTTCCTAATAATTTTTTTTTGAATTTATTTGTATACACTGACAGTGTAAAGTTTTTTTTACACTATCAATCAATCGTAAATTGGTAAACAGTAAAAGTAGAGTTGTATGTTCTTGATGTTTTAATTTTTATAAACTTATATTTTAATGTATATATAATTTAATAGTTTAAATTATATATATATATATATATATATATATATATATATATTTTAATATTTTCCGATTTGAATCGAATCAAACCAAACCAATAATAAATCTATATCTATACTAATTGATAAGAGGAATTTCTGATTTTAGTGTAGCACAATGGTGCAAGTCACGTCTCAAAGTTATGTAATATTTTTATTATTATTTTATTTATTTTCTAAAATTTATATATTTTTTGTTTTAAAATATTTACCAACCAGTAAAGGTACATTGTTTATTTTTTTTTACGTTTTCCTTAATTTTTTAAATTGTTTTCTAATAATTTTTTTTCCTAATATTTTTTTTTGAATTTATTTGTATACACTGACAGTGTAAAGTTTTTTTACACTCACAACCAATCATAAATTGGCAAACAAGAAAAGTAAAGTTGTAATGTTCTTGATGTTTTAACTTTTATATACTTATATTTTAATGTATATATAATTTAATAGTTTAAAATTTAAAATTTTATATATATTTTTTATTTATATTTTTATATATATTAATATTTTTCGGTTCGAATCGAATCAAACCAATAATAAATCTATATCTATACTAATTGATAAGGGGAAATTTTGATTATAGTGTAGCACAATGGTGCAAGCCAAGTGTCAAGTTATGAAATATTTTATTATTATTTTATTTGTTTTCTAAATTTTATATATATATTTTTTAAAATATTTAAAAACCGGTAAATGTACATTGTTTATTTTATATATATATATATTATTATTATTATTTTCCGGTTCGAACCGAATCAAACCAAATCAATAATAAATCTATATTTATGCTAATTGACAAGGGGAAATTCTGTTTTTAGTGTAGCACAATGGTGCAAGCCACGTGTCAAGTTATGGAATATTATTATTATTATTTTATTTATTTTCGAAAATTAATATATTTTTTGTTTTAAAATATTGACAAACCGTTAAAGGTATATTGTTTTGGGAGTGAAACACGGCAATCTCTGTATTGACATAAACAGAGGCAGTACTATTCATATTTTGTATTTTTTTGGCTACATCCCTGCCTTTGTTTTTTCTATTTTAAATAATAAATCTATATCTATACTAATTAATAATGGGGAATGCTGATTTTAGTGTAGCACAATGGTGCAAGCCACATGTCAAGTGATGAAGTTTTTTTATTACTTATTTTATTTTCTAATTTTTTTTTGTTTAAAAATATTTACAAATCGCTAAAGCTACAATGTTTTGGGAGTCAAACACGACAATATTTGAATTGACATAAATAGAGGCAGAGCTATTCATATTTTCTAATCTATTTTTTCTACACCCTTGCCTTTGTTTTCTCTATTTTAAATAATAAATCTATATCTATACTAATTAATAAGGGGAATTGCTAATTTTCTAATAAAGGGACACGTGTCAGCACCATATGATTTAAGAGGATTAGTTAATCATTAGTAATAGTCAAAGAAGAACACTTAACACACAGTGTTACATTACGTATTGTAATATCATTTTAAAATACAAATAATATTCAATTCTTTACACTCAAATTATAGATAAAATTGTTTTAGGTTTTTGCTAATCACTTCTGTCTATAAATAAAAAGTATTGGAGATGAATGAGTACCACCATTATGGGTGGGAATGAAATATTGAAAGCAAAATGTGAAATAAGTAAAGAAAATGTTTGACATGGTGAATTTAATTTGGGATAAAGCAAAAAAAAAAAAAAAGTTTGGTAGATATAGAGGCACAATTCAAATTATTAATGATAACAATGCTATCAATAATAATAGTAATTGATGACCCGTGGATCACAAGTGAAAAAATATTAGTATATATATATACCAAAACATTATATACTACACAAGTTGGTAACTTCAACACGCTTTCCTTTAAAGGTTACTGGTATGTTCCCATAAGTAAGTTGAGGCGATCTAGTTTATAGTCACGAGATAGAGCCTTGAATCACCAATTGTAAAGTAGCCTATATACCTTACCGAAAAAGCTTCTTCTCCCGTTATCACACTACTTGCCCCAACTAATTCTCAGAGAGGCTATCACATGAATGTCATAAATATAATAATCATACAGCCTCTAACCATAGGACAAGACAATATAAGAATGCATGTTCATTTACGGTCATTTGTACCTCAAAAATCAAAATCAGCCCATTATTTAGACGATGACGCATTTCAGAGGCCTGGTTTTGACATTCACATGGATCTGGCTGAGCTTAAGTGTCAGATGCTTCTCTCAGCAGGAGCCACGGCCACAGCAGGGCCCACAAGTGCCATGCTTCTTCATCTTTGGTGACTCATTGGTTGATAATGGAAACAACAATGGTATGCTAACACTAGCCAGGGCCAATTACAGGCCTTATGGCATTGACTTCCCACAAGGTGCCACTGGCCGCTTCACCAATGGTCGAACTTATGTTGATGCATTAGGTATATACTATATTAATTTATTATATATACACTAGCTGCTTAATTTGTTGCACGCTTAATTTATTATACATTAGGTATATTAATTTTTTTTTTGGAAAATTTTAATAGTTGAAGTAAAAAGAAATTGTTCATACTTTATCTCTCATATTCTTATATCCCAAACCTACGCTTGATGGTCCAAGTGGCAAGGAGCTTAGTTCCTCACAAGTAAGGTCTCGACTTGAAATCGTGTGAATGAAAAAAATAGGCGGCGGGAGAAATTTGCTCCCTTAAACGGGTCTTCCCGACTCGATTCAGATTAGTCGGAGCCCAATGTAATTTATAAATATCAAGGGACTTGGATCAAAACAAAAATATTCTTACCCCAATACTTGAATTTAATTTGTGGCCAACATGCAACAATAAAATAACGGTGACATATTGAGTTTCTATTAACTATATGGGTCCATATATATGTAGAACCTAAAATCTTGATCTCTACCTTTTTCTGTTTAACAATTGCAGCTCAGCTTCTGGGTTTTCCAACTTATATTCCACCTTATTCAAGAGCAAGGGGGTTGGAACTATTAAGAGGAGCCAATTATGCATCTGGAGCAGCAGGCATCCGGGATGAAACAGGAAGTAACCTGGTATTGCTATTATTTATTATAGACCTTTTGTTAAAAAGCACATCTTGTACATACATATCTCTCTTTGAGGAACAATAAATTCTGATTTTCCAATGTAACTAACTAAATTATATGCAGGGGGCACATACATCAATGAATGAGCAAGTGGCTAATTTTGGAAACACAGTGCAGCAGTTGAGGAGGTTCTTCAGAGGAGACAATGATTCTCTTAATAGCTACCTAAGCAAATGTTTATTCTTTTCAGGGATGGGAAGCAACGATTACCTGAATAACTATTTTATGCCAGATTTTTATTCAACTAGTACAGATTATACTGCCAGGGCGTTTGCGTCTATCCTTCTTCAAGACTACACCCGCCAGCTAGCTGTAAGTTAACAATACCTAATTCTAAACTTCTCTAAATGATTGCTTGAACCAACATTCACTGCCATGTGGTTTAGCTTAATCCTCAATTAGTCCAATTGACCTATTTTGGGTTTCGGCTATTTGTTTTGTATTTCTTGATCAAAGGGGAAATCACACTTACATCTCTTGAAGTTTGGGGGTTTCAAAATGTGGACCGCATCACATGGTGTGGTCGTTACATCTGGACTGCATTAGCCGCAATACGGCCACATCGGGCCACAATGCAACCGTGTCTGCAATGTCAATTTCAAATCATATGTTAGCCAAAAGCTACACTCGCATTTCATTTAATTATGCCCGACAACCTTGTTGCTTCAAAAGCTACACTTATTTTCCTAATAAGAGATCAATATAATTTCAATCATCTTTTTTAGGGGAGATAAGTATAATGACAACATAAAAGTTGGTGTAATTTATAAAACAAAAGGGGTGTTGGATATAATTAAGCTAAATAAAAGTCCGTGTAATTTTTCCTTGATCCTCCTAAAAAGAATATAATTTTTAAATTTACTTTTCATAGAATATTACTGATTTGTTCATTTGATCGTCCAGCAATTATATTCACTGGGAGCGCGGAAAGTGATGGTTACAGCAGTTGGCCAAATTGGCTGCATACCATATCAACTGGCCCGTTTCCATGGTAACAACAGCAGATGCAATGAAAAAATCAACAACGCTGTCTCGCTTTTCAACTCAGGTCTTAAGAAAATGGTTCAGAATTTTAATGGAGGGCAGCTTCCTGGAGCAAAGTTTGTATTTTTGGATTTTTATCAAAGCAGTCAAGATTTTTCTTCTAATGGAACATCATTGGGTAAGTAATTCTCTTTTGCTTAGACATGCCTTCTAATTAACCATGACACATTGTCACAACTGCTGATTTTGGATTTTATACACAACACAGGATTTGATGTGATAGACAAGGGATGCTGTGGGGTTGGGAAGAACAATGGGCAGATTACCTGCCTTCCTCTGCAACAACCATGTGAAAACCGTGGAAAGTACTTGTTCTGGGATGCTTTCCACCCCACTGAGCTGGCAAACATTTTACTTGCCAAGGCATCATACAGTTCACAATCATACACTTATCCCGTTAATATTCAACAATTGGCAATGCAGTAAGAGAAGTTGAATATACCTATAATATTAATTGGGTTTAATTGTAAGGTTGTCCTCCTATTATTAATCATGTATGATTTTGGTATCTGTAATTTTTTTTATGCACATTTGGTTTGTTTATTTTTTTTAATGTTGCGAATTCGGCTCTCTCATCTAATGTCTGTAAATTTTTTCAATGATTAACGTAGATGAACCATTCCTCTAAGCACACCGAACCTTTGGTTGAGGTTGTCCCTCCTCCGCCTCTCCGATTCAACATATTTATTTATTGGTTTTGTCCCTCATTTATAAGATTTTTTTTGGTTCCACCAAGGTATTCTTTACCACGTAAGTTCAAATTTAGGTTACATGCGTTTAGAAGCGAGTTGCTCATTTCTGTTAATCATTAAAAAATTGACGAAAAAGGATGGAAGGACCGGATTTGCAACAATGAAAAAATAGGGGACCAAATGTTTACGGAAAAATCTTTAGAGATTAAAATTGCTCATGACCAATAGTACGAGGATGAAAGTTTAATTAAGCTTGTTATTTGTTTGTGCGGATGTTTATGTCGTGCAATATTCTGATTGATCGTAATATTCATGGTCTTGTGTAGTTAAGAATGTTTTCTTGTTGCTTAAATAAATCATTTAATTTCCTTTGAACACATGTGTTGCCATTGTAGAAGAATAATAATACAATAAAGATGCTGCGATCTGTGTTGCTAAAAAAAATAACAAATATATTTCAACATATACGTGAATAAAGCGTCTTTAAGGTCATATTGATTATAAAATGAGATAAATAAGAATGTATCTACATTTAATTAATTAAAATATATGGAGATTTTAATTAACTTTAGCTAATTATGGTTGATATATTTTTTTTTCACGTTATACTCAAACTCAATTTAAACGAGTTTTATATGTATAACCATGTATTAATAAAGTAAGGCATATATCAATTTTATTTCAATTTGTCGCTCGTCTCTGTTCTCTACTATTATATATTTTTTTTTTGATTTACTTAGGGGCTAAACGCCCAAACAAAACAAAAGAACTAACAAGAAGAAGTAACGACACGGGGTAATGAAGCTCCAGAGAAATTAAAAAACAGCAAACTAGACAAGCCAGCACAAGGGGAATCAAGCTCATGGATCTTCAACTTTTTTTTAATTTTTTTTGGGCCGTGAGAACTATTTTAGAAAATCATGAAAAAAGGATTACAGAATGGGGCCAGGAAGGCCATTAGCAACCAGAATACCAACTAAAAGGTATGGGGTCTATAGACCCAACGTGCCACTATAGTATGTTTGGTTTTACTTGCATGGGACATCGTTTCCCTATCATAGGATATCTCCTAATTTTTTTTTTATCTTGTGATATGACGTGAAAATAGAGAAAAAATAAATAAATGCATTAGTGGTATTTTGAATTTAACGGAATATTATTGACTTCAAATAGGTCCCTATATTAAAAAAAATTGTAATTAGGTCCTTGAACTTTTATAAAGTTTTCAATTGGGTCCCTGAACTAAAAAAATTTTAATTGGGTCCCCGAACTTATATAAAATTTTCAATGGGGTCCCCTTAAAGTATAAAATTCATTAGTGGTATGTTGAATTGAACGAAATATTATTAATTTCATCCAAACTGGATAATCATATGAGTCATTTATGAGTGGTTTGGGTAGAAGATGATTTTTTTTTGTTTTTTTGTTTTTACTCAAAGCAAATCAAGGCATTTTATTCATAACAATGTGCCAAATACAATTGGGGATATTAAAGATAGTGAGATTAGCGTAATTGATAAATGCTTTTGCTAAAACATGGGCACTACCATTTGCAAAACGCTATTTGCTATCCATCTCTATCATGACATTTGAGAAATTTGTGGAGTTGAGCCAAATGAAGAATTTTAAGTAAACCCCAAGCTTCTGCCTCCCCTTCTGATCCGAAAATGCTTTGATAAAATGTCCTTCTGCATTTCGAACGCAGGCAGCTGCTCCAATTTGGTTGGAAGCTGAAAAAATGGCTGCATCAATGTTGCATTTTAGGTACCCAGATGGTGGAGGCTTCCAAGTTACTAGTGCATTGCTTTGTTGAAACTGATTCTGCATGGACCGCCCACGTGCATGCCTCCAGGCCAGGCCTTAAGCACTTCACTAGCTCTGCATGTTACTTGATCAACCGATTCATCCTTTGCCTCCCAATATTTCAGGTTTCTCCTCTTGGTGGAAGATGAACCTTAAGACAATATCATAAGAAAATACAGCAAGATGTAACAAGATAAAATGAGATGTAGTGAGTTGCAAATTTGGTAACTATTTTGGACGAAATTATTTCGAGGGAGGAATATGCAACCATGAAACATAATTCAGAGAAGGAATAAATTATTTGTTCAGATGGATGAGAAGCAATCGCATGTCACATTTTGGTTTTCTGGTTCAACATTTTGGTCTCTTACAACCCTAAATACAAATTTGGAGGGAATTCCATGTCACGTTTCACGTCAACAAACTTAAAGACCTCTTCACTGAACCCTACCACAGGGACTCAATTGAAAATTTTATATAAATTCAGGGACCTAATTAGAAACTTTTTTAGTTCATGGACTCAATTGAAAACTTCATAAAAGTTTGGGGGACCCAATTACAAATTTTTTTATTATAGGAACCTATTTGAAAATTCTCAAATATTTCAGGGACCAACTCAATAGTTAAACCTAATTTTACTATGGGTCCAATATGTCATTTCTCTCCTATCGAGCGAAGATTTTGCAGAGAGAAACTGAGATTTTGCATCTATCCCACTTTTACCCTTGAACTGTTTACTCTTTCCCTAACCTCAACTGTAACACCCCGATTTTAAATGTTCTTCAGTAATAGTGTGTGTGTATATATATATATATATATATATATATATATATATATATATATATATATAATATTTTTATCCGAGACCTAGAAAATGATTTTGAATAAAACAAAATCATATTTATACTCTACTTTATCGTAGAGAGTTGCAGTTAAATGCTGGGTTAAAAATTCAGACGGAACTCGGTCTGCGTTTTCACTGACAGTAGAATTTTACTGATCAGAAAATCTAATTTTGACTCGAAAACGAAATGGTTAGATTTTAAATCTGGTTTCCAACGATATTGGTTATTTTGAAAATTTACAGAATAAATAAGTTATTTTACTTTATGCGGACGCATTATCAACAAACGGGTAATCGATGGAGTTGAGAACGAATGCGCAGAGACAAAACCCGACACCGTATGATGGGACATCTTGCCACCTAAGGTGGTGAGTCATAGGGGTAACTCACCAAGCATTTATGAAGCACAATGATGGCATTCAAAATATCATGATATTTATTTGTGTGAAAAGATCTAGATACCCCTAGTCTTTTATGTAATTCCAAGTTTACCCTAAGTGTTTTGGACCAAATTACCCCCTCACTCTAGCCAATTTCGTGGCTGCCCACACCCCATTCCACACTTCAACATTTTTCTCTCATTTCTCTCATTCACTTCATCATCTTCACCTATTTTCTCAAGAACACACATAAACTCCATTGATGTTCTTGAAGAAAACTTGCAAAGTTGATCATTTCTCTTCATTTCAAGGTGAGGACTCTCTTCCTAATCCTCTTAACTTCATTAATCTTCAACAAATTCTCATTTTCATCAACTATTTCTCAAATTTCAATTCTTAGATCTAGATCTTCAAAAATTTCTAGAAAATCATAGAAAAATCCTTTTGATGTGAGATCAATTTCTATGAACTCTATATGATGTCCATATTGATTATCCAAGAGCATGAATCGAAAGAAAATTTCCTCCCTATTTTCCTATTGTTGGCCGAAACTAAGCTCAAAGGGAGTTAATGAGTTTTGTTTCAATTTTTGAAATAGAACACTTTGTTGGAACCAAAGTGATTTGGATTAATAATCTCTTAGTTTTGATGTTATAAAAAATGATTAAATTTGCATGGCAAAGTTTTAGTTGAGAAACATGCTTTATCTAATCTTGCAGGAATGTTAAAAATATATAAGTTATGGAAACCTTGAATAAGTTTCTTTATATCTGCTTGGACTTAGTTTGTGAATCCGCGTCCATTCATGTAGACCAGCTGCTAAAAAACGTTTGGTATATTTTTTATTTATTATATTTGAGTAGACGGTTAATAAAATACTCTCAGTAGACGATAACTTTAGTTTCTATGAGTAGACGAGCTTAAATGTCACGTCAGTAGACGGAGATAAAAAATAACTCACTGAAATATAGCAAGTCCAAAGACTTGATGATAGACGAGAGGATATGCCACGTCAGTAGACGAGCGAAAATAAAACTGCAAGTCCATAGACTTTTTTTTACCCATGAGCGTGTAGACGTAGATTTTAAGTAGACGAGCTCTTTTCCATGTAAGTTTTCAAATGCTTTGTCTAGCTAAGTAAACTCTACCCCGACCACAAAGAATTCTTTATTTCAAATGATAGATATTTATTTCAAACGAATGTTGGTCCTTCCTATTTGTTTTATCTATTTTAATGCCTTATTTCTTTGTGAGAGAAACATAGTACCATCGAGGAAATACAAAAAGCAACATAATACAATGAGGAAATGCAAAACGCTCTGTACTCTGTCGCCTTTACTGCTGGAATAGCTGGAATTTTCACAAAGGAGGAAAGACAGTTTTCAAGTTGCAATTGCTCAGAGATGTGACCCTCTATTTTGTGTAAAAGTGATAACCAATAGTACATTTCACAATGACCACGATCAAGCTATCAGTCACAATGAATATTATGCATTTAATGCTATCTCTAAATGGGAATATTCAAAACAACCGTTGAAGTTTTTTAAGTGAAGAAGAAGGTCACTATAAATAGAAGACCTCAACCATTGAAGAACAACTTTTGCGAGCTGAACTTTTGCCAATTTACAAGCTCTCATTCCTTTATTCTTTAAAAAGAAAAAGTCTAATTATTTAGCTTGAATATTGTTGAAATATTCAACCGATCTTAAACTTTCATATCCTCACACAAGGTGATTTAGAAGATCAAAACTAAACAAGCTCTTTGTTAGAGTTAGAGCCTGAAGAGGATTGGTAAGAAAGGAATACTTGTAGCCTGGAGATGTGTTGAATACTTGGTGTAATCTATTTGGATAAATAGTGGAGTAAATCCTTCAAGTCGAAGGTACTAGACGTAGCTCTTGGTTGGAAAAGTGAACCAGGATAAAACTCTTGCGTGAATCTTCTAATCCTTTAACTCTTACAGTTTTATTTGTTTATACTGACTGTGGGGATTTGAACTTGATTTTGTTAAGCTTTTAAAAGATCTTTTCTGTGTGTGCATCTACCTTATTTTCCTTGTGTGAGAAAATAAGTTTTGAAAAAGGTTGTTTTCGAAAATTATTAACAAACACAATTCAACCCCCCCCCCCCCCCCTCTTGTGTTTGCCTATGTCAACTTCACACTTGATTTAGTCTCTCCAATACCTATACTCATTGAATCCAAAAGATTGAAATCAAATAAAATTCATAGCCTATTTTACTATTGATGGCCGAAACCATAACCATATGGGTTAGAGGAGTTTTTGATTCAATCTTTGTCAAGTGACAATTGATTTTGTACCGCTAATGCTTAAGGATCATTAATCCAAGAGTTTGTAAAATTTTGACATCTCTAGCCTATTGATCCTATGATGACCGAACCCTAGTCTTATGAACTAGGTGATTGTGTTGTTTGATTTTGTTAATTTTGGTTGTAATTTGTTGTGAAGGATAATACTTGGTTGATTGTTCTGAGTTGTGTGGAGGAAACCAGAATCGGATCGAAGAGGCACTTCGAGAAAGAATCGGAAACTCTAAGAGGTAAGAGAAGTTTAACTGAGGGGTTTTGATATCCACGTGCTATCTGTGAATCTGTAAGATTATTTGTGATTTCGTTGTGGTTGCTTAATTTATTTAACGTAGTTGTTTATCTGAGTTATTAAAATTATATGTGGGGTATGTTTATTTGTGATATATGTTTATCGGTAGATGCATGTTATAACTGTGATGTGTGATTCTACTATTGTCGGTTGTTTGACTGTGAAGCTTGACAGTGGTCAGTGCTAAATTAAGCTTAAAGATAAAAGCTTGGAAAAATGTTGAATAAGTTGAAAATGTTGAAGAATATGTTGTTTAAGTTAATTTTGTGGAATTTGAAGAAAAGTTGAAAATAATGTTATTTTAATGATTTTATGGTGACAGAGTGATCTATGAGCAATAGTGAGGACAAAACCGTAAAAAATTCCAGTCACGTTAATTTTCCCAGAATAAATTTTTAAATAAAATAAAAATTTATTATAAAAAATTAAGTATAAAAAATAACTTAATTTCCATGTTGAAAAAAAAATGATTTAACAGAAAAAAAGTCAAATTTTTACTTATAAAGAGGATTTTAATTCTAAACGATGAGTAATTCGGGAAAAAGTTTTACGGCAATGTTTTGAAAACAATTTCATTTTATTTGGACCGAAAGGGGTCATGAATGGGTTCTTTTTCAAGAATTAAAGTTTTCGGAAAAAGACTTTTAAGAGGAAAAGAATTGGAGAAAAATGAATTTCTCTGCGATTTGACGTTTTATAAACGAATTTCTAAGGAAAAGATTACTCAGCGAAAATAATTCTATCAAACTCGGATAAGTTTCGGAGGTTTTGGTGTTGTATTTGTGTTTCACAGAACGAAAAATGATGTTAAAGTTGAAAAGTGAACCTATAAGCCGAGACGTCGGAATTCTAGTGTTCTGTGAGAAAAAAAACACGTAGATCTTTGATCCGTGTTACGTTATTGTGGACTTTGTGTCCTATATACGATGTGGTGAACGTTGTTAAAGGTGAATGTTGTTTTCTATAACCACGAACCTAAGACTGGTGCATCGGTCTAAGGCTTTGTGATTGAGCACTCGGACTTCGTGTCCTATGTTGACGATGAAAAATATTAACAATGAAAATTATGAATGGTCGTGAGCCTTTGAGTTTCGACAAGGAAAGAATGAACAAAAAGAAAAAAATGACGAGAATAAAATTTTTTGCATACATTATTTGGCAGACATGCCTGAGTTGCCAAGTGTACGACAACAATAGTTGGATAGTTGTCACAAGGGACCATATGACTAGCTGCAATAGCTGTTTGAGTGGCTATCATACGAGGTCGGATAATACTTGTGCATAGCTGCAATAGCTGTTTGAGTGGTTATTGCACAAGAAGTGTATCTGTGCACAACTGCAATAGTTGTTTGAGTGGTTGTCATAGAGGGGTCGTGTGAATAGTTGCAATAGTTGTTTGAGCAATGGTCACATGAGGTTGAGGTAGATTATCCGACAATGTAACATGGAAAGTTGAAAGTTGACCATTGTTTCTTTCATTGACAATGTGCCATGTAAAGAGCCTGATCTGTTCAAACGAAAAGAAGTTGGGATCTCCAGAGATTAGATATCCAAGTTAGATGTTGAATATTGAAGTGTCATGCATTTTTATAAATGACGATGACTGTCGGGTATGAATCCCATTGTTTAAAGTATTTGTTTATTCTGAGAATTCATGTGCTGTATATATGTGTATATGTTGTTATTTGTGTGTCGCGTGTGTGGTTATTATGATAAAACTCATTTGTCGGTATCTCACCCTTGCGATATATATGTTTTTCTAGTTTTGATGTTGTACCTTGGTAAATGAGAGCAGATGGTGCAAAGGAGTTTCTAGTTTCGCTCAAGGAGTTTAGTCCCGATCCTTGAAGAGGTCGGGGATAGTGGTAAGGACCATGGAGGTCTTTCCAGTGGATGTTGTATAGAGTGACTAGCATAGGATTTTTCTTTGGGGTTGTGTATTTTTGAAAAAGTTGGTGTATGTGGTTTGAGAACCTTTATATGGTTTTGAGTTGAGTTCTGAATAATGAAACAATTTTCAGGAAAGCTTATACGTTGTGGTGGTTTGATTTATGAATAAACTCAGTTATGTGTGTTGTCAAGAATAATGTGATTTTACTATTGTGATGTGTGCATCACCTTTTCGAAATATTCCGTAAGAAAATTTTTATACCTAAGTTTTATGACTTAAAGTAAAATAAATTTCCGAAAGCAACCAGCAAATTCCATTTTAATTTATTTCCGCACGTGTTCACGAGATAATGCCCAAGAGGGGTGTTACATCAACCGTGGAAACTCCACTGCTCACACCTCAACACGTGTGTTTGGATGAGCATTTGACAAACGTGATTTTGAATGAAATTGATTTTGAAAAATTGATTTTGGTTAAAAGTGAGTTGAATATAAAGTGATTTATGTATGGATGTATTCATAGAAAAAGTAATTTTTATCATTTCATGTTGTTTGGATAGTTTGGATTAAAAGTGCTTCTGAGTGTATAATTACTAAAAAGGGCTTTACGATATATATTATATACCCACACATTCTAAATAGATTTCATTTCCATTTTACTTACTTTATATATATATATATATATATATATATATATATATATATATATATATATATATATATATATATTAGGGGTGGCAAAATGATTCATTTGTCCACCATCCATCCAGTCCATCCATGAGAAAATCCATCCAATCCATCCATTCATAAAAAAATAATATAAATGGATTGGATGGATTGAATTATTTTTTTAGTGGATGGTTTATGACCCATCCAATATTTTTTAAAATCCATTGGACCAACAATCAAAAATGTAATGGATCAACTTTTATCCATTTCAAAACCAATTTATTTTTTTCATATTATTTTTCACCAAATAAAAGAAACCTCCATTTGTAACAAAAAAAAAACTCCATCTAATTTTCTCTTTCGTTCCCTATTATTTTTTCTTCACTATTTTTTATTTTATTTATCTGTTTTTTTTTTCTTTTTTTGTTACATTAAGTATTAACTAATTAATTGTTCTCAAGCACCTGTTGTAGTCCATGTTATCGTACGTTTTATTTTTTCGTTGCCTTTTTTTTTGCTGAGAAGCTTAAAAAAAAGTATTAACTAATTGAAAGCAAATAAAGTCGTAACAAGTTTCGTAAAACAATATCATGGAACGTTGTGGCAAAATAGTCTCTGTAGATACACATAATCAATAACTCCCATATAATAATAGAAAAATGGCTCTGATACAAAATGGTGAGATATAGTGGAGAGAGAGTAAAGATATAGAGAGAGTAGGAAAAAGAGAGAGAGAAAGGATAGAAAGAGGAAGAAAGAGGAGAACGAGGGTGAGATAGAGATAATATTTTAATGTTTTTTACAAATTATTTTACTTTTAAAAATATTTTATGGATGGATAAAAGAGATATAAAATTATTTAATTTCTTGAAATAAATTTTAGTGGATGGATTGGATATTCATCCATGAAAAGTTGTTAATGGATGAATCGGATGGATTTTATTTAATGGATCATGGATGGATTGTATTTTTTTTAATGAATTTTTAATGGATTATAATGGATTAATGGATTGTTTTTAATCCATCCGTTAAGATCCGAATAAAAATTTATCCGATCCATCCATTTGCCACCCTTAATATATATATTAACAATTCAAATAAATATTTTAATTTATGTTATATTAATAAATCAAAAATAATTTAATTATCAGAAAACGGACAACCAAAGTCTTAAATCAGCATAACTATTCAATTTGGAGTTCTAAATAAAAAAGTACAAGTAGGGAATATAATATGTAGAGCAAAATGTTGTAATATAACTACAACACAATATTGATTAATTTGCTTATACCTTATAATTTGGTCTCAAATCACGTTTCGAATATGATCCATCTCACTTGAAGAAGCTATATTTAAAATTCTAGATAGATCCAAGTGAACCGAATTATTTATTTGCACCGAATGAGGTAAATACGAGATGGCACCAATTGGTCAGGTTCAGATAAATAAAAGATGCATTAATCGGTGTCGAACCAAAATTGCCAAAGTATAAAGGGAAACTTTCTTTCTTGACTATCAAAGTGATAAGTTAACATTTTTTTTTATTTAATTTTTTCTAACCACTAATACTAGTCAACTCATGTGGATATCTCAAATTTTATGACATGGAAGGTACAAAGTAATACTTAGCACTAATAGTCATACATCCATTTGGTTTATATTAAGCATTCAATGAAAAAGTAATATGACAAGCATTATAATGATGGCACCGAATGGCACTGCCATGATGGCACCGAATTGGCCATATGCATACATGCTTCAATCCACTGTTAAAACATATTATATGTCACACACAGTCAAGACATCCATCCACTGTTAAGAATAAAAAGAACCATCCATCACCAAATAAAAATTGGATCAACATAATGGTGAAAAGGCATTATGTAATGGATATCAGATAAAAAGAACAATAGTATGATGAAAGAAAATAGAATAGTTTGAAGGACCAGAAAAGGTTGAATCATACTAAGATCATTTGCTAAAACATAAATACTATATATTGAGATAAAATATATCAAGTTGCAATGCTGATCATGGTACAAGACACTTTGTGACAACTGCACGGGACACTTTATGACAAATTATTCAAGCCGACTAATCACAGTAGTAAAGAAAATAGATTAAATAAACCAGCAACTTAACATAGCATAGCATTAACTTAACATAGCAGTACATATCATAGATTAAACTTAACATGCAACCTAAAATAGCAGTACAAATCCTAGACAAAATAAACCAGCAGCTTAACATAGCAAAAAACCAGCGTAACAGTTTTCATCCTAGTACATATCCTACGTCCCCCAAGACTCCAATGAAGTTCAACTTATACTTCCTAAAAATTAGACCTCAGATATGGCTTAAGTCAATGTGCCAGTCACATTAATCCTATTAATAAGATCATCACACAGCAAATATTACCTTGGGACATGAGAGCTTTAACACCGCGGCAACCAAAAGTGACCAGCTGAGAAGGGGAAGGAGAGTGACTCCCAGGGAAGATCGATGAATGAAAGAATTGAAGGAAGGGTATGAATCATAAATAACAAAGAACAGATGCAACGTAAATGAAGGAGCTACAACAAAGGGTAAATAAGGAATTGACCTATGTCTCAGAATTGGAATCGATTTTAATGAAAATCAAATTTTTTTCCTGTTGCAACTCAAAATTGAACCAAAAGAAATCAAAAGCACTTCTCAAACCCAGACTAGGAGGCAACAACTTTGAACAAGAAAAAAAGCAAGAGAGAACGTTAAATAAACCAACATCAGCAGCTTTGAACCAAGACAGCAGCAAAAAAAAAACCCTGATAAAAGTCACACAGATAGCTAGCTTCCATCACCACTTAGAGAATATAATATACGCCAAGAGTGTGATGAAAGCTTGATGGTGATAGACTCTTTTCCTCTCAGTAAACAGAAAAACAGAAATGTAGAGCAGAAGATGATAAAGGATGATATACTTCTTTGTATTATTGAATGATAAAAGGAAGGAAGTTACAGGAAAGAAAAGAGCTATAGCTCCCCCAAGTCTGAATATCTATTCCAGACCCTAATTCACAACGTAAAACTTCTCATGCCTACCACATTCTCTTTTCCCCCAATATATTCCCCCCCTTGCATAACAGATTACCTCTGTTGCATAACATATTACCTCTTTCTATAACCACTTCCTTATTCTACGGGATTGACATGTTGAATCACCCTTCTAGAATCAAGAGTAAACCCCTCAGGGATTATCTGGATTGATACAGGTCTTGGGCCTGCGGGTATAGACCAGAAGGGGTTTGGGCTGGGTTGGGTTTCTAACAATACCACCCTCCGTAAAACATGTCTTGTCCTCAAGACAGAAAGAAGGAAAACAGGTCTGGATGGATTCCGCATCTTCCCAGGTGGCTTCATCAACAGGCAGTGAGTTCCAAAGGATGAGCCATTCCGTGACGAAACGACCATTACGCTTCCCGTCTCTAGTGGCCAGAACCGCTTAAGGAACATGAGTTTCTGTGGCCTCCAACGCCATATCGGGTGGAAAGGTAACTGCTTTAAGACTGCCTGGGATTGAACGTTTGAGTTGGGAGACATGAAATACCGGACGAATTCGGGAAGTAGAGGGCAAGATGAGCTTGTAGGCCACTTCTCCCACACGAGATTCAATCTGGAAAGGCCCAAAGTACCTAGGAGAAAGCTTAGGATTGATTCTCCTAACCAGGGACTGTTGTTTATGCCGGCGTAACTTGACATAAACCCAATCTCAAATAGAAAAAACAACATTCCGGTGGTGGGCATCTGCATATTTCTTCATGCACTGCTGAGCACGATGAAGATGGTATTTCAGCTGCCGTAGTGCTTCATCACGGTCTGAAAGTACAGCAGCAACCGACTATACAGCTGTCTCACCTTTCAAATAACGAATAATCGAGGGAGGGGGCCGTCCATAAACTATTTCGAAGGGAGACTTCCCTGTGGCAGAATGGGAGGAAGTATTATATCAGAACTCCGCCCATGACAGCCACGAGATCCACTGACGAGGTTGTTCTGATGCGAAACAGCGGAGAAAGGTTTCTAGACAGCGATTCACCACCTCGGTTTGACCATCGGTCTATGGATGGTAAGAGGTGCTCATCCGTAATGAAGTCCCCTGGAGTCGAAACATCTCTTTCCAAAACCTGCTAAGAAAAAGTGGGTCACGATCACTGATTATGGACTTGGAAAAACCATGCAATTTGACCACCTCTTTCACAAAAGTTTCTGCCACCGACTTAGAAGTAAATGGATGACGTAGAGGAAGAAAATGAGCATATTTGGAAAGGCGATCCACAATTACCATGATGACTTCGAATCCATGGGACCTAGGCAGTCCTGAAATGAAATCCATAGATATATCCTCCCAAACCAGCTCCGGAATAGGGATGGGTTGTAACAGACCAGCGGGGGACATGGCTTGGTACTTGCTCTTCTGACAAATATCACATCGACGAATATAATCCATGATGTGTTGTTTCATACCCCTCCAAAAGAAACTTCCACCCAACCTTTTGTATGTTTTGGTGAACCCGGAATGACCCCCTATTGGTGTATCATGAAACTCGATTAGGAGTGTAGGAATCAAACCAGAATTTTTGGATAGCATCAGCCAGTTCTTGAAAAAGATGAGTCCATCTCGGAGAGAGAAATTAGGCAAGGAATTAGGATCAGATTGCAGGGACTTTTGTAAGGTTTCCAGCTCGGCGTCGGAGCCAATTTCTTCTCTGATTTTGGGAAAATCCACCCAATAGGGACTCATGGAGATGGTGGACAGCTCGGTTGAAGGGTGGAACTGCCTGGATAGTGCATCTGCAGCCTTGTTTTCGGGCCCTGGTTTGTAGATCACTTCAAACTGAAACCCCATCAATTTAGACAACCAACACTGCTGGTCTGTGGTGGTGATCCGCTGTTGTAATAGGTGTTTAAGGCTGCAGTGATCAGTGTAGACCTTGAAACTTCTACCCAACAGGTAGTGCCTCCAATGTTGGACCGAAAGAGCCAAAGCCATAATTTCCTTTTCATAGACAGACTTAGACAAGGTGGCAGCCGCTAGAGCCTTGCTGTAGTAAGCGATGGGGCGACGCTCTTGCATCATAACAGCCCCAATTCCTCTACCCGAGGCATCGCACTCGACGACAAATTCCTTGGAAAAATCCGGGAGAGCCAGAACTGGGGAAGAAGATAGGCATTGCTTAAGATGCTCAAAGGCTTGGGCTTGCTCTGAGCCCCAGTTGAACCCATCCTTCTTGGTGAGTGCAGTAAGCGACTGGGTGATTTTTCCATAGTCCCGAATGAACCTGCGATAATAGCATGTGAGTCCTAGAAATCCACGGACCGCCCTCACATTATTGGACATCGGCCACTCCAAAACAGCCTGAACCTTGGAAGGATCCATGGCTACACCCTGAGCAGAAATCACGTGACCAAGGTAGTCAATAGAGGATAGACCAAACACACATTTCTTCTTGTTGGCCACAAACCTATGCTGGTTGAGAAGGGTCAGTACAGTACTCAGATGGGTTAGATGAGCCTGCCAAGTGGGGCTGTATACCAGTATGTCGTCAAAAAAAACTAGAACACACCTCTTTAGTAAGGGCCGAAATATGGAGTTCATCGTCGATTGGAAGGTTGAAGGAGCATTTACAAGTCCAAATGGCATGACAAGGTACTCGTAATGGCCCTCATGGGTCCTGAATGCGGTCTTATGGATGTCTGTTTCTTTAACTCGAATTTGGTGAAATCCTGACTTGAGGTCTATCTTGGAGAAGAACATGGAACCGTGTAGTTCATCCAGCAGCTCGTCAATTGTCGGAATCGGGTATTTATCTGGCACGATAGCCTTGTTCAAGGCCCTGTAGTCCACACACATTCGCCAAGAGTTGTCTTTCTTCTTAACTAGGATGACTGGGCTCGAAAAGGGGCTGGTGCTGTGTCTGATTAGTCCTTCAGAAATCATCTCCTCCACTTGTTTTTCTATCTCGTCTTTGTGATGATAGGCGTATCGGTAAGGGCGAACGCTCACGGGTTTTGCTCCTGTTACTAGAGTAATGGCATGCTCGTGAGCCCTGTGTGGTGGCAGACCCTTCATTCCACCGAACACTTCAGTAAATTGGCCAATACCTCTCCTAGCTCGTGACCCATGGGCAAAACATTTGAAATCCCTGGTCCTTCTATGTTACAGGACTCAAAACTATCAATCACAGCTTCGTGTAAAACCCCTTGTAGAGTGGGGGTTTGCACCCTATCGTGGATGTGGTAACCCCTGAGAGTGATCTCGTGGCCCTGTTCCTCAAAACTAATGGTCTTCCTTTTCCAATCCATGGTTGTTGTCCCACAAGCTTCCAACCACGCCATTCCCAGAATAATATCAACCCCCCCGAAATCCAATACATAGGCATCAACCGTCATAGTGTACCTTCCGACTCTGACCTCGAGTGCTCTACAAACTCCTTGGGATGAGCACTTACTGCCGTTTCCTAGCCCCACGCAAAACCTTTCCATGCCAGAGAGGGGAAGACCTAAGGATGTCACCAACTCTCTGGCCACGAAATTGTGACTAGCGCCACTATCAACCAAGAGAATGATTGGGTACCCTATCATGGTTCCCTCCAGCTTGATGGTCTTAGAGCCGGCCAACTCCTTGGAATCAAGAGCTCTGTAATCGAGAACTTGGCATACCTTCTCCCCGTTTTCCTCTGCGATCCTTTCTTCCTCGGCCAAGACGTTGTCGTCGGTGGGTTCCTCTCCATCAAAAATGAGGAACCTTAAGTGCTTGTCAGGATAGGTGTGGGTAGAACTCCAATGTTGGGGACACTTAAAACAGAGGCCCAATCTCCTTCTATCCATGAGTTCTTGGTAGGATAGGTTTCTGGTGCCCCCACGGGTCTGGCTCGATACTGGTTGGGCAGGTTTGGACCCTCTATCGTTGGGCCCATTTCCCCTCCCTGCAGACGGTTGGGCCGAGTTGGGCCGATTACCACTCTGAAGTGGGTTGGCTGACAAGGTGGGCCTACGGTGCTGGGTAGTGTCGCGCCATCCTCCGAATTGCGTTGACTTGTTCAACCTTCTCTCTATTGATCGTGCCACCGCGATCATCCTATGATGGTTGGGCGGCTCGAAGGCTATGAGCTCCATCCGAATTTCCTCCTTCATTCCTCCTAACAGAAACCCCATGTATTGGTCTTCTGGTAATGGAGGAATTTGCGCCATGAGGATTTCAAACTCCTCCACGTACTTATCCAAGGAACCAGTTTGCTGCAACAACTTGAGTTGAGAGAATGGATTCCCTGCCTCATGATCGCCGTAACGATCCATCAGTAATCTCTTGAACTTCTCCCAGGTCATCTCAGGCTCGGAGTCTCGGTGGACCTTGAACCAGTGCCATGTCATTCCTTCCATACAAATCTGGGCCAACTGCACTCTCATCTCTGGCGGCGTCCTCTGGACCGCAAAATACGCTTCCGCCTTGGCGACCCAACCGACGAGGTCACAAACCTGGAAGGAGGGCATCTCCACATGTTTGGCGAACAGGCGAGATGATTCGGTTTCCGATGATGACCCAGAGGTCGGGGATTGCTCGCTGCTGCCGGAACCCATCTCGCACCTCGAGGATTAACGCTTGAAGGGAGCTGGTGAGTTCGTCGACACTAGTCCTCAAGGAGCTCTGCTGAGCTGAATGCTCCTTCAGTGTCGAACCATGTGACCTCACCATCTGATCCTGCCCCCTAAGCAACCCCTCTTGGTTTGAGACTCGATTCGACGGCTGCAACCCACATTTCAATGGCGTCCAATCGCTGCGTCGTTGTTGTCATTCTTGTTAGCATGCACTCTCAATATCTCTCAACGAGAGCACCAATTGATAGGCTCTTTTCCTATCAGTAAACAGAAAAACAGAAATGTAGAGCAGAAGATGATAAAGGATGATATACTTCTTTGTATTATTGAATGATAAAAGGAAGGAAGTTACAAGAAAGAAAAGAGCTATAGCTCCCCTAAGTCTGAATATCTACTCTAGACCCTAATTCACAACGTAAAACTTCTCATGCCTACCACATTCTCTTTTCCCCCAATATATTCCCCCCTTGCATAACAGATTACCTCTGTTGCATAACAGATTACCTCTTTCTATAACCACTTCCTTAGTCTACGGGATTGACATGCTGAATCACCCTTCTAGAATCAAGAGTAAACCCCTCAGGGATTATCTGGATTGATACGGGTCTTGAGCCTGCGAGTATAGACCAGAAGGGGTTTGGGCTGGGCTGGGTTTCTAACAGATGGGAATCTAACCAAGTGATCCAAATACATTAACACAATGCAGCACCAAAACACAACTCACCAAAAGCCTCCTTAATTTGACATGCTTTGTTATATTAACTCTGTGCTTATCAGCTTTAGACAAATACACAATTAAAGTTGATAGTATAACTGAGAGAAGAGGAGAAATAGCAGGAACCCAGAAAAGCTTTTTGTTTCTTTTTCCCTGAAATGAGATAAATCATATATATATATATATATATATATATATATATATATATATATATATATATATATATATATATCTTAAAGAAGTTTAAATTAAACAGATTTAGTGGACTAGAGCCTTGAGGAATGTAAATACCATAAATTCCATTACTTACCACAAACCGGGTAATTAGAAGGAAAATCATGAATGAACACCCTAGGATAAAATTCAGAGGGCACCACTGTCAATGGAATAAACAAAGAATTAATGTCAAATATCAACAAGAAGACTTACATAAATTCAATGGTTCAAAATTATGAATTGGAAAGTGTTTAATGTCTGAAACTAAATAAACTTTATAAGAAGATAAATGAAATGGCAAAAACCAACTCACTTTTTCTCCAGCAGTGACATATAACCAGATGTCAACACTAATACTGCATCTGTTTTTGTTGTGAGGTGACTAATCCCTTAGTCACTGAAGACCAATAAAGATGGCCGCTCCTGCCATGAATCCAACTAGGACAACATATGAAAGAAAATCCACAAGAAAACTCAATCTCCATGAACCACGATGAAGGGTTTACAAATATGAGTTAACTTACAATGTTAGGCTGAGAAATCCCTAACTTGACAAAAGCAGAACTGGAATGTGGAGGCTGGAATGCTCGGTCGCCGCCCAACCTTGCCTAAGTGATGGCAACCAAATGGATATGTTGTCTTTTTTATAATCTTAGGTTGAATTATCCATGCATATTAATCCAAACAGAATTGTATTCCAATTAAAAAGAAGAAATGAAACAAATGGATGAAGGTAAGAGATGGGGGTAGGCGCCAAAAACCAAGGGGTTTGATAAGCCATGTGAAGATCGCCACAATAATGTTGGATTCTTGATAAGATCAAGGGGATGATCTCACAAATGGATTCAATCCAAAATGATCTCAAAGTTATTTTATTTCATGTTAGGGGTGTGTACATATAGAGTTGAGACTGACTAGAATAGGCTTACAAAAGGTAATCATAAGATGACATAACTCCTAGCATAAATACACGTAACTATACAACTAATGGTGTAATAAATGTATTTACTACCAATAAGTGGCTATTTAAAACTTAACTCTCCATTAAAAAGGAGTTACTTTAGGCATGCAAGCCAAAAAATACCCTCCTAAGAAGAAGCTTAAACTCGTCCAAACCATGAAAAGTGGGCTTGACCATCATGCAATCACTTAGTCTAGCCCACTTTCATGAAAATCAAACAATTCACAAAAATTGGATCCATTACACTTTATTGAATTGAAATTAAACAAGTAAATGGACTCTAACTCTTGCACGCCCAACATCATCAACATCATGGGTCTTCTAGTTTGATAAGATAAGTCATCAACATGGGCTCCATTCCACCTAGGCTTGAACTTGGGCTTGCCTCCATCAAAGTAGTCACCATTTGGTTTAGAACTTCTTGACCTTTCTTGGTTCATGCTCTTGTCATAGGTCCACCAAGTCCTTGTAGTGCTCCTTAGTCTAAGTTCCTTAGTGGGCTCACATCACCAAGCAGCTGTCGTGATAAGCTTCTCGCGACAGTGACTTCACAGCGGAGTTGATGACAGGATTCTCCTTTCCCTTCCCACCCTCCGTAAGCATGTAGTGCGCGAAACCAAAATCCATAGCAGACCTATTGTTAGGGATAAACCTGTCCAACTACACAAAACAAATTCAATCACAAAATAATAATGCATAATAAAAAAAAACCTAGAAAGTAAAGAAATCAAGTTGTGAATTCAAAGTTATGTTTTCTCTCTAGTTTCTTGTTTGTAGAGGATAACGCGGTTTGGAAGAGCGCCATGATCCCACGTCCATAGTTCGGAAACGGGAAAAAGAAGATAAGAAGAAGAAAAAAATAAAGTTAATAAGAATTAAAAATAAAGAGAAGAAAATAAAGAAAATTAAAAATGTATAAACAGTTAAAGGAAATAGAGAAGGTGAAGATGATGATGAAAGCGGCATGTGGGGGTGATTCAGTTTAGTCATAATGACGCGGGAAGAGTGAGAACTGAGAAGGAGTGTGAGAGTGGGTTTAGATGGCGCAAGGGTTCTCTAATGATGAAGGGAGTTATTTCCAATTAGACTTTTTACATCGATTGCAAAAGTAGCCGTTGTAGAGAGTCATCCATAATAATACAAAAGTGCCAAGTGCCACCACGTACTTTCTACATCGGTTCCTTTTGCAACCGATGTAGAAAGTTATTCCTAGAGTCTATTTTATTACAAAAATGCCACCGCACTACTTTCTACAATGGTTTTAACGTAACTGATGTAGAATCCGTGATGTAGAAATCATATTTTCCGCTAATGTGGATGTAAAAACTGGTGCATAAATTAGTGAAGGAACAAGGGAATTTCTTTGAGTAACTAGAGAAGAGAATTAAGCCACTACTATTTACACCTTGTAAATTGTTATTTGCATCTTGCAGCTTCAATTTGAATTTTTTTTCCAAAAATACCCTTTTCACACACCTCACTATATCACACACTTCCTTCACCCCACACCAGAAACCACCCCCTTTCTCACACTCTTCACACCTTTGTCACCTTCTCCACCATTCTCACAACCTCCACCATTATCACACAAAAATGAAAGGGTGTAGTTTTTTTGGCATTGGATTTCATTGTTTTGCAAAAGGGAAGATCATAAGTTGGTTGCAAGTTGTTTTTATTCGAGTTTTGGTAAAAGGAAACAACCTCGTTCATCATCATTCATGCATGTCACTTGTCTCGGTGAGTTTCTGCAATTTTTGTTCGTAACGTAACTTCCGGAATTTACTTTCCGAAATATTCCGAAAAACGCAATTTGGACACTCGTTACACCTTCGGAATTCAAAATCCGGATGCGTATTTGTGAGTCGTTTGTGAACTACCGGATTATATTTTCCGGAAGCATAAAAATTATCACTTCCAGAAAGTACTTTCCGACAGACAATTATTTGTACTACCAGAATCTAGTTTTCGGGTGTACATATCCGGATGTTACAATTTGTGCATCTGGAAACAATTTTTCGGAGGTGTTAAATTTAACACATCCGGATTTTACTTTCCTGATGTACATCCGGAAAGTAAATTCCGGATGTGTAAAATTTCCTGATTCAAATTTTCTAAAATATATTAATATTGTCTTCTTGTTATTTGATATGATGCATATAGTTTAGAGGTTGCTTTCAATGGTCATGGAAGACTATTTTGACAATCTACCTCTAGTCGCTTCAGTCTCATCGGCTGCCTCAGACTCCTCCACCCCTCCACCCCTAAAAATCGAACCAGATACGAGTTTGCAGTGTCCTTGTCCATGAGAGGCAGTGTGAAAAATGCACCAATGGTTGGAAGATGCAATAGGCTCGAGACGTCATCCAAAGTAATTGTCATCTCGCCAAACAGTAAGTGAAAGGTGCATGTATCTTTATGCCACTTCTCGATAAAGGCTGATAAAATCCCCTTGTCAACATTGATATGGGAGCAGTGCAACAGGGGTCCCACTCTAGAGCCCCTAACATAAATCTCAACTTGATTGTGGTTGCATGGGAATTTTGCTAGCTTCCGTCTGTGTGTTGCAACCTTCAGCTCACGATGGTCCCGCAACCATAAACGCTTGTGAAATGGCAATGAAAACAATTTATTTAATATTAAACTAAATCAAAATGTAATTTATTATTATTATTATTATTATTATTATTATTATTATTATAATTTATAGAGGATACTTACATCTCTGTTCCATAGCACATGTGCAACATGCTCAGCGAATGACCTAAGGACAAACGTATCCTCTGGGCCTCCAGGGAAAGACTCAACAGGTAACGGAACATCACCCTCATGTTGAAGCTGTACAGGGACCTCAACCTGCACAGCAGGATCATGTACAAAGACCCCATCCTCCTGCTGAGCCTGATGTACACGACTAGCAGCAGCACGTTGTGCACGCGCAGAAGCTGTAGGTCGTCGACGTTTAGTAGGAGGCCCCCATCCAGAGTGAGTACGCACCATGTTGCATAATAAGGGAAAGTTAGAAATTGAACAGATGTAAGAAGCAAATTGGGTCAGAAAAGCTCAAAGTGGCAAACGTGACATGCCATGCACATATCATAAGTGTTCAGAGATATAAACATAACACCTAACTAATTTATCATGTCCAGATATAGTACAACAGCATGTGTTCAGAGATATAAACACAACACCTAACTACGATAAAATAAATGCCTAAAACAAACTTGTATTTCTTCAGTAAATAATAGTGTCCAAACCCAAATCCATTCAATCTCAGAAAATAGGCAAAATTCACCCAAGATTAAAATCTGGAAAACAATTTCCGGAAAGGCCCCGGAACATAATTTCCGGAAAACAAAATCCGGTATAATTCCAGAAAAATAAACCCGGTAGAATTCCATAAAAATAAATCCGGATGCAGCCGGAATTCAAAATCCGGATAACCGAAAAAACCACCCAAACAACTACGATAACACCATCCGGATCTCAAATTCCGGACGCATTTTATGAATGGCTTGGTCATCCGGAAATGTGAATCTGGCGTCAAAAGAGAAATATGAAATAGTGAAGAAAAGGAGGAACGATTTTGTGCTACATACAGATGAAAAAGCGAAGACAAAGAGGAAGAAAAGAGAACAACCACTTACCCAAAGAGAGGAGGAAGGTCGCGCCTGTCATGACTTTGTGCGTTTCCGGAAAATAAAGAGGGTCGCGGTGTGTGGAGGATCCGAGCTCGGCGGTGGTGTGGGGAGAGCAGGTGCGACGCTCACATGAAATATGGGGGATTAGGTTTTCCGGATGACAGGTACCTGAGGTGTGGGAAGGAGATGTCACTTAAAGGGTATTTTTAGAAAGAAAGAAGAAACAAAATATTCTGCAAGGTGCAAAGAGCAAAAAAAAAACAGTGCAAATAGCAGGGCCCGGAGAATTATAGTGATGGTGTGAAACTGATCTAATGTGGCAGAGAAGGAGATATATATGCAGTAAAAGCTTATACTTTTGGAAGAGTATTTAAGTTTTTAGAGGATGTGAGGGTGAGAGTGATGGGGAAAAGGATTTGGTCAGGCTGTTAGAGATGAGGGGAACCGAATTCTTTGGTTTAAAAAGGGTTATTTAGGATTTAGTTGGGACATAGAGGTAATTAATTCGGATCTTAAAGATATTAGGGAAATTAACAAGTGTAGATATTTTATAAAAATATATTAATCAATAATCATGATTACTATTGGTGAGTCATTATTGATCCGACACATTGTCCTCATACGCCCGACCTATCTCTGCAACTTCGTGCCCGACCCCGAATAAAATATTATTTTTAGTTTTTAAGCAAAATTTTTAAAATAGACTGTATCACTAAAATAGTGATAAAATCCATGATTTTTCAGTTTAGGATAGGGTCTTCTAACTTGTACAAAATGTATTGTTAGTGTCAACGCAAACCAACTTCTGTTTGAGTTTTAAGCCAAAAATTTAACCATGACTTCCTACTATATAGTGGGTTCTAAAAATGATTTTGTTTTCACAAAAATCATTTTCTGGGTCACAAGTAAAATATAAATATATATTTTCCATTAAAGCGAGACAGACAAAACGTATGAGAAAAAACAGGATGTTATAGCTTGCAACACACTCTCTAACACACAGTTTCCAACACACTCTCTTTTATTGGTTGGAATTCATGTGGGTCCCACTATTTTGGAAATTGGTCCCACTTGAATTTAGTGGGACCCGTATGAATTCAACCAATTGAAATGAGGTGTAATTTTTTTGGACTTCATTAACGTGCCTGATGTGATTCTCTGGTGTTGCGATTCACCAAGCTAACCTTATAACCCCTGCATGGGTTCCAAGGAATGGGGTTCTCATCCGTCTGGTTTCAAGCAATGGGACCCTAGGGGAAGTTCCTTCAAGCAGCTAGCGGGCACTTATCTATCACTTCACCTTGAGGACAAGGAGAATTTTGAAGGGGCGGGTATTGATGCGGGCATAAGGCCCAATGGCAATAAGGTCTATGAAAGAGGAAAGTGGAAGCCCAATAAGTGGGGAAAAGTGGCACCAAAACACACTTGAGAGAGAGGGAAATGTAACTAACTGTCACTAGTGCAGAAAAAGGATTCTACATCGGAGTTTACACATCGATTTTTCAGAAACCGATGTGTAAAACGAGGCGGTGACATTTTTGAAATTAAAACCAAAGTATTACACATCGGTTTCTAAATAACCGATGTAGAAAATTATAAAGAAAAAAAAAGAAAATAAAATCTTACTTTTACACATCGGTTTCTAAATAACCGATGTAGAAAATTATAAAGAAAAAAAAAAGAAAAAAAATCTTACTTTTACACATCGGTTTCTAAATAACCGATGTATAAAATTTAAAAGAAAAAAATCAGAATTTAAAAGTTTAATGTTTACACATCGGTTCTGCTATAGCCGATGTGTATAAGATGTTTAACACATCGGTTTTTCATATAACCGATGTGTAATAGTCCCAATTTTTCTTTTTCCCTCCTTCTCTTCCGTGCACTATCCCATTTTTCAGATTATGAACCCTAGCTAAAACAGAAAACACTCCCTCCCTCTGCTAACGCGCGTTCATCTCCTCCGTCATCTCCTCCCTTGTCTCCAACCCTACCGCTGCCTCCCTAACACTCCCATTCTTTCTCTGCTAACGAGAGGCTCACTGTCCCTCCCTGAAAACCCCATTCCTCACCTCCATTGCCCCTCACAGAGAGCTCCTCTTCGCTGCTATCACCCCAGAAAACAGGTGTTCATTCTTTTTGTGGTGTTTAAATCCTTCTTCGTGTTTACATCTGACTTGACTTGCTTGCTCTATTTATCAGTTGGGCTGGTGATTTTCTCGCAACCCGTGATTTGTGTTCATGTGCTACTATCTTTTTGTTGCTACGGTTTAGGAGTAATGATTTTCCTGTTTTTTATTTGTGTGTCCGTAGTCTGGGGTGTGTATCTCTATATCAGCATTTGCCCCTACTTGTTTTGTATTTGCTAGTAGCTTTGGTTTTATGCAGCTGTTTGCCAGTTTGGGTGTACTTTTGGTGTTCTGTTTTTGCTGCTATGTGTTTGCAGCTCTTTTTATAAGGCATGTTTTGCTCATTTATTGGCACCACTTGTGCTGGTTCTTGGGCTTTGATTTATCATTTAATACAATTTTGCTTATAAAAAAAAGATCCTTATGATACCAGGGCTCATAATTCTCAATCATTTTAACTTATTTTTGGTTCAATTATGATGATTATGGTTTACATTTTACAATTATATGATCCATTTGGTTACATATGAATGGTATAATTTTTAGGGAGAAAGGTTTTGATATTGATAGTCTAATGAAATTGATTAAGGTGCTTAAGTTTAGCTCTTTTATATATAACAGGGAGAGTATGCATGTGTCATGTGACTTCCATGCATTGATGTAAATGAATTTTGTCTGTGAAATCTTGATGAATATGTTGTCTTGTTTCTTATTGAATGGATAAAAGTCTTGCCAAAGTTGTCCCCAAGGTGTTTGGACTATGCTGTTAGGCAAAGTTATTTGAACTAAATTTTGAATTTTTGGAAATATCTGAAGCCTCGGATGCTTGCCTGATAGTTGTTGTATGCTTGATTTATCCATTTGGTTCAATGCTAATTTTCTCTTCTCGGTTAGCATTTGCATAGTACTTGTTGGGATAGTCAGTTCATGAAATATGACTTTTTGTATAGGTACACTCAGTCCGAGCAGAATATTAAGCAGAATATTCATCAATTATTCATTACGGTTTCCGGCTGAGTATTCTTCCCACACCCGGTAAGCTTTCTCCTCTCCATTTTTATCGTTTGGTTTTTGTTTGCATTGGACTTGGGGATTGGAGTGTTTTATTATTTTTCTTAATGTTAATTATTTAGTAAAGCCTTAGTTTCCCGTTTGAGATGCAATACTAATGAGCGTACGTGTATGTGCTTAATGTACCGCTCATTGTGTTGGATCTTGAATTGTCCAAAGTTGGACAGTTTGGGAAAAAACTTTTTCTTAATTCAGTTAAAATAGTTATTGATTGATTCTAATGTTATATACTTGATGAAAGTTCGGATTGATAAATTTCCTTTCGTTCTCCGGGTGCATACTTTATCGTGGTGGTTGTCATCGCGTTCAAGTAGTGTACGTCGGAGACCGCAGGGAAATGCTGCCGAAATTTTGTCGAGTATGCACATGAGAGTTAAGGACTAACTGTTAACCGAATGTTGAAAAAGTTTCTTCTCGAATGGGATAGGGCCATACCCTGTCATAAGAAGTGGTTGATGAATATGTTGGACTAAGTACGAAGGTATTGGTTTAGTCATGGATCGCGGTTGGATGAATGCTAGACGGACAAGTGATGAGTATGAGAATGGAGTGGAAGATTTTCTACAGTTTGCAAAAACAAATGCTCCTGATAGTGGTAACGGAAGGTTTTATTGTCCTTGTGTTAACTGTTTGAATGAGAGACGACTAGAAGTGGACTATGTACGTTGATCGATATTTATAAGTTATGTTTGATATTTATCCTGACATACTAACAAGTTTTTTTTTTGTTTTGTGTTTAAACAGGTATACATGGCTGATCATGAGGATATCCCTCCTTCATGCAAATGGGTCGTAGACCCCGTCTCTCCGGAGAAAGGGTAGACATGCCACACGGATGAGGAATTTGACTGCAACCGTGGGTCAAATCAAAGGATAAGAGTAGACTTTGATAATAACCTCAATCCTATTGGGCCAATGGAAGATCAATTTAACAGTTTTGTGGCGACCCTTGCTAGGAACAGGCCCAGTATACTCATTGATAGGTGGAGAGATGTACCGGCGGACGTGAAGGAGCAGATATGGGAGAGTGTTCTGGTATCTATACTTCTACGTCCTGTGTTTGTCTGTATCTACTTTATTTTTATCTTAATAATATCATACAAGAATTCGTTGATTCTTTTGGTCTTAATGTAGTTGACCTTTGACATACCGGATACATACGCTATGAAGAAGCGTTTGCTAAAGTATGCTGGAGAGCGTTGGAGGGCTTTTAAGGCCGACCTGGGCAGATACTATATATTCAATCCAAAAATTAAAAAGAACCCACTCGAGGTGTATCCGTTTCTTGACAAGGCGACGTGGGATCGCTTTGTTCAGAGCCGACATGATCCCAGCTTTCAGGTTAACTTATTTGATTTGTCTCTAAATTTATGTAATTGCATTAATTTCATTTACTTATGTAATTTAATTGTCTTTTATTTATAACAGGAGAAGAGGGAAAAGGGGCAGAAAAACCAAAGCAAGAATGTCTACCCCCATGTCATGTCTCGTGGGGGATATAAAAAGCTTGTTAAGAAAATGGTTGAAGAGGAAAAGAAAGCACGTCAGCAGGCAGCATCTCAGGCGGATCCTAATGCTGAAAATCTTCCAGAGGTTGTTGATCCACCTCCACCCCCACGCCATCGTTCATGGAAGAGGGGCCGACAAAGAAAAACGGGACAATATACATCCGAGGAGGCCCGCCAAGTAGCCGAGAGGATTGTAAGTATAGTTTGTTGTAATTGTCATTTTAAGATTGTTACCGAATTGCAATGTGACCTGATATTTTATGTGATAGGATGCCTTGGATGATCAGCTAACCCAAGGAACCTTTGTTCCTAGAGGACGCGATGATGTCTATCTACTGCCATCGGTAAACCAGACCACCCGGGTCGTGTCATTGGTGTTGGATGGGGAGTCGGCATTCGCCAATACCATGGTTCATCTTCACACCAATGCCACAGGGATTCGGTTGCAGATAGAGCACGACTAAAACAGGAGATTGCAGCTGAGCTTCGACAGGAGATGGCCGAGTAGTTTGCCCAGCAGATGGCAATATTGACTTCTATGTCCCAAAGAGATGACAATGCGGTGTCCAACCCTCTCGTCCATGTGAGCACTAAGGGCTCATGTGATCCTCCTCATCATCCCGAAAATGATGATGATGGTGATGCTTCTTCTTCGCTGCCGATGATGATGATGATGATGATGATGATGACGACCCGATAGGTGTGAGTCGTATGTTGATGATCATCATCATCGCCGCTAGTGGCATTGGGTAGGGCATATAATAAGTTAGGTAATATCATACACCATCGGTTATTACCGGATGATCACCGAGGGTGTTTGTTGAGATTATTCGAGATGCTTGATGCTCGAGTCCCCGTGCCCACCGAGGAGGTTCAAACAAAGGGTCAGGCCCCTAGAACTTCATCCTCTGCCAAGAAGACTGGTCAACTTTCTTGTTGCATCTGAGGTATTCGGTTAGTTGTGTTTTTCTATATTCATAGTTGAAATATATTTATTATTGTTTAAAGATAATGCTTTATTTTTATTCGTTATAGGATGTTGGAAATGATATTGTGCCTAAAAGGTCGGATCTAGGAAGACCAGAGATGTCCGCTCTCCGCAAGGTATTCATTTGACCATTTAGTTAATAACGAATTAAATAACTTAATTATCCGTGATTACTAATATATATCTATGTTGTTTAGGGGATCGACAAAGGGGCACCTGGCCATGGTGATGTTTTTAAAGTTCTGGCTATACAGGTTGTCACCATGGAGGATGATGCAGCCTTGGTAACGTTGGAACATGATGCCAGCCCTGGTGAACTGTATATACCAAAGAAGGAACTTATGGAGATGGTACTCAATAAAGAAATGGCCAGTTCTGCACACATATCGTTTTGGTGCACGTAAGTACATTTTATTTATAAGTTAAGTACGTAATTAATTTTTAAATACTATGATAATTAACATGTTTTTCCAATATATTAGGTATCTGCATCGTATGTTAGTCGATCAGGGTAACCTCGCCCTTTATGGGTTCATTGACCCCATGTTCATTCAGGGTGATGTTCTCGTAGCATTGGAAGACCCGGTCACTACCATACGTGATATACTTGCCCGAGACGATCATCAATTCTATCTTGCGCCTTATCTCAATAAGTAAGTACCGGTTATTTAAGTATAACTATATATGACTTAGTCACTAACTGTTCCGCAAATACAGCCGACATTGGCAACTGTTGCTCTTGTACCCAAGAATGAACGTCGTGGTCTTCTTCTGCTCATTGGGAAATAAGTCGGCGAATCAACTGAAGACGATCATCGAAACGTAAGCATTAAAATACTTTATAATCAGTAATACAGTTGTTTTAATTATCTGAAATCTATTAGATATACTTTAATTAATGTTTTTGTCATGATAGGTCTATTAATGCATCCCACATGTTGCGTGGTGAAAGGCGTACTCGGGCTATCAGATGGATTATTCCCAGCGTAAGATATTTATTAGTTCAAATGCATCAAATGCAGTGGGTACAATAATTGATTTCTATTTTATTTAATTCCTCATATTCTAATTGGGTTTCATTTGTACGTAGTCACGTATACAACGTGGGTCATAGGAATGTGGGTACTATGTGATGCAGTGGATGTCGGAAATTATCTCCTCCGGGATCACTGAAAGATGGAGCGAGGTAAATGTTAATTGACACAATTAGAAGTAATAGTATAGATTCGTTATATGTTTTATGTTAGTTTATTACTTAAAAGATATAATCTTTTGTCCAATTAAACTTGCAGATATTCAACAATCCAACTCCATTATCTGATTCTGACATCAACATCATAAAGAGGCGTTGGGCAACTTTCTTTCTTGAAGTGTACCACCCATAGTTTGTATATATGTAGTTAGTTTAAAAACTTATCATGTACTAGCTATAGTGTACCTTTGACTGATGATATGTATTAGTGCTCAGGTCTGGTTCGATTCTTCTTCTCTCGTGTTTTGATGTAGCCTTGATAAAGTGTTGTTTTCATTCATTCGAAATTAATTAGGCCTGATGCCCTCTGTTTTCAGATTCTGTGCTCACTAGTCATTTGATGAAATGTCAGTATTTTTAACCATATGTGTAAGAGCTGATTGTTTGTGCCAAGAAAATTGAATGAAGTATGTTTTGCTTTTGATATGGTTAAAACTTTGTTGCAATTGTGTCAAAACTGGTTTGGTGTTCTGTTGTTGTTTCTTGTTTGATCAGGGTACTGCTGGTTTGTTTATTGATCTGCATTACTGAAACAGGGGAAAGGAATGATTGAAATGTAAATAACAGATTAAAAAAAAAGAGATTTTACACATCGGTTCATCAAAAACCGATGTGTAAATTTAACTTTCTACATCGGTTTTCCGTAGAACCGATGTGTAAATTTCACTTTACACATCGGTTCTATTTAAAACCGATGTAGAAAGTTAAATTTCCAACTGCTTATCAATTGATAAATTAATTTTCCACATCGGTTAATAGAAAACCGCTGTTTAAAATATACTTTACACATCGGTTTTTTAACCGATGTGTAAAGTGGCAATAAACCACATCGGTCGTTTCCACATCAGTTTGAAAACCGATGTGGAAAGCCAAAAATAACCGACGTGGAATCCCTTTTCTGCACTAGTGTGTTGCCTGCTGGCAGTAGTGGTGAGGTAGGGAGTGTAAGGGAGCGAGTGAGTGTTGATATAGGAGTGAGGGAGGGATAGAATGAGGAGGCTGGAATTGGACTAGAACCCTAGGAGATCACTAGACTTCTCGAATTGTCTAGAGTTCTTTTGTAGCCTCTCTTTAATTTCTGCTTTTCCAAACTAGATATCACCTTGATACTAGCTGGTAGTGAAATAATACTTCGGTCTCATACTCTTTTCTCTATTTTCTCTGTTGAAACTCAACAAATGCATACTAATTAGTCCATATAAAAAATAGAAAAACAATTGAAAAAGAAGTTGAAGGAGGTAGGGATAAATACCTATTTCATCAACCATGGGGTAGTCATTTGAGTAGCGACCAGTAGGGCCTCCATTGAAGTCGATTCCATATGCGTAATAGTTGGCCTTAGCAAAGGAAGGCAGGTTGTTGTTGTTGCCATTGTCAATAAGTGAGTCTCCAAATATGAACATTGCAGGCACCATTTCTCTCATACTCCCATTTTGGCCTTTGACTTCACCACTCAGCACCATGAAAAGCACCAAGAAGAATAGAGATAACCTAAACTTAGCCATCAAAGTGTGTGTGTAAGTGGCTTGCTAGGGAGGGAAGGGTTTAATAGGAGATGGTATATATGGAAGTGGTTGAAAAACAATCAATGCGTTCATCCGTTCTCTACTTTGCAGTAATTATTATACATACTGAAGCACCCAACATTTGTACAAACCCCCCAACATTTTGTGCTGGCAATTTCAAATATTTACTACCTTTCACAAATTTCTCCACAGACGAATACGTACCCTCTCACTCTAGCTTCACGGACGTGCCTGTTAAGAAATACTTGTGCAGACTCAATTTATTAATGTCATTATCATTAAAATAATTATGTAATACTACTACCTGAATTTATGCAATTAATGGTGTTGGTTTTTCGCCGACCAAAATTATTTTCCATCATATAAATATCATTTCAAGTAGAAATAACAAACAAAAATAATTATACAACACCATTATCGTAAAAGTGAAGAAATCAATTGGTTAGGATTTTCCACAATCAAACAAGAGAACCATATTTTCATCCACCATAAGGTGTGATGTGGTGTTTCTCCCTCGTTACTGGGGAAGCTCAACTAGTTTGACCTAAGGGTATAAGGTGTTGGAGGAGTTGGAGGTCTTGGGTTTAGACCCTGCCAAAGGAGGAAAAAAAAACTAATAACATAACAACTAACATACTAACATTTGCCTATAAAAAAAATACTTTAATGAAGACTTCCTTTTGATCTCCAAAAAAGAATCAACCAAAGAAATAGTCAAGAGAACAAGAACCCTAGCAAGGAAACCATAAAGTTTAAGACTTAATTCGAACTTTTTAAAGAAAATCACTATGAATCATGAAAGTTGTTCATGAATATGATCACTTGGAAAATATGAAAAATAAGGCTTAGACAACTTGCTCTTAAGTTTAAAACTTGTTTGGAGAAGCAAGTCATTTGTGTTTTTTAAGGTGTTCTTGATGATCAAGAATAAAATGTCTTGAATGACCAAACTTAGTGAAGAGGTGTAGAGAAGGTAATGGTGATCAAGGAATCAAAAATGGAAACAAGAAAACGAATTTTGATAGTGGATTAAGAGGTTGATAAAACTGCCATTTTATATACTTTATTATTGGGAAATTGGGCGTGATTTGTTATTTATTTGGAAATTATTGTGGATACTCACCCTATTTCCCATGATTATTGTAGAATTTGTCACCATGGCAGTGGAGCATCTAACTTGGAGAGAAAGCAACAATTTTGGAGGAATTTTTGGAAAAAGGCTGAGTTCTGAAGATTGCAAAAAAGCACGGTCGTGCTCATCATTAAGCACGACCGTGCTCATTAGGAGAGCCCGTGCTGATCAGCATGCCCTTGCTTGCCATTTGGAGTTGACGTCATTTTCTAAGCACGGTCGTGCTTATCATTTAGCACGATCGTGCTCATCATTGAGCATGACCGTACTCATCAGCAAGGCCTTGCTGATTTTACCAGTTTTAGCACGGTTTGATGCCGTTTTAGTTAAGCACGACCGTGCTCAACACTAAGCACGGCCGTGCTCGTGTCTCAGAGGCCCAATCACTTAGGTTTTCACGCTGCCAATAAAAGGGAAGGGTTGGTGCCATTCTGGGGGAGCTTGGTGACAACAGCCGTTCGTGTGCACAGGAAGGAAGATCGAGTACTGGCGTGAAGGACCGTCTCCCAATTGATTTGAAGACTGCTTCGCGTCGAAAGGGTGTTCGGGTTTTAGTTTTATTTTTCTCTCTTTGATGGATTGTTACATGTCTTTGATTTGTATAGTGAGCTTTGTTATTATGAATAGCTAAACTCATTCCTAGGGGTGGTGGATCTTATGTTTGATACCTTTGATGTTTGCATAATTTTAATATGAATCAGTGTTTTTGTTAATTGATTGGTTTAATCCTTGTGTTTGAATTTCTATGAGGTTTGATCATCCTTTATTAAGTTAATTAATTGACTGGCGACCGTACCACTATTAGTTAACGGAACTCTAGGATTGACCGGATTGGGGATTACGTGGACCAAGCGTAATCCCCTATTTTCAATCAGTTATTGAATTAACAAACTTGTCAATTCTTTATGCTTCTTTTAACTGCTTACCTTGCATGACCATTGGGGGTAACTGATTAGGAGAAAGAATATTAATATTACATAACCATTGGGTATTAATAGCTTTAGAGCGAGTGATTGGCAATCAATAAGAAACACGATTCATTGAGAAATTGGATAATATCATAGGTAGTAACATTAGTGAAACCAAGTGCCCTAGGCTTTCCATAGTTGAATATTTGCTTGCAGTTCTTGCTGTTCTTGGTGTCACAATCTTGTTATTTTTATCTGTTTGTTTTCAACCAATTCGATTGTCTAGATAACATAAGGAAGTAATTAATCTAGTACTTGTCAACAATCTCTGTGGGTTTGATACTTGGAGTCCCAAATACTCCTATCTTACTTTTGCGATAGGGTGCACTTGCCCTTAAGTGTAGTTTTAGCGCAACAAGTTTTTGGCGTCGTTGCCGGGGATTGTTTTTGACAATATTAGGGAGATTAAATCCTAGTTAATTTAGATGCCATTTTATTTATTTGTTTTTATTTTGATTTACTTCCTCGTATGCTAACGCGTTCCCAATCTCCTGACTTGCAGTATATTCCTGAGATAGAAAGAACCGCACGTAGAAACAGAAAGCAAGCTAGAGAAAGGAGAACCATGGCTCAAGAGGACAACAGGACGATGTTGGACTTTGCTCGTCCTTCCACCACCACTGCTACAGGGAGTATTACTATGCCTAACATTGAGGCCAACAACTTTGAGATCAAGCCAGCTTTGATCTCTTTGTTGCAAAATGCAATTCAGTTCAATGGGGGGTCCGAGTGAAGATCCCCATGATCATCTTGCTGATTTTCTTGAGATTTGTGACACCATCAAACATAATGGTGTCTCAAATGATGCTTTTAGGCTTCGACTGTTTCCCTTTTCTTTAAGGGATAGTTCCAAACTATGGCTTAAGTCTTTGCCGTCTGGTTCCATAACCACTTGGGACCAACTCTCTTCTAAATTTATGGATGAATATTTTCCACCTGCTAAATCTGCCAAACTGCGTAATGACATAACTTCTTTTGTGCGGGTTGAACTGGAATCTCTGTATGAGGCATGGGAGTGATTTCACGAGTTGTTGAAAAAATGCCCCTATCATGGCTTTCCTATCTAGCAGTTGGTCCATGCATTCTACAATGGGCTATCGTCATCAAATAAAAGTATGATTGATGCAGCGGGAGGTAGTATATGGAATAAGATGCCACAGGCAGCTTATGAGTTGATAGAGCAGATGACTTCTAGTTACCAATATCATCTAGTGGTTGACAATCAATAAGAATCACATTGTAGAATGCGCCTGTTCATGCATGGTCAGGTCGCCGGTTCGATTCCAGGTTTTGAAGTTTTGAACCAATTTTCAAAAATTTTAAACAAAACCACATATGAAAAGTTACAATCATTGGGATTCGAACTTGGATAGAAATCGTAGGTGCAAACGGACTTACCATTAGGCCAATATTGGTATTTGTTAATAATACGTCATTAAAATGTATTTATTTCTGGTATGCTTTGAATGTTGAACTCATTTAATATTTGTATCATGACTGTATTAGTCAACAAGGTAAAGGAAATAAATGTTAGATTATAACAGTACTTTCAATTACCCAGAAAAATTTGATGCTTATTATATATATATATATATATATATATATATATATATATATATATATATATATATATATATATATATATATATATATATATATATATATATAAGAATGTCTGTGCGGATCATCTCAAGAATTAGTAAAATAAGTGTAGTAATGAAATAGATGCGAAATAGATGAATCAGAGTATAAATCAAAATATTGTTATCAAACTATCTGTTTATTTCATGTATATGAGAGTACAAAAGTACAAAGGATTATCAACTTAAAACTTTTATCAATGGACTTACAAAGAAGAGCTTCAGTGTCACTTGCTTCAAAGCTTTTACACTACAAGATTACACAGAAAACTTAATTAGTAAATGAGGTCGAAGGTAAGTCTGAGTCTTCAACTGAGAGGGAGAGGCTTCTTAAATAGAAAGGAGAAGATCCTCTAAATAATGCGGACTTGAAATCATTTGAAATCCGCAAAGCAGGTACCGTTTTACTTTTGACTTTGCTGCTTTAATTACTGTAACCATGTGAGCTTGTCGGCCAATAAATCAGGGTTGGCACAAATGCCAATCAACTTTTCCTTTTGCTTTTATTGAGAGCCGGTGACTGAAAGTAATCTTGTCGGCCATCTTTAATCTGTGTGAGATGTGACAAAACCATAGTGACTTTATTGAATTATTGATCAAAAAATCCAACATCTGGATTTGCGTTTTCCAGATATGGATTGTAATCAGACCCAATAGAAGATGAATTGTCATCTTCTTCATCTGAACCAATTGATGAGAGGGCTTTTTTTAACATCTTTTTATATTCTTGTGGAGTTGTAGCACTGAAGTTAATTGTATATGGGGTTATTGCTTGATTTGATAAAATGCAAACTTCTTTTGCTTTTGGAGGAGGAGTCTTGGGGGGTTCAAAGGTTGGAGGAACCCTTTTTGAGCGAATATTATTTTTCCAAGAGATGAACTTTGTTTCCACCACATTTTCGTTAAATTTTTTCCACCATGAAATTGTGTTTACTCAAAAAATATATTTGGGAAATGGTTCTGGTAAATGTGAGTGATATTCATAATTGAATTTGAGTAGCTAGGCAATCCCAAACTGAGCACAAAAATGAAGTAACTTTCCAAAGATTGGAACTGATGGAGTTAAATTTTTATAATCATTGTAATTATTATAAAGTGTATTTGGAAGAATGTAAGCTGACAGGCCACTCTCCCAAAACCATTCCATAAACTAGTTGGGGTATCTAGATTGGTTATTTAGAAAATTAAAGTACCAAGAATGACGGGGATTTGGTTGATGGAGTACCATCTCCCAGGCTTTTTGGTAATCCCGGTAGTTGTAAACTGGGGGGGGGGGGGGGGGGGGGTAAAATATCCTTGAAAATCTTTTGGGCATGAATGGGCCTTGTCCCCAATCTGAAAGGGTAAGGACTTTCATTATTTTGCATTTTTAATAGGCAATTATTCCAGGGGTGTTAGCATTTACTTCTTGCTCAATCTTGACGGAATGTGTATCAATTAGAATGTACTAATAGAATTGTAAATTTTTTATAGCACTGCTGGTTGGGGCCCAGCCAAATCCATTTGGAATAAGTTGTTGTAACATATCCCAAGGATTTTCAGTTGTGGGGTTACCATATTCTTGCTCTAGGAGAGCATGCTTTTTGCAAGCTGGTTTTATTTTGAAGGCACGAGGTTCTCTCGAAGAGGTTATTTTGGCAAGTATCTCATCACTCAAATGAGAAAATTTATTTGAGATTCGTGTGGGGTCATTTGTGGGTTTGATTGAGGGAAGATTCTTTTGGGTTATTTGGGAGGCTGAAGGGGCAAAAGAGTCTGGAGTTAATTCTTTCGACTTATTCGGGGAAGGTGGGACCCTTCCTCGGGTAGATCCACCTTTGGACCTGATATTCATTTGTGAAGGGTGCTCTGCAAGAATTCCCTAGTTAGAAAATCAGGAATAAAGTTATTATCCTCCTTTAAATATTCAATGTCAAAATCAAAACAAATTAATAGGCTTTGTCATCTGGGGAAGATATGTTTTGAAACTAAATTTTTAACATCCTGTTGTAATACATCTTTTGCAGTCTTGCAATCAATTCGAAGTAAAAACCTTTTATTTATTAAATCATCCTGGAATTTGGTGATACATAGCACTATAGATAGAATTTCTTTTTTAATAGTACTATATTTCTCTTGAGACTGTATCCAAAGACCAGAGTGAAATCTGACAACCTGTTCAATTTTTGAATGAGGGAGGATTTGTAGTAAGATACCACCATATCCTTTATCTGATGCATCAGTTTGAACAATAAGACTGGCATCTGGATGAGGAATGCCTAGACAAGGGAGAGACTTGACATCCCTTTTTATGTCTAAGACTAAATTGGATAACTCCTTTGACCATGGTTTAGGGTTCGAGGTTTTTCTAAGCCTATAATATAGGGATTTACACTTAATTCTAATTTTTGGGATAAATTATGAGACATAGTTTAAACAACCTAAAAAACGTTATAATTGTTTTTTATCAGTTCAGTCATTTGGAAACTTTTCAACAAAAGTTTATGCTTCTGCTTATTGGTGTTATTGTTCCTTGATAGATTTCATGACCCAGAAATCTTTTTTTATCTAAAATAGTTTTATCTTTTTGACAGATATCACCATTCCATTTCTCTTTATTGTTTCTTTAAAAATATTGAGATGTTTGAAATGTTGATCTAATGATTGTGAAAAGATCAGAACGTCATCAATATAAACAATGGTAAATTCTGAATGAGGGTTCAAAATGTCATTCATCATGTGTTGAAATTCAGAGGGTGCATTTTTCAATCCCATAGGCATTACATTCCATTAGTAATGACCAAAAGGAACTGTAAAAGCAGTTTTATATTTGTCTTTTTCTTCTAACTTTATTTGATAGAATCCTGATTTCATATCAAATTTTGAAGATATTATTCCATTATGTAATCTTTTTATTAAATCTCTTTTATTGGGAATTGGGTATCTGATCCATTTCAAAACTTTATTTAAAGGCTTGTAATTAATTACCATTCGAGGCTCTCCTCGCTCTATTTCTGATTGATTTGAAATATAGAAGGCCATGCAACTCCGGGGAGACTTGCTGGGCCTAATTAGTTTCTTATCAAGAAATCCTTTTATTTCCTTTTTACAATATTCTAGGGTGTCACTATTCATTTGAATTGGACGAGATTTGGTGGGAATTTTACTTTCATGAAATCCTTCTTCATATGGTAAAGATACCGTATGAGTTTTTCTTTCCCAGAAGGCATTAAGAACTTCTGAGCAAACTTCCTTTTCAAATTCCTTTTGTATTTCAATTATTTTTTCTGTTATTGAAGGATATTGAATTTGCTTTTCTATTTTTGCATATAGGATTTCCTTTTGTAAAAATCCTATTTGATTTTCTTTTCTTTGAATTATTGTTAAGAAATTCTTTTCTTCTAGATATTCATTTAGATTATTTAACTCTTTTCTTTTTATTGGATTTATAAATTCAAACAGTATTTCTTGGTTGTCTTTTATTGTTTTTATTCCTTCTTCAGTTATTTGTATTGGATAAAGTTGAGTGAGAAAAGGAGTTCCCAAAATTATCTGTTCTGAAGTGTCCTTTACCAAAAGGAATGAGCTAGCAAAGCATATTCCATTATTACAAATTCTAGCATCTTCTAATTTATAGCTTACTTGTAATTTTTGGTTATTAGCAGTATATAGTTTTTGAAGTGTTTTTTCATAATACTGGGTTGGAATTAGTCCCTCTTGAATACAGTTGAGGCCTGCTCCAGAGTCTATTAATGCAACGAATGGTTGATGAAAAGATTTTTTAATTTTTAGGTTTATCTTAACATGTCATTTTTGTTGCATTGTTTTTATTCTAAAAAAGAAGTGTGTCTCCTCATTATAAAGAGCATCGAATTCTTTTTCGAGATTATCATCGTCAAAACGCGTCGAAGAAGAGTTTGAAATAGTCTTTCCCTTTCCTTTCCCCAAGGATTTTTGAAAATTTTGTTATAAAATTTTGTATTTTTGTTTTAATTCAGAGACTTCAGATTTTAAAGTTTTGACTTCTTTATATAAAAGGGGAAGAGTTATTGGTTCCTGAATAAAGGATGTTTCAGGATTCAAAATATCCTTTAAATTATATTCTGAAAATTCTTTTGTTGTTGCTTCTTGGCTTTCTAATTCTTTATATTTTTCTAACATTGCTAATTTGACTTGTGGATCTTCAATTTGACCACCTAGGTCTAATAAGACTCTAGCTTCTTTGGAAATAACATTAATAGTAAATTTGCAATCGCAGTTATCTCCAAGTCATCCACAACTTAGACATCCGACATCAGAATCAGAGGATGTTTCTTGATTCTGATAAATTATTTCTTGTTCTTCATCTGTGAATGAGTTATCAAATGAATCTGTTTCATATAATAAAATTTTTGCAATTTGATTTTTTATTTCATCATCCATTTTAAGCTCTTTTATTTTTTGTTTAACCCTACATTTCTTTGCTATATGACCTGCACGGCCGCATTTATAGTAAATAATATTTTTATCAAAACCACTTTAAAACCACTTTTTTTGAATCCTGAAAAATCCTTTATTCAAGAACCAATAACTCTTCCCCTTTTATATAAAGAAGTCAAAACTTTAAAATCTGAAGTTTCTGAATTAAAACAAAAATACAAAATTGTACAACAAAATTTTCAAAAATCCTTGGGGAAAGGAAAGGGAAAGACTATTTCAAACTCTTCTTCAACGCGTTTTGACGATGATAATCTCGAAAAAGAATCCGATGCCCTTTATAATGAGGAGACAAACTTCTTTTTAAGAATAAAAACAATGTAACAAAAATGACATGTTAAGATAAACTTAAAAATTAAAAAATCTTTTCATCAACCATTCATTGCATTAATAGACTCTGGAGCAGACCTCAACTGTATTCAAGAGGGACTAATTCCAATCCAGTATTATGAAAAAACACTTCAAAAACTATATACAGCTAATAACAAAAAATTACAAGTAAGCTATAAATTAGAAGATGCTAGAATTTGTAATAATGGAATATGCTTTGATAGCTCATTCCTTTTGGTAAAGGACACTTCAGAACAGATAATTTTGGGAACTCCTTTTCTCACTCAACTTTATCCAATACAAATAACTGAAGAAGGAATAAAAACAATAAAAGACAACCAAGAAATACTGTTTGAATTTATAAATCCAATAAAAAGAAAAGAGTTAAATAATCTAAATGAATATCTAGAAGAAAATAATTTCTTAACAATAATTCAACGAAAAGAAAATCAAATAGGATTTTTACAAAAGGAAATCCTATATGCAAAAAATAGAAAAGCAAATTCAAGATCCTTCAATAAAAGAAAAAATAATTGAAATACAAAGGGAATTTGAAAAGGAAGTTTGTTCAGAAGTTCCCAATGCCTTCTGGGAAAGAAAAACTCATACGGTATCTTTACCATATGAAGAAGGATTTCATGAAAGTAAAATTCCCACCAAAGCTCGTCCAATTCAAATGAATAGTAAAATCCTAGAATATTGTAAAAAGGAAATAAAAGGATTTCTTGATAAGAAACTAATTAGGCCCAGCAAGTCTCCCTGGAGTTGCACGGCCTTCTGTGTTTCAAATCAATCAAAAATAGAGCGAGGAGAGCCTCCAATGGTATTTAATTACGAGCCTTTAAAAAAAGTTCTGAAATGGATCAGATACCCAATTCCCAATAAAAGAGATTTAATAAAAATATTACATAATGGAATAATCTTTTCAAAATTTGATATGAAATCAGGATTCTATCAAATAAAGTTAGAAGAAAAAGACAAATATAAAACTGTTTTTACAGTTCCTTTTGGTCATTACGAATGGAATGTAATTCCTATGGGATTGAAAAATGCACCCTCTGAATTTCAACACATAATGAATGACATTTTGAACCCTCATTCAGAATTTACCATCGTTTATATTGATGACGTTCTGATCTTTTCACAATCATTAGATCAATATTTCAAACATCTCAATATTTTTAAAGAAACAATAAAGATAAATGGATTGGTGATATCTGCCAAAAAGATAAAACTATTTCAGACAAAAATAAGATTTATGAGTCATGAAATCTATCAAGGAACAATAACACCAATAAACAGAAGCATCACTTTTTCTGAAAAGTTTCCAAATGAATTAACTGATAAAAAACAATTACAATGTTTTTTAGGTTGTTTAAACTATGTCTCAGAATTTATCCCAAATATTAGAATTAAGTGTAAATCCCTATATTCTAGGCTTAGAAAAACCTCGAACCCTAAACCATGGTCAAAGGAGTTATCCAATTTAGTCTTAGACATAAAAAGGGATGTCAAGTCTCTCCATTGTCTATGCATTCCTCATCCAAACATAGGAACAAGATAACCCCACTTGAGCTCTGAAAAGTAGAAAACCTATTCTCAAATGTTTCAAAGTTTGAGGTTGTAGGACAATAGGAAAAGTTCTTGAACCAAAAGAAAGAAATTATGTGAAAGGGGAATTGAATGTGTGCTCTTGGGCTATGCTAAAAATAGAAAAACATATAGATTCATGGATATGGAATCTAGTGACTCATCATGTAAATACAGTAATTGTGTCTAGGGATGCAATATTTCAAGAAGATAAGTTAAACTCAATTCCAAGTTACAGGGATAATGTTCATAGTAATGCACATAATCTGGAAAGCAATGTATCTAATAAAGATACTTTGAAGGGTTTAGAACTTAGGGAAAGTCACAGATCTAGAAATGAGAAAACTTAGAGGCCAAAGTTTTCATGTTCCTTGTTGAAGGAACAAGAGAGTCCATATACGGTTATGGACCAATATATTATTATATTGAAATTGATTTAGCAACATTTGAGGAGACAAAAAAGTCTCAACATGTTACTTTCTAGAAGGAAGTCATACAATAGAAAATTGATTCAATAAATGAGGAATAAAATGTGGAAATTAGTAGACCTCCCACATGTTTCCAAACCAATATGTTGTAAAAAGATTTTCGAAAGGAAAATTTTTGGTAAATGGAACCATTGAAAAGTTTAATACAAGACTAATTGGCCAAGGGATTTACACAAAAGGAGGGTATTGACTATTTTGATACATATGTACCTATAGCAACAATTGCTTCAATTAGACTGCTATTAGAACTAGGATCCATCTATAAGCTTGTCATCCATCAATTGGATGTGAAAATGTCATTCCTAAATGGGGAATTAGATGAAGAGCTGTATATGACACAACCTGGAGGGTTTGTGGTTAATAGTCAAGAAAAGAAAGTGTGTAAATTAAAGTCATTGTATGGACTAAAATAAGTTTCTAAGCAATGGCATGAAAAGTTTGATCAAGTTGTGCTAGCTAATGGGTATAAAATAAATATATCTGACAAGTGTATTTATAGTATATTTCATAATGGAAAATGTGTTATGATTTGTTTATTTGTTGATGATATATATGTTGAATTTTGGTACTGATGTAGATGAGAAAAAAGAAACCAAGAGTTTCTTATCTAGAAATTTTTACATGAAAGAATTAGGGGTAGCTAACGTGATTCTAGAAATTAGAATAACAAGATATGGTGTTTAATGTATAGTAACGGTATTAAAGAAATTTAATCACTTTGATTGTCAACTTATCACTACTCCCGATGATCATATTATCAATTTAGTACCGAATAAAGGTAGTCTAGTAGCATAACTTGAATGCTCAAAAGTAATTGGATGTTTAATGTATACCATGACATGTGCCCGGTCAAACATTGCATATGTTATAGGAGACTAAGTAGGTATACAAGTAATCCAAGAAAAGACCATTGGCATGTTGTCCAAGAGTATTGAAATACTTGTGGGGGACAAGAACTATAGTATAAACTATAATGGGTATCCTTCGGTATTAGAAGGTTACATGGATGGCAGTTGGGTGACTTATACAAGAAGATCATGCTTTAACAAGTAGTTGAGTCTTCACAATTGGTGGGGGTGCTATTTCTTGGGGTTTCAAGAAATAAGTCCGTATTGCCGGTTCCACCATGGCTGTAAAATTCATAGCATTGGCAGCAGGTAACAAAGAGGTAGTTATGACTTAGAAATTTGTTGTATGACATACCAATTTTAATGGCACCGGTATCCATACAATGGGATAGTCAGTTGACACTATCAAGGGCATATAGCCAGGTTTATAATGGAAAGTCTAGGAATATTGGGCTTAGACATAATTATGTAAAGGAACTAATTGCAAGTGGAGTAATATCCAGAGTCTTTATAAGACGGAAAGAAATCTTGCATCCTTTGACGAAAGGACTGACAAGTAATATGATGTGGAAAAACATCATTAGGGGTGGGAATCAAGCCGATATCTACATGATCACCAATGGTGGAAACCCAACTCACACTTGAGTAGCATCAAGTCTTGAGTTCAATGTGGCCAAAGTACACTATGAGAGTGATTGCAAGTACTTGATGAATAGATACATCCCAAGGTTTAAAAGTACTTGGATACCATAAGGACATAAAGGAAAGAGTGAGCTTTTGCTCTTAATGGACCTAAAGCATATATGTGTTGAGGTGCCCAACTTATGGGGGTGCTTTTGGTAAAGTCCACCTAAATGAGAGTGAAGTGGGTCCGCTTCTTGGAGTTGGGTTTGACTCCGTGAGCTCTCATGAAAGGAGAATACACGACACAAGGCCTTACCAAATGTATCACATTACCACGTCATTCAATGGTACCGAGATTTCATGTGTAAGTCATGGACACTTGTTCTAATGAATATTTGGTTCAAAGCTTGTCTACCACTTTATTTGGGGATGAGTGCAGCCATGACTAACTAAGCAAATGTTCAAATCCCCAAGATACCTTTGTCTGAAAGCATGCGATTTCCGGAATAATGGGATTTGGGTTTATTTTGAAAATGGTGGGGGATTGTGAGGGATTTCCAAAATAATGGAAGTTCAAGACACCAAGTTGGAAAGGGGTTGAAGGACACCAATAGGTGTGTCTATTCATGGCTTTCAAATCTTTCCTAATGGGTGTGTTTTTCATGATTAAATGTATCCATTCATCAAGGGTACATTCATGAAAGGTTGCAATCTTTCTTTCAAATACATGAAAGGTTATTTCATTCACCAAGAGGCATAAGTTGGTCTATAAATAGAACTACTTGTATAGGCAGAAAGAAGAAAAAGAAATTGGCTAAATTTCTGCAACCCAAATCACTTCCTTTCTTCCCTTAATGCGCAGAGAGAATCGAGGAAACTGTTATTCTGTAAACTATCATTGACGATACACTTGGTTTAGGATGTGTAAACCAAACCAAGGCTACTCCATTGTATCCTGAAGGGGATTCACCAGTTACACCCTGTTGCATCAAATCTACGAGGAGATATTGGTAGGGGCGAATTGAACCTAAAGCCTAGTGTTCCCACACGCCTTGGAGATTGCGCATTACCTTTGTTTGTCTATTCTTTGTTGCAGATCCATACCCCATTTTCTAACAAATAAACCAGCAGCTTAACATAGCAAAAACCAGCATAGCAGTTTTCATCCCAGTACATATCCTACGTCCCCAAGACTCCAATGAAGTTCAACTTATACTTCCTAAAAATTAGACATCAGATATGATGGCTTAAGTCAATGTGCCAGTTACATTAATCACATTGATAAGATCATCACATAGCAATTGCATAATACATATATAAATTAATTATATTTCCAGGAGCTGCAGTGGTGCTTATGCTTAACGGCCTTTAACCTAAAGTGCAGGATAAATGAATACAGTGCTTTGTTGTTGTTCACGAATGAATAGACGATGCTTGTATTGCTTTTGATGAAACCCATTTTACATGTTTTAATATTGAGAAATAAAAATGAGAAGACATTCAAACAGAGTATGCTAGAATATGTTGTTATTGTTCCATTAGTGATGAAGATTGAACACACACATAGAGAGAGGACAAAGAATTACCTTGGGACACAAGAGTTTTAACACCACAGCAACCGAAAGTGACCAGCTGAGAAGGGGAAGGAGAGTGACTCCCCGGGAACACAAGGAAGATCGATGAATGAAATAATTGAAGGAAGGGTATGAATCATAAATAACAGAGGTCAGATGCACCATAAATGAAGGAGCTACAACAAAGGGTAAATAAGGAACTGACCTATGTCTCAGAATTGGAATCGATTTTAATGAAAATCATTTTTTTTACTGTTGCAACTCAAAATTGAACCAAAAGAAATCAAAAGCACTTCTCAAACCCAGACTAGGAGGCAACAACTTTCAACAAGAAAAAAAAACCAAGAGAGAACGTTAAATAAACCAACATCAGTAGCAAAAAAAAAACTGATAAAAGTCACACAGATAGCTAGCTTCCATCACCACTAAGAGAATATAATATACGCCAAGAGTCTCATGAAAGCTTGATGGGAATCTAACCAAGTGATCCAAATACATTAACACAACGCAGCACCAAAACACAATTCACCAAAAGCCTCCTTTGACATGCTTTATTATATTAACTCCGTGCTTATCAGCTTTAGACAAATACACAATTAAAGTTGATAGTATAACTGAGAGAAGAGGAGAAATAGCAGGAACCCAGAAAAGCTTTTTGTTTCTTCTTCCCTGAAATGAGATAAATCATATATATCTTAAAGAAGTTTAAATTAAACAGATTTAGTGGACTAGAGCCTTGAGTAATGTAAATACCATAAATTCCATTACTTACCACAAACCAGATAATTAGAAGGAAAATCATGAATGAACACCCTAGGACAAAATTCAGAGGGCACCACTGTCAATGGAATAAACGAAGAATTAATGTCAAATATCAGCATATCAACAAGAAGACTTACATAAATTCAATGGTTCAAAATTATGAATTGGAAAGTGTTTAATGTCTGAAACTAAATAAACTTTATAAGAAGATAAATGAAATAGCAAAAACCAACTCACTTTTTCTCCAGCAGTGACATATAAACAGATGTCAACACTAATACTGCATCTGTTTTTCTTGTGAGGTGACTAATCCCCAGCAATCCCTTAGTTGCTGAAGACCAATAATGATGGCTGCTCCTGCCATGAATCCAACTAGGACAAAATGTGAAAGAAAATCCACAAGAAAACTCAATCTCCATGAACCATGATGAAGGGTTTACAAATATGAGTTAACTTACAATGTTAGGCTGAGAAATCCCTAACTTGACAAAAGCAGAAGTGGAATGTGGAGGCTGGAATGCTCGGTCGCCGCCCAAGCTTGCCTTAGTGATGGCAACCAAATGGATATGTTGCCTTTTTTATGATCTTAGGTTGAATTATCCGTGCATATTAATCCAAACAGAATTGTATTCCAATTAAAAAGAAGAAATGAAACAAATGAATGAAGGTAAGAGATGGGGGTAGGCGCCAAAAACCAAAGGGTTTGATAAGTCAAGTGAAGATCGCCATAATAATGTTGGATTCTTGATCAGATCAAGGGGATGACTCAACCACGAATCAAAGAGACAATTCTCTCACAAATGGATTCAATCCAAAATGAACTCAGAGTTATTTTATTTCATGTTAGGGGCGTGTACATATAGAGTTGAGACTGCCTAGAATAGGCTTACAAAAGGTCATCAAAAGATGACATAAACCCTAGCATAACTACACGTAAACTATACAACTGGTGGTGTAATAAATGTGTTTACTACCAATAAGTGGATATTTAAAACTTAACTCTCCACTAAAAAGGAGTTACTTTAGGCATGCAAGCCAAAAGATACCCTCCTAAGAAGAAGCTCAAACCCGTCTAAACCATGGGTGGGCTTGACCATCATGCAATCACTTAGTGTAGCCCACTTTCATGAAAATCAAACAATTCACCAAAATTGGATTCATTACACTTTATTGAATTGAAATAAAACAAGTAAATGGACTCTAACTCTTGCACGCCCAACATCATCAACATCATGGGTCTTCTAGTTGGATAAGATAAGTCATCAACATGGGCTCCATTCCATCTAGGCTTGAACTTGGGCTTGCCTCCATCAAAGTAGTCACCATTTGGTTTAGAACTTCTTGGACTTTCTTGGTTCTGACTCTTGTCATAGGTCCACCAAGTCCTAGTAGTGCTCCTTAGTCCAAGCTCCTTAGTGGGCTCACATCACCAAGAAGTCGTCGTGATAAGCTTCTCGCGACGGTGAATTCACAGCGGCATTGATGACGGGATTCTCCTTTCCCTTCCCACCCTCCGTAAGCATGTAGTGAGAAAAACCAAAATCCATAGCAGACCTATTGTTAGGGATAAACAAGTCCAACTGCACAAAACAAATTCAATCACAAAATAATAATGCATAATAAATAAAACCTAGAAAATAAAGAAATCAAGTTGTGAATTCAAAGTTATGCTTTCTCTCGAGTTTCTTGCTTAGAGAGGATAACGTGGTTTGGAAGAGCGCCATGATCCCGTGTCCATAGTTCGGAAACGGGAAAAGGAAGACAAGAAGAAGACAAAAATAAAGTTAATAAGAATTAAAAGTAAAGAAAATTAAAAATGTATAAACAGTAAAAGGAAATAGAGAAGATGAAGATGATGATGAAAGCGGCATGTTGTGGTGATTCAGTTCAGTCATAATGACACAGGAAGAGTGAGAACTGAGAAGGAGTGTGAGAGTGGGTTTAGATGGCGCAAGGGTTCTCTAATGATGCAGGGAGTTATTTCCAATTAGACTTTTTACATTGGTTGCAAAAGTAACCATTGTAGAAAGTCATCCTGAATAACACAAAAGTGCCAAGTGCCACCACGTACTTTCTACATCGGTTCCTTTTGCAACCGATGTAGAAAGTTATTCCCAGAGTCCATTTTATTACAAAAATGCCACAGCACTACTTTCTACAATGGTTTTAACGCAACTGATGCAGAAATCATATTTTCCATTAATGTGGATGTAAAAACTGGCGCATAAATTAGTGAAGGAACAAGGGAATTTCTTTGACTGACCAGAGAAGAGAATTAGGCCATTGCTATTTACACCTTGAAAATTGGTATTTGCACCTTGCAGCTTCAATTTGAATTTTTTTCCAAAAATACCATTTTCACACACCTCACTATATCACACACTTCCTTCACCCCACACCAGAAACCACCCCCTTTCTCACACTCTTCACACCTTTGTCACCTTCTCCACCATTCTCACAACCTCCACTATTATCACACAAAAATGAAAGGGTGTAGTTTTTTTGGCATTGGATTTCATTGTTTTGCAAAGGGGAAGAAGATAAGTTGGTTGCAAGTTGTTTTCATTCGTGTTTTGGCAAAAGGAAACAACCTCGTTAATCATCATTCATGCACGTCACTTGTCCCGGTGAGTTTTTGCAATTTTTGTTCGTAACGTAACTTCCGGAATTTACTTTCGGGAAAACACAATCCGGACACTCGTTACACCTCCGGAATTCAAAATCCGGATGCATATTTGTGAGTCGTTTGTGAATTACCAGATTATATTTTCCGGAAGCATAAAAATTATCACTTCCAGAAAGTACTTTCCGGACAGACAATTAATTTTACTACCGGAATCTAGTTTTCGGATGTACATATCCGGATGTTACAATATGTGCATCTGGAAACAATTTTCCGGAGGTGTTAAATTTAACACATCCAGATTTTACTTTCCGGATGTATAAATTGTACATCCGGAAAGTAAATTTCGGATGTGTAAAATTTCCTGATTCAACTTTTCCAAAATAAATTAATATTGTCTTCTTGTTATTTGATATGATGCATATAGTTTAAAGGTTGCTTTCAATGGACATGGAAGACTATTTTGACAATCTACCTCTAGTCGCTTCAGTCTCATCGGCTGCCTCAGACTCCTCCACCCCTAAAAACTGAACCGGATACGAGTTTGTAGTGTCCTTGTCGATGAGAGGTAGTGTTAAAAATGCACCAGTGGTTGGAAGATGCAATAGGCTCGAGATGTCATCCAAAGTAATTGTCATCTCGCCAAACGGTAAGTGAAAAAAACCACCCAAACAACTACGATAACATCGTCCAGATCGCAAATTTCGGACGTATTTTCTGAATGGCTTGGAAGTCTTGAAATGCAAATCCGGCGACAAAAGAGATATATGAAACAGTGAAGAAAAGGAGGAACGATTTTGAGCCACATACAGATGAAAAAGCGAAGACAAAGAGGAAGAAAAGAAGAGAAAACCACTTATCCGAAGAGAGGAGGAAGGTCGCGCCTGTCACGACTTTGTACGTTGCCGGAAAATGAAGAGGGTCACGGTGTATGGAGGATCCGAGCTCGACGGCGGTGTGGGGAGGGCAGGCGCGACGCTCATATGAAATATGGGGGATTAGGTTTTCCGGATGACAGGTACTTGAGGTGTGGGAAGGAGATGTCACTTAAAGGGTATTTTTGGAAAGAAAGAAGAAACAAAATATTCTGCAAGGTGCAATGAGCAAAAAAAACCAGTGCAAATAGCAGGGCCCAGACAATTATAGTGATGATGTGAAAATGATCTGATGTTGGCAGAGCAGGAGATATATATAAAGCAAAAGGTTGTACTTTTGGAAGAGTATTTAAGTCTTTAGAGGATGTGAGGGTGAGAGTGATGGGGAAAAGGATTTGGTCAGGCTGTTAGAGATGAGGGGAACCGAATTCTTTGGTTTAAAAAGGGTTATTTAGGATTTAGTTAGGACATAGAGGTAATTAATTCGGATCTTAAAGATATTATGGAAATTAACAAGTGTAGATATTTATAAAAATATATTAATCAATAATCATGATTACTAGTGGTGAGTCGTTATTGATATGACACATTGTCCTCAAACACTCGACCTATCTCTGCAACTTCGTGCCTGACCCCGACTAAAATATTATATTTTAGTTTTTTAGCAAAATTTTTAAAATAGACCGTATCACTAAAATAGTGATAAAATCTATGATTTTTCAATTTAGGGTTAAATTAGGGTCTTCTAACTTGTACAAAATGTATTGTCAGTGTCAACGCAAACCGACTTCCATTTGTGTTTTAAACCAAAAATTTAACCACGACTACATACCATACAGTAGGTTCTAAAAATGATTTTGTTTTCACAAAAATAATTTTGTGTCACAAGTAAAATATAAATATATATTTACGGTTAAAGCAAGACAGACAAAACGTATAAGAAAAAATAGGGTGTTATAACTTGCAATATACTCTCTAACACACGGTTTCCAACACACTATCTTTTATTGATTGGAATTTATGTGGGTCCCACTATTTTGAAAATTGGTTCCACTTGAATTTAGTGGGACCCGTATGAATCCAACCAATTGAAATGAGGTGTAATTTTTTTGGACCTCATAAACGTGGCTGATGTGAGTCTCTGGTTTTGCGATTTGATGGTCTCCTGCCCAAACTCCCTATTCTTCATCTATAATTTCACACTCATTCTTGCCTATTTATTGCCAATATTAAATATAAAATGTGTCAGTAATTTGTTTCCCCAAATGCAAGGCTGAAGGCACTTGTGTGTTTACGCCTTAGCCCTCCGTGGTTTATTTTAATTTTTTATATATATCAGGAATGCTTAGGGGGTATGGCCATTTATCATATTGTTTATTTTGTGGTCATGGTTCCTTTTATTTTTTGCTTGTTTTTTCTGTTGTTAGTTGTGTTTTATAGCAGCACGTTGGTAGATTGAATTTTGGTGTGAGTCATGGGACCTTGGCTGTCATGTTATTTTAATATTTTGATCCTTTTTATGTTGGTGCTGGTGAACTAGTTGTATTGTGTTCAAGTTCAGATACCCTTTGTATCATATTAATAAAATTGTGTACCTTCCAAAAAAAAAAAGTAATGCCTTTGACCTTATCCTTATCAAAATATGATGTTTATATAACTTTGGAGCATTGGAAACTATTTCTGATCTGTGTCATTGGTTGGTAAAAATAAGAAAAGAGTATAGAGTGATAGAGATTTGCTAGTATCACACTCCCTAACACACTTTTTCCAACATACTCATTTCTTCTCTCTTTTTTGGTAAGCAAAGTATTTTATTAATAGGAGTATTAGGGGTACCCCAACCCAGTTATAATTGAGACAACCTCTAATATAAATAAAAGACTATCCTAAAAAGAGGATAGTATTGTCTTTACAAAAGTTAAAGTCTCAGGCTAGAGCCCAAAAGAATAGCCAGCCAAATAAACTAGCCCAAAACAAACTGAAAACAGAACCTATAAACCTGCCATCTGAAAAACAAAAAAAAACCAGAATACTACAGCTAAAGCAAAAGACAAATGGCCGGCAAAGACCACACTAGGGAAGTAGGGATAGCCAACTTTGGGAGAAACCACATGCATTCCACAACAAAGGTACCAACCATCGGAAGGGGTGGTTTTGAGTCATTTTTTTGCCTGGAATCACCCCTATTCGTCGTTTTTCTCTCCTTTTATCTAAATAAGTGGTTTTTTCACATATATCTGGTTTTTCTTTCGTGTTTTTCCATGTTTTCGTCGTCTGCGTGCGGTAGTGTTTTGTTCGTTGTCTTGTTGCGTCGTCGTTTGGTTTCCCGTATTGTTATGATGTTCGTTTGGTTCATATTGGCAGATCAGCTTATATCCATTACAGATTCAATCAAGACTTGGGCGTCAACGTTACAGATCCGGAGGCACGGGTATTCCAGTCACTTTGATTTTGTCACATTTGTAGGCATTTTGCCGTGTTATGCTATTAACCTGGGTGCTGTGAGTTTGTTCGTAGATTCATCCTTTTCAGTTTTTAGTGATGTTGAATTTGTGTTGTTTTCGATGTATTTTACCAGTTTGAATGAATGAATATTTATTTTAGTAAAAAAAAAAAAGCATGTTTACAAACAAGAAGATGAAATATAATAATTTTCATTATTAAATAAATAAATTTACCTTGAGTTTAATCAAAGGAAATCGTAGTGTCATTGAGTACTCAGAAATATAAGACATCATCAATGATTTTCATCTAACCAGACTTGCGTCAATGATCATGAACATGGACCTATGGCCTCGTTCATGAATCTAGTGAATACATGACAACACAACAATTCTTAACAGCACAACAAATGCCAAAATAAAAAACATATATAATCGACGATGAAAGCAAGATATATAAATGATATGGAATTAAAAGTATATATATAATACCAGGTATGAGTAGAATGGAGCAGCAACAGATCCACCCCTCCATAGCATCGTGATCATCATACAAGGATGTTTATGAATATATCTCAGGTGAATCAATAACAGATAGCAAAAAGAAGTCCCTTTTGCAACTTTCTGCTAACCCAACTTCGTGTGGCTGAGATCGTTGCAATTTCTAGTGAATCCCTAATACCCCATTAGTTATGTGAAAGAGGTGAAGGCATCTACAGATTTATAAAGGTGGCCAATGACACATAGACTGTGATATCACGTGAGGGGATGGAGATCATCTGTGTCATTTTCTTGCCACGTTCTATCTCCCTTACCACTTACAATTTATCACTTATTTAAATAAAATCTAATCTTAATTCATTAACACTCATATACATTATCAGTTTTTGATTGATTGGAAATACCGAGACATAATTTTTTGAAACAACATATTTGTATCTCATGTGAGGAGGGGTACGTGAGTCAGGGTTGTCATTGTCTGTGCTGATCTTGTTAGACTTTTTTTACTGTAAAGTGGTATTCACGGGGCACTACAAATTGATGATTCTTTTTTCTCTTTTTTACAGCTAATACGTTGCCACCGTGTTTTTTTAGAATAAAAGCTACCACATAGTACTTGAGATGGAGTTCACAGAGAAAATATTGTGAATAATTGCTTAACGGTCATGTAAAACGTAGGGCTTTTTTTTTTTTTTTTATGATGAAAAAACGTAGGGCTTTTAATTGAAAGAAAAAGTGAATCTCTGAATGGAAGGTCGTTATTTTTTGCACTTTGTATTTTTTTCCCCAAACATTTTATTTTGATTTTTTTTTTATTTTACATATTTGTAAATTAAATTTCATATGGCTATTTTATACGAGTTTAATTATAAACTGATATTGTAAAGCCTTCTTACTATACATCCAATCATAAATTATCATATCAATTATTTTTTTTGCTCTTATCATCAGTACCTTAAAATTCATTCATATCTTGATTGGTGATTGATTGACAGTGTAAAAAACTTTATTTCGTAAAAAAAAAAAGATAGTGTAAAAAACTTTATACTGTCAGTATATAACAATTAAACTCATTTTATATATCGGGGAAATTAAATTTCAATAACTCAAAAAAATGTGGATGATCATTTTACACATTCGAAAATTTAATTACAGATCATTTTACACATTCTGGAATTAAATTCCGGTAACTTTAAGAAAATACAAACGACCATTTTAAACATCCAAAAATTAAATTCCAGACAGCTATTTTACACAGCCAAAAATTTAATTGCAGATGTCATTTTACAACAACAATCAAGCCTTATCCCACTAGGTGGGGTCGGCTACATCGATCATACGGCGCCATAATGTTCTATCATGAATCATGTTAACAGTTAAATCATTGGCCTCCAAATCTTTCTTAATAGTTTCTCCTATAGTTTTTCTTGGCCTATCTCTGCCTCTAGCTATTGGATTGCCCTCCACTTGATTCACTCTCCTTACTACAGAATCTAAAGGTCTCCTTCATACATACCCAAACCACCTAAGTCGAGATTCAACCATCTTTTCTACAATAGGTGCTACCCCAACTCTCTCTCTAATGCTATCATTCCTAATCCTATCACGTCTAGTTTTTCCGCTCATCCAGCGCAACATTCTCATCTCTACTACATTGATTTTACTCTCGTGTTGATTTTTTACCGCCCAACACTCCGTCCCATACAACATCGCCGGTCTAATAGTTATACGATAAAATTTCCCCTTTAGCTTAAGAGGTACATTTTTATCACATAAAAAACCCGAAGCCTTCCTCCATTTCGACCACCCTGATTGAATCCGATGGTTTACATCTCCCTCGATTTCTCCGTCATTTTGTATATTAGACCCAAGATATTTAAACCGTGTGACTTGTGGTATGTTGTGGTCTCCAACTTTCACCTCTAAGCTAGAGGTGTTTCGCCTTTTGCTAAACTTACATTCCATATACTCCGTCTTGCTTCTACTCAAGCGAAAGCCATGTGCTTCTAAAGCTTGTCTCCAAGTCTCCAACCTTCCATTTATATCATCTCTAGACTCTCCAACTAGGACTATATCGTCTGCGAAAAGCATGCATCGCGGTGCTGGCTCTTGAATGTGCTCCGTAAGTACATCCAAGACCAAGGTAAAAAGATAGGGGCTTAAAGCTGACCCCTGGTGCAGACCTATGGTGATTGGGAAATCTTCTGTGGCTCCACCCTGCGTTCTCACACTAGTCGTGGCCCCCTCATACATATCCTTGATAGCTCGAATATAGGCAATCCGAACACCTTTCTTTTCTAGGGCTTTCCACAAAACCTTTCTTGGCACCATATCATACGCTTTCTCCAAATCAATAAAGGCCATGTGTAAATCTTTTTGATCTCTTCGATATTGTTCCATCACTCGTCGTAGCAAGTAAATTGCTTCCATGGTCGACCTCCCGGGCATAAAACCAAATTGGTAGTCGGTGATTTTGGTTTCTTTTCTTAGTCTCCGTTCAAGCACCCTTTCTCATAGCTTCATAGTATGACTCATAAGCTTAATCCCCCTATAATTTGCGCAATTTTGTATATCTCCCTTGTTCTTGTAAATCGGAACTAAAGTGCTTCTCCTCCATTAGTCCGGCATTTTCTTTGACCTCATAATCTCGTTAAAAAACTTCGTGAGCCAACTAATGCCTCTATTTCCTAGACTCTTCCATACCTCCACAGATATATTGTCCGGTCCAACTGCCTTGCCATTATCCATCCTTCTCAAAGCTTCTTTTACCTCATGCTCTTGGATTCTACGATAAAAAGTGTAATTTTGGTCTTCCTCTCTGATGTCAAGCACCTGTGAGCATGATAAAACTTCAAATCCTTCATTAAATAACTTGTGGAAATAATTCTTCCATCTATCTTTAATATCTTGTTCCTTAACCAAAACTTTACCTTCTTCATCCTTAATACACTTCACTTGGTCCAAGTCTCTTGTCTTTCTTTCCCTATTTTTAGCAAGCCTATAAATAGATTTCTCACCATCTTTGGTGCCTAAGGATTGGTACAACCCGTCAAAAGCTTTAGTTCTAGCTTCGCTCACTGCCTTCTTGGTCTCTTTTTTGGCCACCTTATAATTTCCCCAATTTTCAGCATTTCTACATAAAGACCAAACTTTAAAACATTCCTTTTTAACCCGAACCTTAGCTTGCACACTTTCATCCCACCACCAGGATTCTTTACCCTTAGGTCCGAATCCTCTTGATTCACCAAGCGTCTCTATAGCTACCTTCCTAATCCCCTTGGCCATCTTGTCCCACATATCATTTGCACTTCCGTTTGCCTCCCAAAACCCTCCCTCCAAAACCTTGTGTTGGAAGATCCTTTGTTTTTCACCCTTCAGTTGCCACCACTTGATCCTTGAAACCTTTTCGTGGCCTCTTCTCTTCACACTCCTTTTAACTCTTACATCCATGACCAAGACTCTACGTTGGGTAGTCAAGCTCTCTCCAGGTATGACTTTACAGTCCAAGCAAATCTTTCTATCCGGTCTCCTAATAAGAAAGAAGTCTATTTGAGAGCTTGTCACCCCACTTTTGTACGTGATAAGATGCTCCTCACATTTCCTAAAACACGTATTGGCTATAGTAAGATCGAAGGCAGATGAAAAGTCCAAAATAGACTTGCCCTCACCATTTACCTCCTCTAGGCCATATCCCCCATGAAAATCGTCGTAACCTCTAGGTGCCCTCCCTACATGCCCATTTAGATCACCTCCTAAGAAAATCTTTTCACCTAGCGGTATTTCCTGAATTAGGCCTTCTAAATCCTCCCAAAATTTTACCTTGAAGTGTTCTTCTAACCCTACCTGAGGTGCGTAAGCACTAATCACATTAAAGGTGTCTTGTTCCACTACAAATTTTAGGGCAATGATCCTATCTCCAACCCTTTTTACATCCACAATATCATTCTTCCAATATTTATCCACAATTATGCCCACCCCATTTCTCGATTTTACTTTGCCAGTGTACCAAAGCTTAAAACCCGAAGAGACTAATTCCTTTGCCTTTTCTCCCACCCACTTAGTTTCTTGTAGGCACATGAAATTGATCCTCCTCCTAATCATAGTGTCAACTATTTCCATTGATTTACCTGTAAGTGTGCCTATATTCCAAGTTCCAAAGCGAATCCTACTCTCATGAGCTAGCTTCTTTACCCACACTCGTTCACAAAAATGTGGGAACCCTTGCTTATTTTTCACTACATCCAGGCGGCGATGCAGCGACCCTTGCTCTTTTGACACTGTACTCGAGCTATACAAATAGCGTTAGCTTCTGGGCAACGACCTAGCATTAACATTATTACGTCGTTGATCCATGTCATAGAGATTCGACTAAGTTTTACGTTGGCTGTCGATGGCCTAACACAACCCTCTCCTTTTATCCGGGCTTGGGACCGGCTATGTTTAGCTTTGTCACAAAGCACAACATAGGCAGGATTTGCAGATGTCATTTTACACATCCAAAAATTAAATCCCGGTAACTTTCAAAAAATGCAGACAACTATCTTAAACATCCGAAAATTAAATTCCAGATAGCTATTTTACACAATCAAAAATTAAATTGTAGATGATCATTTTACACATCCAAAAATTAAATTCCGGTAACTTTCAAAAATAAAAAAATGCGGATGACCATTTTACACATCTAGAAAATAAAATGCAAATGACCATTATACACATCCAAAATATAAAATGCGGATGACCATTTTACATATCCAAAAATTAAATTCCGGTATTTTATATATTATGATTATTAGAGTGAAGGGCATTTTTTTAAATTTAAAAAAAATCAAATGAAGTAAAAAATAAGGTGCAAAAGCCCATACTTTAAAGAGAAGGTTGGGTTGAAGACATAACCTCATATAAGTTGAGTTCAAGGAGTTTGTTACGGTGGAATTTGATAGAGGCCCCACAAAATAAATTATATATAAATATAAGAACAAAGCTATTTAAGAAAAAAGACACCAGCAAAATCAAAAATGGGAGCAATTCCAGATTTAACTGATTTAACCGATAGTCAAATATATATATATATATATATATATATATATATATATATATATATATATATATGCATTAATAAAAAGATCAATTTACAAGTCAAACTTTAATCCAAGTTTCCACTTTTTCATAACAAATCCAAATTGTTCAGTTGCAAATTTAATAATTATTTGCTATAATTTTAAAAGTTAAACTAAAATAAATGCAACATGTATTTCACATTACAATTGTTATAATCAATTTTTGGCCAACAGGCATTGGACATGTATGGGATATATCATTGGATATTTCCATTTTTTGTCGTAATATTATGTGAAAATAGAGAAAAAATTATAAATGTGTTAACACGGTGTTGATATTCAAAAATATTGTACAAAAAAAAAAAGTACTGTATAGAAAATACTCCATGTAGTTTATACCAAAATATACCAGGCAGTCATGTTTATTTTAAATCATATTCAGTTATTCACTATGACAGTTTAATATTATCAAATATTTGAAAGCCTATGCAACCTTGGCCGCCAATTTCAGTTCTGTTCCTGGGATCATAAAGGATAGATCTGATTAAAGATATGAGCTTCTTCAAATTATAATTTAAAAAAAAACAGAAAATGGCACCACTAAAATAATATGGCAGTTGTAATTGTAAATGTAGGTAGCAATACACCATAACTTTACTCTGACCAATTATAGTTTCCTAACCTAAGTTTGTTGGTCCACATACCTTCAATTACTAAATCTTAACTGAGCATTGAGGCTGAAAGTGACACTGACACAGCAAGATTCCCACATATATAGCAGGCTGAATTTATAGTTCAGCAAGTTGCCTTATGTTTATAGGATAAACAAAATTGGGGTTCCCATTAAAAGCCATCCTTCCCATCAGAATGTTCACTGCTGCGGTTGGATGGAATGCATCCCAGAACACATACTGGTTTCTATTAGGGCATGGCGTTTGGAATGGTAGACATGTGATTTGGCCACTTTCTTCCAATGCCACAGCACCCTCTATTTACAACACTAAACTCTGCAAAGAAAGAAACCGAAGTATCAGTCACATCACCAAAGACATGTTGAAGATGGATAATGGATTTGGTGCACTTAAAATATCACACATTCATGTATTAATGTATTGGAAATTTGGATCAATCACAAAAAATGTTTGAAAAAGCCTAGAATTTATAATGATATATTAATGCATGAATGCGTGGATACGTGATTTTTTAATGCAAGGAATCCAGATCCATTGAAGATGTGCATTACGAAGAGCTATAAACCATGAGAGCAAAACATTGCAACACTGGATACGGACCCTCTCATGTGCTTTTTCTTGTAATGTGGAGGAGAGATAGACATAAATATTATAAAAGAAATTTCACAAATCTTTAATGGACCCATTAATACATATGCAAAAAAAACAAACAAACAAAAGAGAGGATCCATTTCCATACAAGACCGAGAGTTTTATTAGTTGGAGCAGTTTTGATTCTTACCATAAGATCTAGCATTGAGAAGGATGTCCTGGAACATGCAGGCAGAATCAACGAATATGAATCTAGCACCAGGTAGATTATTGTTGAAATTGCTCAACATGGTCTTCACATTTGCATTAAAGGGCTGCACTAGCAAGTTCACTTCTTCAGAGCAGCTTCCGCTCATGCTTTGTGCCAATATGCTTGGAATACATCCCATCAGTCCCAGTCCAGCAATCACAAATTTTCTTGCTCCAAGATTGTAAAGCCTCTGTAACATATATAGAAGTAATAGAACTAATAATTTTCCCTTGAAAATGAAGCTTGACAAAAATGTGGGTTAAGAGTTTTAAGTTTTGCTAGTGAGAATAACAAAAAATTGGGACAGGGGTGAGAAGCTATTGATACTCTTAAACGTCCATTCACAGTCCTTACTTATCCATCAAAATTATAGTTTTTTAATAAAAAATAATGAGTGGCTAATGAGGAGAGCAAAAGATAATTGGAAGAGTCAATAGCAACATCTTTAGGGCAGAAATGCTTCTAATACAAGAACACCACCAATAACAGAAGCCTTCTGCATTGGGTGGAGAAAAAGTGCATTTAAATGGTGTTCATATTTTTTTTTTAATAGGTAAGTGTTAGTAGTTAGTTGTTACGTTAACTTTTTCCTCCTTTGCCAGGGTATGAACCCTGGACTTCCTACTCCTCCAACTCCTTAAACCCTTAGCACGAACCAGTTGAGCTACCCAAACCCTCCCAAATTGTGTTTCATATATGATCAGTCCCCTACCTTTTATAGCTCTCCTAAAGAAGCCACATGGGTGATAATACACAAACCCATTACACATCTTATGACAAAGGATGATTGACAACAACCAGGGACATGATTGGTTCCAGTATAGAGTGAAGTAAAAGCAATTAAGAAATCTTACAGTTAGCCGCTGGTTATATGTTTGAGCCAAAAGATTAGCATACTGTTGTCCATTATACTGATTTCTAGTGGGGTAATTAGGCATAAGGTAGTTGTTTAGGTAGTCATTGCTGCCCATTGCAACAAAGAATAAGCACCGTGCAAGTGCTGTGGCCATATCATCTGCTCCAAGATTGCCAGTTATTTGATTCAATGTGTTCTCAAAGTTCCTGATTTGCTCATCAAATGGTATGCGGCCAACCTGCTCAAAAATGAACCAATTAAGGTACAATCTATACCATTTGTATACTAATCAATTGGCTTAGAAATGGAAACCAGTATAAATTGGGTAGTTGATGTTTCTTCATAACACAAAGGGCAACTGAATGTCTCCTAATAAATAATAAATTGAACATGCAAAGACATAATTCATAGTCGTTTAAAGTAATGTACAAATAAAATTCTCAAGTGATAAACGAATGTTACACACGAAGTTTCAGCCTGTGACATCAAGGATTCCAGCAGCAGCTGAAGCATAGTTGACTCCATGAAGTACTTGATTCCCTGAAGCCTCTGTGTCTGCAGGAATTAAGGGAAGTCCAAGTAGTTCGGCTGCAACAATATTCACACATCAGTTTTATATGTGATTTACTAACAAAAAGATGCTGAAATGGAACAATGTGTCCCCTTTTTCTCCGTCCTTGAAACTTTTTTTCAGTTCAGGGGAAATGATATATAATTCAAAGCAGGGTAATTTAACTAATTAAAAGTTACTAGCCATAAAAGAGAAGGCAATAATGTTAAGGTATATATGATGGGTTTGAAGACCCCACACTGAAAACATGCCCACTGTAGAAGTTAGTGCTTAACTTGAACAATCTTTCTGACATTATTTTGAGAAAGCACTTAAATATTACTCATTTTATTTAGTAACTACCAAAATGCAGCTACATGCATCATATAAAGCTTATGGTGGGTAATTTCAGAGACCTATTGTCTTTTATTTATTTGCAGCTAATTCCTAGTTGGTCTATCTTATGGTTAGGTTGGCTAGCCAAAATGCAGGAAGTCCCCATATGCAGTAAAGAAAATGCGATGACGAGATTTATCTGTCATTTGTCCATATGCATCACATATATATGAAGAATAGCCCTTGAATCATAAAAAAGAAATCTAAAGTAAGTAGTTACTTCATATAATAGCCTGTAGCAAAGAGTTGGGCTGTAGCCTGTTACGCGTAGGAGTTGTGTACCTTATTGATGGCAGGCTTCTGATGTAAGTGTTGGGGGAAGATATGTGGGTCCAATAAAGAACTCAAACTTGCTTTAAAGCCACTTCCATGTTGTCTGGTCGTATTTGCCAATTAGCTTTTGGCGGAATACCCCAACAACATGCATTGAAGCATTTTATCAGGATCCATCCCACCGTCATTATCTTCAATTAACAACATCCTGCTGCCACTTTCTAACTTACAAGCATATCTTCATTGATATATGTAGCCCCGTTAGAAACCTCATCCAATGAATTACCCAAAAGCTCCAAGAGCCCACTTATGACTTTTGGCATTAGAGTGCAGAAACTTATGGTGAATTATGACATCATCCATACCAACGATCGAGGAAGATACAGAGTCACTAGGGAAGCTCCGTCGTAATCCTCAGTCAAAACTATGTGCAGCCATTCACATTCAGTGACAGGCTCAAGCTCACCTTTCTGTCAGATTGAGCCTACACCGAATAAGGCTTCTACATCAGCATGGTCTGACAAAAAGGCAAGCTTGAGCCTGCCACTGAATGTGAATGGCTGAAAACAGTTTTGGAAGGCTGGGGATTACGATGGTGCTTCCCCTAGTGACTCGGTATCTTCCTCGATCGTTGGTGTGGATCACATCAAAGTTCACCCTAAGTTTCTACACTAATCCCACAAATCATAATTAAGTGGGCTCGTGGAGCTTTTGCTGAACTTTTGGACAACTCATTTGATAAAGTTTGTAATGGGGTTATATATGTCAAAGTAGATATGCTTCTAAGTAAGAAAGATAGTACCAGGATGTTGTTAATTGAAGATACTGGCGGCGGTGAGATGAATCCTGATAAAATGCGTCAACGCATGTCATTGGGGTATTCCGCCAAAAGCAAATTGGCAAATACGATTGGAGAACATGGAATGATGGAAATGGCTTTGAAGCAAGTTTGAGTTCTCTCTTGGAAATACTTTCTCTTCCTCCTATTGACAGCATGTCCAAGACACTTTTGAGCCACAAGACAATAAAAAAGAAAGTGAACGATTCAAACTCTTTTACTTTACATATAGAAATCTGTCAAAAGAAGCAGTCCATAAAGCACGGAATCTGAATTTTGTGACACTGGCTAAATTCCATATAGTAGAATGTTACTTGTAAATTTCCTTCTTATATGGTCTGCATTTGAACCCCCCAAAAACTTTTAGCTTTTAACTCTGAAAAAGTTACTTTCTGCTTAGGAAGCAATTCTCTTTTTTCTTTTTTTCAGATAGAGAAAAATGCTGATAAGTAATAACACACTATTTCTGATACTTTCTAAAATATCAATTTCAAGTAGGGCACACTAAATACATACCGAACCAATGTGATTTAGTGAACCAATGTGTAAAGTTTTTTACACTGCAACCAATAACAGATCATTCAATGTATAACTTTTAAAATAATTATGATAACAATCAAACATTTTTAATAATATAACAATATATGATTGATTAAGAGTATTTTTTTTTTGAAATGCCAAGAAATTCATTAAAAAAGACTAGAACTGAAGCACAAGTTGTGCACAGCCCAAGCCAAGAAAGTCACATGCATATAAGCAGGAATAAGAAGTCCACCCGAATTGGCCAAAGAAACCGTTCAACAATCAAGAAAACTAACAGCAAAAAAGACATAAAAACCAGTACAGCTGCTCTCAAAACACGCCTGAAAACACAGCAGTCTACACCCAGCATTTGTATGACAGAGTGCTTACAAGTTGCAGGAGCAAACCATCAAGCAAATTGGACTCAAAAGTATAAAAAATCTTAATCAATGCTGATGCAGACATAAGGCCCAATGAAAGTGGAAGCCCAGTAAGTGGGGAAAAGTGGCACCAAAACACACTTGAGAGAAAGGGAAAAGTAACTAACTGGTTCGCCATCACAGCAAAGGAGGAAGGTCATATGACGTCGGAGGAGGGAAACTTGAGATGGAGGAAGATGACGATAAAGTATGTGAGGAAAAATCGATTAGGTCAGATCAAACCATTGAATCGATGGAACGGGAGCCAAGGAAGGAGATGATCGTTGAACTACTGCATTGCAAATGTGCAGGTAAGGAGAGGGAGTTGAAGGGGATTCGAGAAATTCCAAAGGAGGGGAGGAAATTTCAGGTTGCGCACTCGGTGGAGACCGAGGTGGAAGGTGACAGTGGCGATGTCTCGGATCTTTCTGAGATGATAACGAAAATCCAAAGTGGTGGCCGGAGCAGAAATGACGACGACCGCTGTGTTGGTGGCGGAGGTAGTTTGGTGGAAATAATGAGCGGTGGTGGGCGTGTAATGTCGCCGCCGGATATGGGCGTGCCCAAGGCGGAGGTGGTGTTGCCATCTGGCTTGAATGATTTGCTGCTTTCAGCACCGCCGGACCACTGCCCTTGTTTAGCGGCCGTGAAGACAAATTTTGTCAAGGTAGGAATGGAGGTGTTGTTGGATATTTAGAGATATTTCAAAGTTTAATGTTTTATTTTAGTTGTGTAATTATTACACAACAAGTGTAAAATAAATCTGGTTGGATTTTATTATTTAGTCAAATTAATTTTTGTGAAAATAATTTTATATTTTACTTGGTCAGTTTCACATTTTATTTATTTTAATTTGATCCTATAAAAGAGGAACAATCTATACTAGTGAATGATTATTTTTTTTTAACAGCTTTAAATAATAAATATAGTTCTTTGCACGTTTTGTTTTAAACGTTCTGATCCAAAATTCTTGGGAACAATTGCCAAATCTGATCCTAATATTTTGGATCAACTTTATTCATTTTGAACGGCAATTTTCTTCCTTCCTTAAAAGCTCCGTAGTTTAGCGTCAGAGGTGGAGAGAATTCTTGCTTTCAAACAGAAGAAAGTTTAAGTTCAGAGAAAAAAAAAAAAACAATTATTGCTTCTCTTCTTCTAATACTTTTCATCTATTTTTCTCTTCCTGGGTTACATTTTATGTTCATCATTTTTTACTTGACTGTTCTGTTACCTCGGTTTAATTAACCGGGAGGGACCTGTTGTATCCTGGGGGTTTGCGCACCACGCGGATAAACCCTTGAGGACAGTGTGATTTCACACGCCTCAGGTTATTGAAATTTGTTCCTACGTTCGTGTCTGGTTGCTATATTCGTACTACGTTGAAGACAAGTTTTGGACAACAATCTCAAGGGTTTATTTTTTTATTTCTTCATAAAGACAAAGTGCAGTGCAGTGGAAGAAATCAAAAGGAAAATGCATTCAACGTAGCAGTGAAGGAAAAACGCAGCAAACAAGCGCAGGACAGCAGGACAGCAGCAACAACCATTTGCCATAACCATTCTGGCACTTATCTGTGGTCTTCAACATTAACCGGTTCAGTTAATCACAGTGAAGGAAAAACGCAGCAAACAAGCGCAGGACAGCAGCAACAAAATAACGAGGAACAACACTTTATATGTAGCAGCAGCAGCAGCGACAACAAAGTGGCAGCAGCAGCAAGTCAAAGTTGACAAGACTTAATTGGTATATGTAACCAGCACTTTATAAAGAATACAGAGAGAAGAATTTCTTGAAGCATCTTGCTAATTTGTGGGTTTAGTATGTCTGACAACATAACTGTTGAGGAGCAACAAACACTAAGCAACAATGGTACTTCTGTTGTCCAACCGCCACCGCCGCCGGCCATCAATTACGCAAAGCCATTTCCCGACATCTCCAAAATCGAAGTCTTTGGTGGCCAGAACTTTCGAAGGTGGCGGGAGAGCGTGTCTCTCTTGTCCTTGACATGCATGGAGTAGCGGCAGCTCTAACCGATGCCAAGCCATCATCGGCCAATTCCAAACAGCTTGAGGAATGGACATATTATAATAAGGTATGTCGTCACACAATAATTAGTACATTATCTAATGAGTTGTTCGATGTTTATTGTTCCTACAAGGGTGCAAAGGAGATATGGGACTCAATGATATTGAAGTATACTGCTGAGGATGCCGGAAAGCAAAAATTTGTCATTGGAAATTACTACCATTGGGAAATGACTGAAGACAAGGACATCAAAGTTCAGATCAATGAATACCACAAGCTCTTGGAGGATTTGAAGTCAGAAAACATCAACCTACAAGATGAGTTTGTAGCTGGCCTTTTGATCGAAAAAGTCGCCTCCTTCATGGAAGGATTACAAGCAACAATCGAAGCACAAACACAAGCAACTCTCTCTGTCGGAATCGATCACTCATATAATAATTGAAGATACCAACAGAAAGAGTGTCGTCGCTGCAAGGGCAAAGGCACTAGCTGCTCGTGCTAACATCATTCAGAATCAATCTCAGAAGAAAAGGTACGACAATAAATCTGGTCACAATTATAATAATAGAAATTCTAATATCCCTCGTGCAACTAACCCCAACTTCAAAAAGAAAGGCATGTGCTATGTTTGTGGTAAGCCAGGTCATCATGCACCGCAATGCCGACACAGAATGAGAGGCGACAATCCTCCTAAGCCTAAGGCCAATTTGGTTGAGGGTGAAGGAGATGACATTATTGCTGCGGTCGTTTCTCAAGTCAATATGGTGACAAATGTGAACAAATGGGTGGTAGACTCTGGGGCTACCAGACACATTTGTGCGAGCAAAGATGCCTTCACCTCTTACACTGCTGTAGAGGATGGAGATGAACTGGTTTATCTCGGTGATTCTCGAACCGCTGCGGTCTCGGGAAAAGGGAAAGTATTGCTAAAGCTTACATCGGGAAAGACTTTGGCTCTTAATGAGGTGTTGCATGTGCCTAGCATAAGGGCAAATTTAATTTCTGTTGCCCTATTGGGAAAGTTTGGGGTTAAGGTTTCGTTTGAATCCGGAAAAATTGTAATGACAAAGAATAATGTCTTTGTGGGGAAGGGATATTGTGACCAAGGACTCTTTGTACTCAATGTTGCTGAAATTCTTAATAATAATGCATCTTCTTCTCGGTATTTGATTGACTCGTATGATATGTGGCATGCTAGACTAGGACATACTAATTCTTCATATGTTTATAAATTGCAGCGTCTTGGTATGATTACTTTAAGTAATAAACAACTTGGTAAATGTGATGTATGTGTTGAATCAAAATTAACTAAGAAAGCTTGTCCCCCGGTGCATCGTGAAACTGAATTACTTAATTTAATTCATACCGACCTAAGAGATTTAAAACAAACAATGACTAGAGGAGGTAAAAAATATTATGTCACCTTTATAGATGATTTTTCTAGATATGCTAAAGTTTATTTGATTAGAAATAAAGATGAAGCATTTGACATGTTTCTTTTATATAAAGCTGAAGTAGAAAACCAACTAAATAGAAAAATTAAAAGGGTTAGATCTGATAGGGGCGGAGAATATATTTTATTTAATGAATTTTGTGAAAAGGAAGGCATAATACATGAAGTGACTCCCCCATATTCACCCGAATCTAATGGTATAGCTGAAAGAAAAAAATAGGACTTTAAAAGAAATGATGAATGCTATGCTTGTTAGTTCTGCCGCACCTGATAACCTTTGGGGTGAAGCTATTTTAACTGCATGTTTTTTGCAAAATAGAATACCTCATAAGAAAACCGGTAAAACGCCGTATGAGTTATGGAAAGGTTACAAGCCTAATTTGAAATATTTGAAAGTGTGGGGGTGCCTAGCTAAGGTTATGGTTCCTGAGCCCAAGAAAAGGAAAATAGGTTCTAAAACTTCTGATTGTATGTTCATTGGATATGCTGAACGTAGTGCTGCATATAGATTTCTTGTTTTGAGAAGTAGTGTACTTGATCGTAACACTATTGTTGAGACTAAAAATGCTGAATTTTTAGAACATATATTTCCTTTGAGATCTGTAAATATTTCTATAGAAAATAATTCTATTGAAAATATTTCTTCCGAGAATAATTGTGAAAACTTATATGAGGATTTGAGAAGGAGCAAAAGACAGAGAAAAGAGACATCGTTTGGAAATGATTTTTACACTTACCTTGTTGAAAATGATCCTTTGAGTTTTTCTGAAGCAATTTCAACTTCTGATGCCCCCTTTTGGAAAGAAGCTATTAAAAATGAAATTGATTCAATTTTGAAGTGCAACACTTGGATTTTAGTTGATTTACCCCCGGGAGCAAAACCTATTGGTTGCAAATGGATTTTTAAAAGGAAATTTTTTCCCGATGGTTCAATTGAAAAATATAAAGCTAGATTGGTAGCAAAAGGTTTTACGCAAAAACAAAATATTGATTATTTTGATACATTTGCTCCTGTGACCAGAATTTCTTCAATTCGAATTTTGATAGCCTTGGCTTCAATTTACAAACTTGTTATTCACCAAATGGATGTGAAAACTGCCTTCTTAAATGGTGATTTGGAAGAAGAAATTTATATGACACAACCTGAAGGATGTGTTACTCCTGGTCAAGAAAATAAAGTGTGCAAACTTCTCAAATCCTTATATGGTTTAAAACAAGCACCAAAGCAATGGCATGAAAAATTTAATCAAACATTGATTAACGATGGATTTTCTCCTATTGAGGTTGATAAATGTGTGTACACCAAAATATTAAATGGGGAATGTGTTATTATCTGCTTATATGTAGATGACATGCTTATCTTTGGTACTTGTGATGATGTAGTGATTAGAACAAAATCTTTTCTTGCATCAAAATTTGATATGAAAGACATGGGTGAAGCAAGTGTAATATTGGGAGTTAGAATCATTAGGAAGGGTGATAACATAATGCTATCCCAAGGACACTATGTTGAGAAACTTCTTAGGAAGTTTGGTCACTATGACTCAAAGCCAGTGAGTACCCCTTATGATGCTAACTCTCATTTGAAGAAAAATAAAGGTGATCCTGTTAATCAGTCTCGGTATGCCCAAATTCTTGGGAGCTTGCTACATTTGATGAATTTTTCGCGACCTGACATTGCATATGCAGTAGGACGATTGAGTAGATATACTCAAAGTCCTAGTCGGATCATCGGGAGGCACTCGCTAGACTCATGAGATATTTGAGAGGTACCATGAACTATGGTATTATATATAGTGGATTTCCCACTTTGTACTAGAAGGGTACAGTGATGCTAACTGGATATCCGATTCGGATGAGACAAAATCCACTAGTGGTTATGTATTCACACTTGGTGGTGGTGCGATTACTTGGAGATCAGCCAAACAAACAATAATTGCTAGATCTACTATGGAGTCAGAGTTTGTAGCTCTGGAGTTGGCTGGTAGTGAAGCTGAGTGGTTGAGAAACTTCTTGGCAAATATTCCTTTAGGAATTAAACCAACCCCATCAGTGTCGATGCATTGTGATTGTCAATCGGCAATAGCCGTTGCAAAAAATAAGACCTTCAATGGCAAAAATAGACATATACAATTGAGACATAATGTGGTAAAGCAATTGCTAAAAGATGGAATAATATCGATCGATTATGTGAAGTCAGAGGTGAACTTGGCAGATCCTCTAACAAAGCCCCTGGGAAGAAAATCAATATGTGATACATCGAGGGGAATGGGAATTAAGCCAATTGAAATTAACGAGTGATGGGAACCCAACCTTTGATATTGGAGATCCCATGAAGAAGGTTCAATGGGTAAGAACAAGTCACTTGTTAGTTCTGCTAGCACACAAAACAAAACAAAATTAGTTTTGTTTTGTGTCCCTTTCCTGTGGTGTAATTGAGAAAGTGCTAGATACTGCATTATTGAGAGGATAAGCTTGTAAAGCTTTTAATGATTTTCATATCCCTTATGGGTGGTGTATGATTTGCAGCATGCACTTGATGAAATCACCTATATGAGTGTCAAGTGGGGCCGCTTGCATGAGATCGTGGCGAAATCTCTAGAGCACTCATGAATACCGGGCGCGCGTATGGCCTATTAGCGCAAAACGGCGTAACAGCAAGAATTGTGGGGGTGTAGTGTGATTGATAGACCTCTAACACATATTAAGTGTCTTGGGTTCCATAGCTTGCTACACCAATTCACTGTGTGTTAAGTTTATCAGTCTAGGTCTGGTTCCATAGCTTGCTATACAGATCCGATGCATTACATTCAAGATGTTAACCCAGGAAACTTTTTTGAAATCTCTCAAGTGTTTTTAAACTTTTGAAATATGTGGGGGATTGTTGGATATTTAGAGATATTTCAAAGTTTAATGTTTTATTTTAGTTGTGTAATTATCACACAACAAGTGTAAAATAAATCTGGTTGGATTTTATTATTTAGTCAAATTAATTTTTGTGAAAATAATTTTATATTTTACTTGGTCAGTTTCACATTTTATTTATTTTAATTTGATCCTATAAAAGAGGAACAATCTATACTAGTGAATGATTATTTTTTTTTAACAGCTTTAAATAATAAATATAGTTCTTTGCACGTTTTGTTTTAAACGTTCTGATCCAAAATTCTTGGGAACAATTGCCAAATCTGATCCTAATATTTTGGATCAACTTTATTCATTTTGAACGGCAATTTTCTTCCTTCCTTAAAAGCTCCGTAGTTTAGCGTCAGAGGTGGAGAGAATTCTTGCTTTCAAACAGAAGAAAGTTTAAGTTCAGAGAAAAAAAAAAAACAATTATTGCTTCTCTTCTTCTAATACTTTTCATCTATTTTTCTCTTCCTGGGTTACATTTTATGTTCATCATTTTTTACTTGACTGTTCTGTTACCTCGGTTTAATTAACCGGGAGGGACCTGTTGTATCCTGGGGGGTTTGCGCACCACGCGGATAAACCCTTGAGGACAGTGTGATTTCACACGCCTCAGGTTATTGAAATTTGTTCCTACGTTCGTGTCTGGTTGCTATATTCGTACTACGTTGAAGACAAGTTTTGGACAACAGGTGTTGCCGCCGCCGGATCTGGGTGGGTACATGGAGGCGGATGGGTCACTCGTCACGGCAGAAGGGGGGTCGTCACCTGGCGTCGATGAGCTTTCGCCGTCGTCACGCGGGAGTCAACGGAGCCACCAGACCCGTGGCCTTGTGCGGCTGCCCTTGGGTCGATTGCAGCTCCGGAGCATAAAGACATGGCTGTTGTAAGAAGTATCGTGAAGAGGAAGCTTAAGGAAGGAGCGCCAGAGGTGGAATTACAAAAATTAGGTCACTTAGCCCAGATTAGTATAGAAAGGAAGTTGGGCTTTTATAACAGAAATTATTTTCTACACTCAGCGGGTCAACAAATCCAACTCAATGTCAACACAAAATGGGTTTTCAGAAAACAAAAGCCCAAATTCACTGTTGTACAGTGGGCCTACTTCAGGTATTATAGAGAGATCTCATTTAGTCTCTCAGGTGAGCAGATGGGCTTTGGGAGATGCTAAAATTGGCTCTCACTCTTTTAATATGTGCACATCCACTATAAAGCTGAGGAATGCACTTGGTTTTTGTATGATTTCTCCCTCACAAACACCCATGCTGCAGATCAAGAATGAAGTAGGTGGGAGGATCTGGGTAAACGAAATTACAAGAGCTATCTCATTGCTTTTCAGTTTTCTACTTCCCCGACAGTCTCATTATGCTAAATTGCATTTAGAGCATCACTACTCAGCAATTAGTGCTTCTTGGATCGGTCAAGCTGAGGGCAGACGCAAGTCCTTTAGGGACATATGTTTCAGGAAAATGAACATTGTCACTAAGAACTTAAGGAAAATTCTCGGAACTGCTATATTAGCTGAGTGCAACTCTCCTAAACCGGAATGGGTATCTCCAAAACTTGGCCCCTTACTATATATTGCATGCCCTGTAGTGCATCTACAGCTTGGAGGTGGAGGTCATACCTCAAAGGTGGTGAAAGTTGAGGTCGTCATAGGGAAGAAGTATGACAAGAAAAAAAGTGAAGGGGGTATAACAATAGCAAGACAAGACATTGAGATAGTCTTGGATTTCTTCTTATTTGACCCAAGTGGAACATATGCAGAATTTGAGGGTGGTTGTGCTACTATTGTGAATTCAAACCCAATTATCATTGATCCAACTCCTCTTGTGGCTAAACTCAAAGTTGAAATGAATTCCCAGAGCAACTTCCTAACGAGCCAAAGCAGCACTACTAACTTCCAAGACAATGCATGTGATTTCTTGTTGGTTCATGTGGTTTGCATCCCACCAATTTGTGATGAGATATTGGAGATTATTGTTGCTTGCTGCAAACAATGTGGAGTCGAAACTAGTAGTACCAAAATGGGTTCCGCATAATGGGGTTCTCATCCATCTAGTTTCAAGCAATGGGACCCTAGGGGAAGTTCCTTCAAGCAGCTAGAGAGCACTTATCTATCACTTCACCTTGAGGACAAGGAGGATTTTGAAGGGGCGGGTATTGATGCGGACATAAGGCCCAATGGCAATAAGGTCTATGAAAGAGGAAAGTGGAAGCCCAGTAAGTGGGGAAAAGTGGCACCAAAACACACTCGAGAGAGAGGGAAATGTAACTAACTGTTGCCAGCTGGCAGTAGTGGTGAGGTAGGGAGTGTGAGGGAGCGAGTGAGTGTTGATATAGGAGTGAGGAAGGGATAGAATGAGGAGGCTAGAATTGGACTAGAACCCTAGGAGACCACCAGACTTCTCGAATTGTCTAGAGTTCTTTTGTAGCCTCTCTTTAATTTCTGCTTTTCCAGACTGGATATCACCTTGATTCTAGCTGGTAGTGAAATAATACTACAGTCTCATACTCTTTTCTCTATTTTCTCTGTTGATACTCAACAAATTCATACTAATTAGTCCATATTAAAAATAGAAAATGCACTCAAAAGTTATTTTATTTAGTAAGCAGGAGTAATGAGTTTCGAGATTTAGAATTATTCCTTTATTTTGGTACAACATGGAACTTTTAACTTCTTACCAAATACTCAACTGCCTGAGCCCAATCCTAGTGGCTAGCATTTTGTTACTGGATGGGTTTGAACTCTCAACCTCCTTGTCACTCTACTTTTTAACTCCCCACCCCAACCGCCAAGCTAACCTTATAACCCCTGCATGGGTTCCAAGGAATGGGGGTTCTCATCCATCCGGTTTCAAGCAATGGGACCCTAGGGGAAGTTCCTTCAAGCAGCTAGCGGGCACTTATCTATCACTTCACCTTGATTTCTGTATGATTTCTCCCTCACAAACACCCATGCTGCAGAATTTGAGGGTGGTTGTGCTACTATTGTGAATTCAAACCCAATTATCATTGATCCAACTCCTCTTGTGGCTAAACTCAAAGTTGAAATGAATTCCCAGAGCAACTTCCTAACGAGCCAAAGCAGCGCTACTAACTTCCAAGACAATGCCTGTGGTTTCTTGCTGGTTCATGTGGTTTGCATCCCACCAATTTGTGATGAGATATTGGAGATTATTGTTGCTTGCTGCAAGCAATGTGGAGCCGAAACTAGCAGTACCAAAATGGGTTCCACGGAATAGGGTTCTCATCCATCTGGTTTCAAGCAATGGGACCCTGGGGGAAGTTCCTTCAAGCAGCTAGCGGGCACGTATCTATCACTTCACCATGAGGACAAGGAGAATTTTGAAGGGGCGGGTATTGATGCGGACATAAGGTCCAATGGCAATAAGGTCGATGAAAGAGGAAAGTGGAAGCCCAGTAAATGGGGAAAAGTGGCACCAAAACAAACTTGAGAAGGAGGAAAATGTAACTAACTATTGTCAGCTGGCAGTAGTGGTGAGGTAGGGAGTGTGAGGGAGCGAGTGAGTGTTGATATAGGAGTGAGGGAGGGATAGAATGAGGAGGCTGGAATTGGACTAGAACCCTAGGAGACCACTAGACTTCTCGAATTGTCTAGAGTTCTTTTGTAGCCTTTCTTAAATTTCTGCTTTTCCAGACTTGATATCACCTTGATACTAGCTGGTAGTGAAATAATACTACAGTCTCATACTCTTTTCTCTATTTTCTCTGTTGATACTTAACAATTGCATACTAATTAGTCCATATTAAAAATAGAAAAACAATTGAAAAAGAAGTTGAAGGAGGTAGGGATATATACCTATTTCATCAACCACGGTGTAGCCATTTGAGAAGCGACCAATAGGAGATGGTATATATGGAAGTGGTTGAAAAGCAATCAATGCGTTCATCTATTCTCTACTATGTAGTAATTATTATACATACCGAAGCACCCAACATTTGTACAAACCCCTAACATTTTGTGCTGGCCATTTCAAATATTTACTACCTTTCACAAATTTCTCCACAGACGAATACGTACCCTCCCACTCTAGCTTCGCGGACGTGCCTGTGAAGAAATACTTGTGCAGACTCAATTTATTATTGTCATTATCATTAAAATAATTATGTAATACTACTACCAGAATTTATTCAATTAATGGCTTTGATTTTTCGCCGACCGAAATTGTTTTCAATCATATAAATATCATTTCCAGTAGAAATAACAAACAAAAATAATTATACAACACCATTATCGTAAAAGTGAAGAAATCAATTGGTTAGGATTTTCCACAATCAAACAAGAGAACCATATTTTCATCCACCATAAGGTGTGATGTGGTGTTTCTCCCTCGTTATTGGGGAAGCTCAACTGGTTTGACCTAAGGGTATAAGGTGTTGGAGGAGTTTGGGGTCTTGGGTTTAGACCCTGCCAAAGGAGAAAAAAAACTAATAACATAAGAACTAACATACTAACATTTGCCTATAAAAAAAATACTTTAATGAAGACTTCCTTTTGATCTCCAAAAAAGAATCAACCAAAGAAATAGTCAAGAGAACAAGAACCTTATCAAGGAAACCATAAAGTTTAAGACTTAATTCGAACATTTTAAAGAAAATCACTATGAATGATGGAAGTTGTTCATGAATACGATCACTTGGAAAATATGAAAAATAAGGCTTAGACAACTTGCTCTTAAGTTTAAAACTTGTTTGGAGAAGCAAGTAATTTGTGTTTTTTAAGGTGTTCTTGATGATCAAGAATAAAATGTCTTGAATGACAAAACTTTGTGAAGAGGTGTAGAGAAGGTAATGGTGATCAAGGAATCAAAAATGGAAACAAGAAAACAAATTTTGATAGTGGATTAAGAGGTTGATAAACTGCCATTTTATATACTTTATTATTGGGAAATTGGGTGTGATTTGTTATTTAGTTGGAAATTATTGTGGATACTCACCTTATTTCCCATGATTATTGTAGAATCTGTCACCATGGCAGTGGAGCATCTAACTTGGAGAGAAAGCAACAATTTTGGAGGAATTTTTGGAAAAAGACTGAGTTCTGAAGATTTCAAAGAAGCACGGCCGTGCTCATCATTAAGCACGACCATGCTCATTAGGAGAGCCCGTGCTGATCAGCACGCCCTTGCTTGCCATTTGGAGTTGACGTTGTTTTCTAAGCACGGTCGTGCTCATCATTGAGCACAACCGTGCTCATCAGCAAGGCCTTGCTGACTTTACCAGTTTTAGCACGGTTTGATGCCGTTTTAGTTAAGCACGACCATGCTCAACACTAAGCATGACCGTGCTCGAGTCTCGGAGGCACAATCACTTAGGTTTTCACGCTGCCAATAAAAGGGAAGGGTTGGTGCCATTCTCGGGGAGCTTGGTGACAGCAGTCGTTCGTGTGCACAGGATGGAAGATCGAGTACTGGAGTGAAGGACCGTCTCCCAATTGATTTGAAGACTGCTTCACGTCGAAAGGGTGTTCGGGTTTTAGTTTTCTTTTTCTCTCTTTGATGGATTGTTACATGTCTTTGATTTGTATAGTGAGCTTTGTTATTATGAATAGCTAAACTCATTCCTAGGGTGTGGTGGATCTTATGTTTGATACATTTGATGTTTGTTTAATTTTAATATGAATCAGTGTTTCTGTTAATTGATTGGTTTAATCCTTGTGTTTGAATTTCTATGAGGTTTGATCATCCTTTATTAAGTTAATTGATTGACTGGCGACCGTACCACAATTAGTTAACGGAACTCTAGGATTAACCGGATTTGGGATTATGTGGACCAAGCGTAATCCCCTATTTTCAATCAGTTATTGAATTAACAAACTTGCCAATTCTTTATGCTTCTTTTAACTGCTTACCTTGCATGACCATTGGGGGTAACTGATTAGGAGAAAGAATATTAATATTGCATAACCATTGGGTATTTATAGCTTTAGAGCGAGTGATTGGCAATCAATAAGAAACACGATTCATTGAGAAATTGGGTAATATCATAGGTAGTAACATAAGTGAAACCAAGTGCCCTAGGCTTTCCATAATTGAATCTTTGCTTGCAGTTCTTGCTGGTCTTGGTGTCACAATCTTGTTATTTTTATCTGTTTGTTTTCAACCAATTCGATTGTCTAGATAACATAAGGAAGTAATTAATCTAGTACTTGTCAACAATCTATGTGGGTTCGATACTTGGAGTCCCAAATTCTCCTATATTACTTTTGCGATAGGGTGCACTTGCCCTTAAGTGTAGTTTTAGCGCAACAAGTTTTTGGCGCCGTTGCCGGGGATTGTTTTTGACAATATTAGGGAGATTAAATCCTAGTTAATTTAGATGCCATTTTATTTATTTGTTTTTATTTTGATTTACTTCCTCATATGCTAAGGTGTTCCCAATCTCCTGACTTGCAGTATATTCCTGAGATAGAAAGAACCGCACGCAGAAGCAGAAAGCAAGCTAAAGAAAGGAGAACCATGGCTCAAGAGGACAACAGGACGATGTTGGATTTTGCTCGTCCTTCCACCACCAATGCTACAGGGAGTATTACTAGGCCTAACATTGAGGCCAACAACTTTGAGATCAAGTCGGCTTTGATCTCCATGTTGCAAAATGCAATTCAGTTCAATGGGGGTCCGAGTGAAGATCCCCATGATCATCTTGCTGATTTTCTTGAGATTTGTGACACCATCAAACATAATGGTGTCTCAAATGATGCTTTTAAGCTTCGACTGTTTCCCTTTTCTTTAAGGGATAGGGCCAAATTTTAGCTTAAGTCTTTGCCGTCTGGTTCCATAACCACTTGGGACCAACTCTCTTCTAAATTTATGGATGAATATTTTCCACCTGCTAAATCTGCCAAACTGCGTAATGACATAACTTCTTTTATGCAGGTTGAACTAGAATCTCTGTATGAGGCATGGGAGCGATTTCAAGAGTTGTTGAAAAAATGCCCCTATCATGGCTTTCCTGTCTAGCAGTTGGTCCAAGCATTCTACAATGGGCTGTCTTCATCAAATAAAAGTATGATTGATGCAGCAACGGGAGGTAGTATATGTAATAAGAATCACATTGTAGAATGCGCCTGTTCATGCATGGTCAGGTCTCCAGTTCGATTCCAGGTTTTGAAGTTTTGAACCAATTTTCAAAATTTTTTAACAAAATCACATATGAAAAGTTACAATCGTTGGGATTCGAACTCGGATATAAATCGTAGGTGCAAACGGACTTACCATCAGGCCAATATTGGTGTTTGTTAATAATGCATCATTAAAATGTATTTATCTCTGGTATGCTTTAAATGATGAACTCATTTAATATTTGTATCATGACTATATTAGTCAACAAGGTAAAGGAAATAAATGTTAGATTATAACAATACTTTCAATTACCCAGAAAAATTTGATGCTTATATATATATATATATATATATATATATATATATATATATATATATCATTATATAGTATGGATAAATTTAAGTTGTTTGCTATAAGATATTTATTAAATTAATGCTTTGGGAGTTATAAGAATAGGATAATTCTATAACCCTAGTTACTTTGAGTCTACTAGAATAGTTGATTAAACAATTGAACATTATTCCCCACAACAAAAGTATAGATGAAAGAAAACGTAGGATATTAGAAGAAATGGCAAATGCCATGTTATCCTAATTTGTTCTAGAAAAAATATATTGGGGGGAAGCCATATTGAAGGCTTAGAGTTCCAAACATAGGAAAAAGATAACCCCGCTTGAGCTCTGAAAAGTAGAAAACCCATTCTCAAATGTTTCAAAGTTTGAGGTTGTAGGGCAATAGGAAAAGTTCTTGAACCAAAAGAAAGAAATTATGTGAAAGGAGAATTGAATGTGTGCTCTTGGGCTATGCTAAAAATAGAAAAGCATATAGATTCATGGATATGGAATCTAGTGACTCATCCTGTAAATACAGTAATTGAGTCTAAGGATGCAATATTTCAAGAAGATAAGTTTAACTCAATTCCAAGTTACAGGGATAATGTTCATAGTAATGCACATAATCCGGAAAGCAATGTATCTAATAAAGATACTTTGGAGGGTTTAGAACTTAGGGAAAGTCACAAATCTAGAAATGAGAAAACTTAGCGGCCAAAGTTTTCATGTTCCTTGTTGAAGGAACAAGAGAGTCCATAGACGGTTATGGACCAATATATTATTATATTGAAAGTGATTTAGCAACATTTGAGGAGACAAAAAAGTCTCAAAATGTTACTTTCTGGAAGGAAGCCATACAATAGAAAATTGATTCAATAAATGGGGAATAAAATGTGGAAATTAGTAGACCTCCCATATGGTTCCAAACCAATAGGTTGTAAAAAGATTTTCAAAAGGAAAAATTGTGGTAAATGGAACCATTGAAAAGTTTAAGACAAGACTAATTGGCAAAGGGATTTACACAAAATGATGGTATTGCCTATTTTGATACATATGCACCTATGGCAACAATTGCTTCAATTAGAGTGCTATTAGCACTGGGATCCATCTATAAGCTTGTCATCCATCAATTGGATGTGAAAATGTTATTCCTAAATGGGGAATTAGATGAAGAGGTGTATATGACACAACCTGGAGGGTTTGTGGTTAATAGTCAAGAAAAGAAAGTGTGTAAATTGAAGTCATTGTATGGACTAAAATAAGTTTCTAAGCAATGGCATGAAAAGTTTGATCAAGTTGTGCTAGCTAATAGGTATAAAATAAATATATCCGACAAGTGTATTTATAGTATATTCCATAATGGAAAATGTGTTATGATTTGTTTATTTGTTGATGATATATATGTTGAATTTTGGTACTGACGTAGATGAGATAAAAGAAACCAAGAGTTTCTTATCTAGAAATTTTTACATGAAAGAATTAGGGGTAGATAATGTGATTCTAGAAATTAGAATAACAAGAAATGGTGTTTAATGTATAGTAAATGTATTAAAGAAATTTAATCACTTTGATTGTCAACTTATCACGTCTCCCTATGATCATATTATCAATTTAGTACCGAATAAAGGTAGTCTAGTAGCATAACTTGAATGCTCAAAAGTAATTGGATGTTTAATATATGCCATGACATGTACTCGATCAAACATTGCATATGTTATAGGAGACTAAGTAGGTATACAAGTAATCCAAGAAAAGACCATTGGCATGTTGTCCAAGACTGTTGAAATACTTGTGGGGGACTGATCCGTGGTGGTACACGGGTCAAAATAATATAGTAATTAAAAAAAACTGCAATACAAGCCAAAACAACCTTGGTCGTCTCACGAGGATCTTTAAAATTATTGGCCAATCAAGAATGTTAGAGAAAAGAGGTTTTCAAAATTCGTTGGGAGAAAACAAATTGCAATTAAAAAAAAGAAATTCAATTAATTATAAACATCAATCCAAGACGTCAAGTTCTTTGGTAGAATTCGTCATTGTTCCAAAAGATATAAACTCGTTTGCTCTCCCTCTCTGTTAATTCGAATCTACTACATAATCATGTAGGTTTAATCAACAAAATTGAAATCACAATCGCAATCACTAATAATATTGATTCATGCACAAATTCGATTAACTTAGGTTACCGATCGGTTCCCTAATCTCTATTAGATTTTTAGGTTAATCAACACTAGTCTCTAATTTCAATTCAATTATGAGAACTGAATCTACATCTAATCAGACATAGATCAAGCGTAATCACACTTACAACACAGAAATCACAATTGAAAGAAGAGAAAAGCAGAAGAAGCAATTGAAAAACAATTAAAAGTAAGGAACTCGGAATTCAAACCAAATTACTTGAATGTCTAGGATTGATAAAAGGTTTAGCCTTCCACAGTCATCACCATTGGAGAAGCTTTAACAATAAACATCCAACAAAGTGTAGAAAACTAAAAAGGAGAGAAGAGAGCACAAGAGAATTCCAAAACTTGCAAAAACAAGGATTGCAAAAGTGTCTAATTTTCGTCTCTCTAACTTGTGCGGCTGTAAACTGCTATTTATACTTATTAATCCTGACCTAACCCTATACCAAATTAAGTCCCTCTGAATAAGCTTTCCAATAAGGTATCATATTCCTTAATTGGGCTTAAGATGAGTAAGTTAGGCCCATTTAAGTGAAGGAACATCATGGACTGCGCGCTGATCCGTACAAGAGAACTCGGGACCCAATTTAACCTTGATTTTGGCCTAATTTGACAATTATTGTGACAACTGAAATTTTAGGTCTCTTCCTTATCTTTCTAGGAACAGAAAGATCACCAAAATCCGATATCTGTAGCTCTAGTTATGCTCTACGCAAGGCAACAATGTCAGGATGAGTGAAAAATCCGAAAATTAACAATGTTTAGCAATTAAGCCCAATAATGTAAAACTCAGCTAAATCGCCAATATTAAAAACATATAACAATTAATTAGACTAAGTATACATACTAAAAGGTAACTCAAAAATGAGTTATCAAATTCCCCCATACTTATTCTTTTCCACTCCTGGGCAAAACTCAAAATCTGAATTCCCAGAAACTTGATGAACTAAACAAACACACTTATCAATGAATCCCAAGAATGAACAAAAGTGAGCAAGATACAAACATTCAAAGCATCGAGGAATCAAAAAAATCATGAATACGTCCTTAACATCTCAAGCAAAGAAGGAGGCAATTCAAATCAAAGATGAACCCAAAGTGGTAGAGTCCTCACGAGGCATACACTCCAACTGTCAAGTGTTTAATGTTTGTGTTTACGCTCAAGGCACATCATGAATGCTAACACTGCCATAAGCTTGACAAGCCTCTAACATCCACCACTTGAAACACATGCACATAAAGATCAAAAGGACTTTTTCAAGGTTGTAATGGGGCTAAGGTATGGGTGGATACAAGAAGGGATGTTAGCTATAAACCAAAGAGACTAGAGGAGCAATGGGGAATGAGTTTAAATAAGCATAAAAATTTATCCCAAGAAACACAATTCAATGCCAATGAACAACACTTTGTCTCTGTTGAACTTTTTCTTCCTTTTGCACTTTCACTCAATTGCACTTTCACATTGCATTACAGTTTACTTCTTCATCTTTTTTTTTTTTTTGCACTTTGCCGCTCCAATCAAGTAAGCCACAAACTATTACATAGACCCCACACTTATTTAAGCATCCATAACCAAAACAATTCCAAAACTCCTTTACTCCCTAAGGTTTGGGTCATATCATTGTTTTTCGCTTTTAGGCTTGTAATGAGCTATAAAACAAAGAATGGGATAAATAGGCTCAAAGGGCTATCAAGGGGATAATTTTAAGGTAGTCTTATTTGAATAGTAGCTTAAAAACAAAGAAGGCCTAAATCATCTCAATACATGCATGTAAACAAGAGGCTTCAAAGAGTCAAGTCAAGTTCTAGAGTAATTAACAATCATGAGTGAAATCACACAAGAAAGAAAAGCATGGAACAATTGCAGTTCATCCATGTATAGGGCTCAAAAAATCACAAGGGTTAATTCTACCACAAAAGATTCATAAATTAATTTCAATGCCAACTTATTACACTAGAAATGCAAGAATTTCTCCATATCAAGTCATGAAACCTCTTAACCAAGAATGATGCAAATCACTCACAACTCATACAAACTTAAGAATTCACTGAAAAGCATGCAGCAAGACTCAAACACAAATATAATTTGTTTTAAATTTTTTGAGACCCTAAAAACAACAAAGAAAACAAAAAAAAAATTCCTAAGATACTAAAACACCAATAAAAAAAATACAATTTTTACGTTTTATTTTAAAAATAGAGAAAAATAACATAAACAACAAAAGAAACAAATGCCAACAAAGTTCAACACACAATTTTAAAACATCATAACATAGTATATCTCCCCCACACTTGAAATCTACATTGTCCTCAATGTAGAACATATTAAAATCAAGAACAAGAACAAATTCATTCACATAGAGGACACGAAAAATAAAATAGAAAGGAAGAGAAAAAAGCCTTATAGAATGTAGTGCAGTGATGAGTGTGATTCCACCTCATCTTTGTCCATCATTTTGCATGCATTTTCATGTAGTTTAGGCATATTTTTATTAGATTTTAGGTTAATTTTCCTTTGGAACGGGTAAGGCGGTTTTCGTGTGTTGTTTTGCAGATATCAAGGGTAAATTGCTCAAGATCAACCATGATGAAGTTTGGATGAAGATGGAGCTTTAAAACTGAAGAAAATGAGCCAAACAGAGCCCATCACGGCCTAGCCGTGATGCTCATCACGGCCATGATCGAGCAAAAACTGAAAAAGAAGAAAGGCTGAAGTCAGAGTCTGTCACGGCCTGGCCGTGATAACCATCACGGCCGTGACCCAAAACCACCACAAGTCAGAGCACATCACGGCATAGCCGTGATATTCTTCACGGGCCATGAAGCTGAGGACTCGCGTCGCGAGAATTTGAATTTTGCAAAGCAGCCAGAGGCAGAGACCGTCACGGCCTGGCCGTGATGGCCATCACGGCCGTGACGCGCTTTACTTGGACCTGAAGAAACCGAAATAGATCAGATTTTGAGTTGGTTTGGGACTCTAACTTCCCCATTTCTATAAATATGGACCAGGGCATCAGATCTGAGGAGATCAACACATTAGGGGCTACTACTCTAGGCTTAGATCTCTCTTCTTCTCTTCTCTTCTCTTTTCTGATTTTTATTATGTTGTCAACCCAGCTTGTCATCTCCATGGCAAGACTGGAGTAGTAGCTTAGTTTCTAGGGACTAGGGCTCTGCCCGAGGTTTGTAAATAATGTTAATTTGATGTAAAATCTTTGTTAATTACGAATTGTTTTAGATCTGATTTCTAGTGTGTTTATCACTCATAAATTTCGGCAACCGTTTATTTACGTGACATGGACGTTCTAAGGAGGAACCTAGCGGTGAACTTAGGATTTCTAGGGTGTTTCACACGTAAAGCCCGGCAGCCACTGGTTTGTGAGATGTGAATGATCCAAGGAGGAACCTAGCGGTGAACTTAGGTTGTTTGCATGACCGAGACATTCCAAGGAGGAACCTAGCGGTGAACTTGGGTGTCGGACCTATAGAAGTCAGACTTGGGACTGAAATCACGAGAGTTAGAAGCCAGTCCCTCGAGGAGCAACGAGTTGTCACTTTGAACGCAAAGGGTCCAATCTGGGATCGACTACCACGAGAGTAGGGGTCGGGTCAATTGGGCACGGCTTTGTAACCCGAGAGGGAGCTTAAGCTATCAGAGGATAAACTCGCCTTCAAGGCAATTTCGGTAATCAACAAAGGTAAATATGTTAGCAACATAAACAGCCTCAAAGGTAACCCAAATCCCTAGGAATCCGTTTTAGATAAAAACCCCATAAACAATTGTTTTCTGTTTTAATTGTTCTCTGCTCATCTATCTTTCAATTCAAAAACCAATTTCAAAACCCTCTCTAAAAAGTCCAGAACTTAATCGATTCGAAATTCATTGTGATTCGGGAACACAGTCTCTGTGGGTTCGATATCTTTTATTACTTGACGGCAGTCCGGTACACTTGCCGGATTCGCACGAGCGTCGTCGCACGTCGACTGACGCGACATCAAGTTTTTGGCGCCGTTGCCGGGGACTGTGCCTTTTCGAATCTCAATTCAAATTTTGAATTGATTTTTCTGGACCTTTTATTTTTATTTGATTTTTATTTCTGAAATTTAAAAAATTAAAAAAAAAATCAAAAATTTCTTTTCCTTCTATTGTATCCATCTCTCTGTGTGTTATATGCAAAGATCTCTAAGTCTTGGGAGCCTTAGTGAGATTGATCCGGAGATCGAGAGGACATTCCACCGACGTAGAAGACTACAAAGAGAGGAAGAAAGGTTGAGTCCCTTTCCATTCATGGCAAATCAACCGGATACAAAGCCTTTGAAGGACTACGCAGCCCCAAATGCGAGAGGCTTGCGAACTGGGATTGCAAGGCCAGAGATTGAGGCGGAAAACTATACCATACCACCTATGCTAATCAACATGATTAGGCAACATCAATTCGGAGGATTGCCTTCGGAGGACCCGACCGATCACATAGAGACATTTTTAGAGTTCACCGATGCAATCCGGATTAATGGAGCCTCAGTCGATGTTGTGCGTTTGAGATTGTTCCCCTCATCTCTCACTGGAAAGGCGAAGGCCTGGCTTAAGCAAATTCCCGCTAACACTTTGACCACTTGGGACCAATTGGAGCAGGCGTTCTTGGAGAAATTCTTCCCTCCATCCAAGACGACCTACATAAGAACCCAGATCACCGGCTTCTTCCAAAAAGACGGAGAATCATTATCGGAAGCCTGGGATCGTTACAAAGGACTGCTGGAGTCGTGCCCACATCACGGACTCGAGAGGTGGTTAATAGTGCACACCTTCTATAATGGATTAGACTACTCTTCGAAGGTGTCACTAGATTCTGCAGCCGGTGGAGCGTTTATGAATAGGCCTCTCACTGAGGCATTCAACATCATCGAGAATGTCGCCACCAACTACCACCAATGGGGATCCGAAAGAGGTAATAACCCGAACAAGATTTCAGGGGGTAAGTTTGAGGTAAATAGCACAGATCTTATTATGTCAAAGATAGACTCACTTAATAAACGTTTTGATCGGCTGGAAAGAGCTAATGTGAGTGCATTAGGTGCTACTAACCTTGTTTGTGAGATTTGTGGAATGCAGGGACATGACATGATGGGATGCCCACATGGATCCGGCGCTTCGGGTGAACAAGTGAACTCTTGTAACAACTACTATGATACGAACCCGAAGCTGCCCAACTATGCTCCCCCAAATCCCTACAACCAAAGAAGGAACAACCCTTACCTCTCCTACGGCAACTACAAAGCAACACGCTCAACCATGAGTTCCAAGAAGGTCAAGGTAATAAGAGAACCACACCAGGGTACCCTCGGTACAAAGATCTAAACTCGAGACTTTATTTGAAAGTTTTGTCGAAACTCGAGACAAAACAGAATGAGGAGTTTAGACAACAAGGAAGAAGCGCAGTGAGTGAGGCAATAAAGGATCTAGCATCTAAGGTAGACAACTTAGCAACTCATAACAAGATGCTAGAAACCCAGATTGCCCAACAAGCCAGCACGTACTCGAGACCTAAGGGTGCATTCCGGGGCAACCCGAAGCAAATCCCAATGAGCATTGCAATGTCATACACTTGAGGGATGATAAGCTTGGGGTGGGGGTAGCTGAAATGGACGTGGAACCGGAGGAGGACACGAGCGAAAAAGAAGAGCCAGAAGCGAAAATATGTCCCTCCACCACCGTACCAACCCCCGATACCTTTCCCACGAGGTTGGTCGGGAAAAAGCAAGTAGATGTAGAGACTAAAATGCCTACTAAACTGAAAGACCCAGGTAGTTTCTCCATCGCTTGCTCGATTGAACAAGTGCAAATTGACCAAGCCTTATGTGACCTAGGGGCTAGTGCGAGCTTGATGTCCCTCACTATCATGGAAAGGTTGGGAAGCAAAGAGTTGAGACCATTCAAATTCCCCTTACAAATTGCGGATGGCTCAACTAGGACTCCTCTAGGCATACTAGAGAATGTTCCTGTAAAGGTAGGGAAAATTCTCATCCCTACCGACTTCCTGGTATTGGACATGAAAGGGAATTCTAAATTCCCCATCATTTTAGGAAGGCCATTCTTGGCAACCGCTGGAGCATTAATAGACGTAAGGAATGGCAAACTCTCTCTAAATGTAGAGGAAGGTAGGGTAAATTTTCAGTTGATTAACTCTTGTAACAACCCTCCTTTTGAGAGCCATGTGTGCAGAATTGATGTAACGTCTCCAGCGGTAGAGAAAGAACTTAGCATGGAAGCAACCCCAAAGATATGCATGGTTGGAGATGCACCCAGTGGTGAAGTTGGAATTGCTGTCCATGCAAAAACAATACTTCCGCCGGGAGGAAGGAAGGCTAGGAAGCTCCAAGAGAAAAGAGCAAAGCGGAAGCATTACTGGCCGTATGAGCAGAAACGGCTATTTGAAGGAGCTCCATGGAAAAGAAGTGTTCCTGCACTTCTACGCCCAGCCGACCCCGGTTGACTTGAGGAAGTATGGTCAAGCTTAAGACCATAAATAAGCGCTTCTTGGGAGGCAACCCAAGTTTTCTTTCCCTTTTTCCTTTTGTTTTTGATTTAACCTCTTGAATAATTTGAGAAGATCAAGAGGCAAAAATATCATTAATAAGTTTGTCTAGTGTTTTCAGGTTGAGAAAGAGAAGAAGAGCATAAAAAAATAAAGTCAGAGGCCATCACGCCTGGCCGTGACAAAGTGGTCACGGCCGTGATGAACTAAACAAGAGCACGAAAGGATCACGGCCTGGCCGTGACAACCATCACGGGCGTGATGAGTAGGATGCCAAAGCCAGAGAGCATCACGGCCTGGCCGTGATGTAGATCACTAGCCGTGGCGGGGCAACTTCGAGGACCAGAAAGCGATCACGGCCTAGCCGTGATGAGCCTCACGGCCGTGATAAAATTTCTACCCAAATTTTGACTGGAATGTGAAGCCAACACCCGCTACCGACTCGGTAAGTTGTTCCAATTTTTCTCCTCTCTCCGACTTGATTATTTACATTGGAGACAATGTAAGTAATCAAGCTTGGGGTAGGGGTATTTATTTTTGCATTTGCATTGTTGCATTCATGTTGCATTCACATAGGCTTAGATTGGTATGATCACATTCTCTAGATTTCCCCTCACTTAGAACATGCATCCGATTGTGAGAACTTGGAGCCAAATGAATTGAGATAGTGAATTTTGAACCCAATTTTTCATTATTCTTGTGATATGGCTAAAAATGAAATTTCTTGAGATAGTCATTTGATAGTTGATAATTAGCATGTGGTTCCTTAGACTTGTGTACCTCACTGATTTTTGAACTACTAAATGTAAGATTTTGAGCCAAAAGGGGTATTCACTAAATCTACCCCATTTCTTGTGATAGAGTTATTTAATTCCTCATGGACTGTATTTTCTAGAACTTGACTTGAAACCATTTCAAAACTTAAAAATTTCTGAAAACATTTTTTTTGGAAATGATTGAGGCACTAGGTATTTTTCCGGCCTCCCGAGCTTTGAATGATAAATGCTACCCCTAGTTGCCCAATTTTGAGCCTAAAGATAAAATACTTTTCTTGGTACCTTGAATTACTTTGATAAATAATGCTCGGTATGACACCTTTTAAAGTATTACAAAAAGGGCAAAATGGTAGTTGGAAAAAGAATGGGATGAAAATATTTCTCTTGAGCTATAAATCTCCCCTTCTCCAAACAAATAAAAATGAAATGAACAGAAAAAAATTGGAGAAGGGGATGACAAAGAAAGTGAGAAATGAAAAAAGAAAAAAAGAAAAAAAATATAATAGAAGGAAGAAAGGTGGAAAAAGTAAATCAAAGCCCCCAAAAGGTATTTTAGAAGGTGTCATACTTTGTAATGTTTGATAATCTATCTAGCCTTCTTGAAAATTCCCTTTCTTTGATTTTCCCACCTAACAATAAATCCCATGACCACATTACAACCAAAGGAAAAGACCTCTTGATTCTTAAGTGTTTTCTTAAATAAAGTAGAGATTTGGTTAATAGTCAAGCCTATGGTAAAATACTTTACTTGAGGAAATGGAGTGAATTGTCATAAACCCTAAAACACTTGAGTGAGGTGAGATGAGTGCCCAAATCAGTGAGAACATGAACTTGAAGAACCTAAGCTTCTAATTGGACTTGAACTTGATTATCTCTTGAATGCTTATTAAAAATGCCTATTACTTGGATTAGCTTCTAGGGTTTTTGGTTCATTATCCATGCTTTGAATGATTTATATCTTATGGCCTGAGTAATTGCTTGAGGACAAGCAAAGTTTTAAGCTTGGGGTGATTTGATGAGTGTGATTCCACCTCATCTTTGTCCATCATTTTGCATGCATTTTCATGTAGTTTAGGCATATTTTTATTAGATTTTAGGTTAATTTTTCTTTGGAACGGGTAAGGCGGTTTTCGTGTGTTGTTTTGCAGATATCAAGGGTAAATTGCTCAAGATCAACCATGATGAAGTTTGGATGAAGATGGAGCTTTAAAACTGAAGAAAATGAGCCAAACAGAGCCCATCACGGCCTAGCCGTGATGCTCATCATGGCCATGATCGAGCAAAAACTGAAAAAGAAGAAAGGCTGAAGTCAGAGTCTGTCACGGCCTGGCCGTGATAACCATCACGGCCGTGACCCAAAACCACCACAAGTCAGAGCACATCACGGCATAGCCGTGATATTCTTCACGGGCCATGAAGCTGAGGACTCGCGTCGCGAGTCATATCTCGCGTCGCGAGAATTTGAATTTTGCAAAGCGACCGAGAGGCGAGACCGTCACGGCCTGGCCGTGCTGGCCATCACGGCCGTGACGCGCCTTACTTGGACCTGAAGAAACCGAAATAGATCAGATTTTGAGTTGGTTTGGGACTCTAACTTCCCCATTTCTATAAATATGGACCAGGGCATCAGATCTGAGGAGATCAACACATTAGGGGCTACTACTCTAGGCTTAGATCTCTCTTCTTCTCTTCTCTTCTCTTTTCTGATTTTTATTATGTTGTCAACCCAGCTTGTCATCTCCATGGCAAGACTGGAGTAGTAGCTTAGTTTCTAGGGACTAGGGCTCTGCCCGAGGTTTGTAAATAATGTTAATTTGATGTAAAATCTTTGTTAATTACGAATTGTTTTAGATCTGATTTCTAGTGTGTTTATCACTCATAAATTTCGGCAACCGTTTATTTACGTGACATGGACGTTCTAAGGAGGAACCTAGCGGTGAACTTAGGATTTCTAGGGTGTTTCACACGTAAAGCCCGGCAGCCACTGGTTTGTGAGATGTGAATGATCCAAGGAGGAACCTAGCGGTGAACTTAGGTTGTTTGCATGACCGAGACATTCCAAGGAGGAACCTAGCGGTGAACTTGGGTGTCGGACCTATAGAAGTCAGACTTGGGACTGAAATCACGAGAGTTAGAAGCCGTCCCTCGAGGAGCAACGAGTTGTCACTGAACGCAAAGGGTCCAATCTGGGATCGACTACCACGAGAGTAGGGGTCGGGTCAATTGGGCACGGCTTTTGTAACCCGAGAGGGAGCTTAAGCTATCAGAGGATAAACTCGCCTTCAAGGCAATTTCGGTAATCAACAAAGGTAAATATGTTAGCAACATAAACAGCCTCAAAGGTAACCCAAATCCCTAGGAATCCGTTTTAGATAAAAACCCCATAAACAATTGTTTTCTGTTTTAATTGTTCTCTGCTCATCTATCTTTCAATTCAAAAACCAATTTCAAAACCCTCTCTAAAAAGTCCAGAACTTAATCGATTCGAAATTCATTGTGATTCGGGAACACAGTCTCTGTGGGTTCGATATCTTTTATTACTTGACGGCAGTCCGGTACACTTGCCGGATTCGCACGAGCGTCGTCGCACGTCGACTGACGCGACATCATGCAGCAAGTCTCATTGTAGCTCAAGCACTTCTCTAATGCATGCTCTGAGAATTTCTCACCAAATTGCTTGAGTCAGTATTTATCAACCATGAAAGCCTTAGTGGTTGTCTCTAACATAAGTAGTCTTGCATCATCCATCATGACATGATCACCATCTTTTATGGGGATTCTTTCTGTGGGTAGCATGTCCACATGATCCCCATTTTCTACATTTCTTGATTGAACAGGGTCCTCAACCTCATGTGTCTCATCTTCCATATGCGCTTTTTGCTCCTTATACCCTAAAAAGGATGAAATTTCAACACATGCTGCACACAAAACAGCACCGTTAAAGTCAACACATGAAGTACATAAAATAGAATCAGTAAAATCTTGAATATCTGGAAATTCAACACAAAGTTCATCAACAATAGTATTCTCGACATCATTATCAAAATTTTGCTCATAAGAACTATTGTCAAGAATATCTATTTGTGAACCTGAATGTTGTTCAAGGAGATGTTGTGATTGCAGTGCAGTCAATGTGGAGGCAATGTGACCAATTTGACTGGCCAAATTATGAATACTTGCTGTCCTCTGTTGGAATTCAAGAGTGTGTTCTGCTATTTGTTGCACCAATTCTTCTAGACTAGGTTGGACAGGTGTGGGGTCAGGCTGATATTGCTGCTGACTTATTGTCAATTGATGCACCAAAAAAGCTAATTCGTCCAAGCTGCCATGTTCTCCCCCATGTTGGTCAGAATAGGAAAGTTGCACCTCATTCACTCCAATAATGCCAAAATCACTAATAAACTCATAATCACCAGTAATGTCAGGATAATATATGCATGGTGGCTCAACCTCTTTCTCTACATAATGTATGCATGGTGGTTCATAAAATGTGGCAAAATCTCTCAAAGTGCCATGAGGCAAATAATTATCCATTGACGCAGACATACTTGAATCTATATAACCTCTTGCAAAATGAGCAAAATTGGTTTGAGGATAATATAAGCATGATGGTTCATAATCAATATTAGGCATATAATTTTGCATACAAATATCCATGGGAAGTACTAAGATTCACAACCACAACAATCACAATATGCAATGTCATCAATATGATATAAACATATGAGCTCAAGACACTCACATATAAGCTCCAAACAACAAAATAAAAATAAAAAAATAGCAAAAAACAAAGATGAATATTATGGGACTAAAAAAACAAAAACAAAAACTAGTTAAAAAAAAATTCCTAATATGGCTTATAAAAATCAAATATCCCCGGCAACGGCGCCAAATTTAATCCGTGGTCGTACACATGTCAAAATAATATAGTAATTAAAAAAAACTGCAGTACAAGGCAAAACAACCTTGGTCGTCTCACGAGTATCTTTAAAATTATTGGCCAATCAAGAATGTTAGAGAAAAGAGGTTTTCAAAATTCGTTGGGAGAAAACAAATTGCAATTAAAAAAAGAAACTTAATTAATTATAAACATCAATCCAAGACGTCAAGTTCTTTGGTAGAATTCGTCATTGTTCCAAAAGATATAAACTTGTTTGCTCTCCCTCTCTGTTAATTCGAATCTACTACATAATCATGTAGGGTTTAATCATCAAAATTGAAATCATAATCGCAATCACTAATAATATTGATTCATGCACAAATTCGATTAACTTAGGTTACCAATCGGTTCCCTAATCTCTATTAGATTTTTAGGTTAATCAACACTAGTCTCTAATTTCAATTCAATTATGAAAACTGAATCTACATCTAATCAGACATAGATCAAGCGTAATCACACTCACAACACAGAAATCATAATTGAAAGAAGAGAAAAGGAGAAGAAGCAATTGAAAAATAATTAAAAGTAAGGAACTCGGAATACAAACCAAATTACTTGAATGTCTAGGATTGATAAAAGGTTTAGCCTTCCATAGTCATCACCATTGGATAAGCTTTAACAATAAACATCCAACAAAATGCAGAAAACTAAAAAAGAGAGAAGAGAGCACAAGAGAATTCCAAAACTTGCAAAAACAATGATTGCAAAAGTGTCTAATTTTCGTCTCTCTGACTTGTACGGCTGTAAACTGATATTTATACTTATTAATCCTGACTTAACCCTATACCAAATTAAGGCCCTCTGAATAAGCTTTCCAACAAGGTGTCATATGCCTTAATTGGGCTTAAGATGAGTAAGTTAGGCCTATTTAAGTGAAGGAACATCATGGACTGTGCACTGATCCACGCCAGAGAACTCGGGACCCAATTTAGCCTTGATTTTGGCCTAATTTGACAATTCTTGTGAAAACATAAATTGTAGGTCTCTTCCTTATCTTTCTAGGGACAGCAAGATCACCAAAATCTGATATCTGTAGCTCTAGTTATGCTCTGCGCAAGGCAACAAGGTCAGGATGAGTGAAAAATCCAAAAATTAACAATGTTTAGCAATTAAGCCCAATTAAGCCTAATAATGTAAAACTCAGCCAAATCACCAATATTAAACACATATAACAATTAATTAGTCCAAGTATACACACTAAAAGGTAACTCAAAAATGAGTTATCAGGGACAAGAACTATAGTTTAAACTATAATGGGTATCATTCGGTATTGGAAGGTTACATGGATGCCAGTTGGGTGACTTATAGAAGAAGATCATGCTTTAACAAGTAGTTGAGTCTTCACAATTGGTGGGGGTTCTATTTATAAGAGTTTCAAGAAATAAGTCCGCATTGTCGGTTCCACCATGGCTGCAAAGTTCATAACATTGGTAGCAGGTAACAAAGAGGTAGTTATGACTTAGAAATTTATTGTATGAGATATCAATTTTAATGGCGCCAGTATCCATACAATGGGATAATCAGTCAACACTATCAAGGGCATATAGCCAAGTTTATAATGGAAAGTCTAGGAATATTGGGCTTAGACATAATTATGTAAAGGAACTAATTGCAAGTGGAGTAATATCCAGAGTCTTTATAAGACGGAAAGAAATCTTGCATCCTTTGACGAAAGGACTGACAAGTGATATGATGTGGAAAAACATCATTAGGGATGTGAATCAAGCCCATATCTACATGATCACCAATGGTGGAAACTCAACTCACACTTGAGTAGCATCAAGTCATGAGTTCAATGTGGCCAAAGTACACTATGAAAGTGATTGCAAGTACTTGACGAATAGATACATCCCAAGGTTTAAAAGTACTTGGATACCATAAGGACATAAAGGAAAAGGGTGAGATTTTGCTCTTAATGGACCTAAAGCATATATGTGCTAAGGTGCCCAACTTATGGGGGTGCTTTTGGTAAAGTCCACCTAAATGAGAGTGAAGTGGGACCGCTTCTTGGAGTTGGGCTTGACTCCGTAAGCTCTCATGAAAGGAGAATATGCGACACAAGACCTTACCAAATATGTCACACTACCACGTCGTTCAATGGTACCAAGATTTCATGTGTAAGTCATAAACACTTGTTCTAATGAATATTTGGTTCAAAGCTTGTCTACCACTTTATTTGGGGATGAGTGCAGCCATGACTTACTAAGCAAATGTTCAAATCCCCAAGATACCTATGTCTGAAAGCATGCGATTTCTGGAATAATGGGATTTGGGTTTATTTTGAAAATGGTGGGGGATTGTGAGGGATTTCCAAAATAATGGAAGTTCAAGACACCAAGTTGGAAAGGGGTTGAAGAACACCAATAGATGTGTCTCTTCATGGCTTTCAAATCTTTCCTAATGGGTGTGTTTTTCATGATTAAATGTATCCATTCATCAAGGGTACATTCATGAAAAGTTGCAATCTTTCTTTCAAATACATGAAAGGTTATTTCATTCACCAAGAGGCATAAGTTGGTCTATAAATAGAACTACTTGTGTAGGCTGAAAGAAGAAAAAGAATTTGGCCAAATTTCTGCAAGCCAAATCACTTCCTTTCTTCCCTTAATACGCAGAGAGAATTGAGGAAACCATTATTCTATAAACTATCATTGACGATACACTTGGTTTAGGATGTCCAAACCAAACCAAGGTTACTCCATTGTATCTTGAAGGGGATTCACCGGTTACACCTTGTTGCATCCAATCTACAAGGAGAGATTGGTGGGGGCGAATCAAACCTAAAGCCTAGTGTTCCTACACGCCTTGGAGATTGCGCATTACCTTTGTTTGTCTCTTCTTTGTTGCAGATCCATACCCCATTTTCTAACAAATAAACCAACAGCTTAACATAGCAAAAAACCAGCATAGTAGTTTTCATCCTAGTACATATCCTACGTCCCCCAAGACTCCAATGAAGTTCAACTTATACTTCCTAAAAATTAGACCACAGATATGATGGCTTAAGTCAATGTACCAGTTACATTAATCCCATTAATAAGATCATCACACAGCAAGTGCATAATACATATATAAATTAATTATATTTCCAGGAGCTGCAGTGGTGCTTATGCTTAACGGCCTTTAACCCAAAGTGCAGGATAAATGAATACAGTGCTTTGTTGTTGTTCACGAATGAATAGACGATGCTTGTATTGCTTTTGATGAAACCCATTTGACATGTTTTAATATTGAGATAGAAAAATGAGAAGACATTCAAACATAGTATGCTAGAATATGTCGTTATCGTTCCATTAGTGATGAAGATTGAACACACACATAGAGAGAGGACAAAGAATTACCTTGGGTCACAAGAGCTTTAACACCACAACAACCGAAAGTGACCAGCTGAGAAGGGGAAGGAGAGTGACTCTTAGGGAACACAAGGAAGATCGATGAATGAAATAATTGAAGGAAGGGTATGAATCATAAATAACAGAGGACATATGCACCGTAAATGAAGCAGCTACAACAAAGGGTAAATAAGGAACTGACCTATGTCTCAGAATTGGAATCGATTTTAATGGAAATCAATTTTTTTACTGTTGCAACTCAAAATTGAACCAAAAGAAATCAAAAGCACTTCTCAAACCCAGACTAGGAGGCAACAACTTTGAACAAGAAAAAAAGCAAGAGAGAACGTTAAATAAACCAACATCAGCAGCTTTGAACCAAGACAACAGCAAAAAAAAGAAGAAGATAAAAGTCACACAGATAACTAGCTTCCATCACCACTAAGAGAATATAATATACGCCAAGAGTCTGATGAAAGCTTGATGGGAATCTAACCAAGTGATCCAGCAGCACCAAAACACAATTCACCAAAAGCCTCCTTTGACATGCTTTATTATATTAACTCTGTGCTTATCAGCTTTAGACAAATACACAATTAAAGTTGATAGTATAACTGAGAGAAGAGGAGAAATAGCAGGAACCCAGAAAAGCTTTTTGTTTCTTCTTCCCTGAAATGAGATAAATCATATATATCTTAAAGAAGTTTAAATTAAACAGATTTAGTGGACTAGAGCCTTGAGGAATGTAAATACCATAAATTCCATTACTTACCACAAACCGGGTAATTAGAAGGAAAATCATGAATGAACACCCTAGGACAAAATTCAGAGGGCACCACTGTCAATGGAATGAACAAATAATTAATGTCAAATATCAACATATCAACAAGAAGACTTACATAAATTCAATGGTTCAAAATTATGAATTGGAAAGTGTTTAATGTCTGAAACTAAATATACTTTATAAGAAGATAAATGAAATAGCAAAAACCAACTCACTTTTTCTCCAGCAGTGACATATAAAAAGATGTCAACACTAATACTGCATCTTTTTTGTTGTGAGGTGACTAATCCCCAGCAATCCCTTAGTTGCTGAAGACCAATAATGATGGCAGCTCCTGCCATGAATCCAACTAGGACAACATGTGAAAGAAAATCCACAAGAAAACTCAATCTCCATGAACCACGATGAAGGGTTTACGAGTTAACTTACAATGTTAGGCTGAGAAATCCCTAACTTGACAAAAGCAGAACTGGAATGTGGAGGCTGGAATGCTCGGTCGCCGCCCTAGCTTGCCTAAGTGATGGCAACCAAATGGATATGTTGCCTTTTTATGATCTTAGGTTGAATTATCCATGCATATTAATCCAAACAGAATTGTATTCCAATTAAAAAGAAGAAATGAAACAAATGGATGAAGGTAAGAGATGGGGGTAGGTGCCAAAAACCAAGGGGTTTGATAATCCAAGTGAAGATCGCCACAATAATGTTGGATTCTTGATAAGATCAAGGGGATGACTCGACCAAGAACCAAAGAGACAATTCTCTCACAAATGGATTCAATCCAAAATGAACTCAAAGTTATTTTATTTCATGTTAGGGGCGTGTACATATAGAGTTGAGACTGCCTAGAATAGGCTTACAAAAGGTCATCATAAGATGACATAACCCCTAGCATAACTACACGTAACTACACAACTAATGGTGTAATAAATGCATTTACTACCAATAAGTGGCTATTTAAAACTTAACTCTCCACTAAATAGGAGTTACTTTAGACATGCAAGCCAAAAGATACCCTCCTAAGAAGAAGCTCAAACTCGTCCAAACCATGGAAAGTGGGCTTGACCATCATGAAATCACTTAGTGTAGCCCACTTTCATGAAAATCAAACAATTCACCAAAATTGGATCCATTACAATTTATTGAATTGAAATAAAACAAGTAAATGGACTCTAACTCTTGCACGCCCAACATCATCAACATCATGGGTCTTCTAGTTGGATAAGATAAGTCATCAACATGGGCTCCATTCCATCTAGGCTTGAACTTGGGCTTGCCTCCATCAAAGTAGTCACCATTTGGTTTATAACTTCTTGGGCTTTCTTGGTTCTTGCTCTTGTCATAGGTCCACCAAGTCCTAGTAGTGCTCCTTAGTCCAAGCTCCTTAGTCGGTTCACATCACCAAGCAGCCGTCGTGATAAGCTTCTCGCGATGGTGAATTCACAGCGGCGTTGATGACGGGATTCTCCTTTCCCTTCCCACCCTCCGTAAGCATGTAGTGCGCGAAACCAAAATCCATAGCAGACCTATTGTTAGGGATCAATCTGTCCAACTGCACAAAACAAATTCAATCACAAAATAATAATGCATAATAAAAAAAAACCTAGAAAATAAAGAAATCAAGTTGTGAATTCAAAGTTATGTTTTCTCTCGAGTTTCTTGTTTGGAGAGGATAATGCGGTTTGGAAGAGTGCCTATATCACACACTTCCTTCACCCCACACCAAAAACTACCCCCTTTCTCACACTCTTCACACCTTTGTCACCTTCTCCACCATTCTCACAACCTCCACCATTATCACACAACAATGAAAGGGTGACTTTTTTGTAGTTTTTTTTTGGCATTGGATTTCATTGTTTTGCAAAAGGGAAGAAGATAAGTTGGTTGCAAGTTGTTTTCAATCGTGTTTTGGCAAAAGGAAACAACCTCGTTCATCATCATTCATGCACATCACTTGTCTCGGTGAGTTTCTGCAATTTTTGTTCTTAACGTAACTTCCGGAATTTACTTTCCAGAAAACGCAATCCGGACACTCGTTACACCTTTGGAATGAAAAATCCGGATGCGTATTTGTGAGTCGTTTGTGAACTATCAGATTATATTTTCCGGAAGCATAAAAATTATCACTTCCAGAAAGTACTTTCCGGACAGACAATTATTTGAACCGGAATCTAGTTTTCGGATGTACATATCCGGATGTTACAATTTGTGCATCTGGAAACAATTTTCCGGAGGTGTTAAATTTAACACATCCGGATTTTACTTTCCGGATGTATAAATTGTACATCCGGAAATTAAATTCCGGATGTGTAAAATTTCCTGATTCAAATTTTCTAAAATAAATTAATATTGTCTTCTTGTTATTTGATATGATGCATATAGTTTAAAGGTTGCTTTCAATGGACATGGAAGACTATTTTGACAATCTACCTCTAGTCGCTTCTGTAACACCCTGTTTTTCCTATATTTTCTGTAGCAATAAATACATATTTAAATGTGTTTATTAAACTCAGAGGATGATTTTAATTAAACTAAAATCATTTCCATGTGTTGTTAAATCATATGAAGTCACGGTAAAATTTTTGGTTGAAAATTCAGACGGAAGCCGGTCTACGTTTTCACTGCCGGTACAAGCTTACTATGCAGAAAACCTAATTTTGACCCATGAACGAAACAATTAGTGTTTTTATTATGTTTCCTTCAACCTTGGTTAATTTGAAAATTTTCGTGCAAAAAATAAATATAATATTTTATTCGGGTGAAACGTCGAAAAAATTACGATCGGAAATGCAACCGGGTACCAAATGGAGCAGATTATGGACCATAAAAGAAGTAAGGAGACAAGATGTAAAGGGCTATGACACACTCTAAAAGTATCATCATCACACTTCTCAAATTATAATACTATTCTAATCCAAATGTCTTTTCTCTCTCTTCTTCCATCCAATCAAGCATTAAACCACCAAGCTTGCTCAACAAGCTCTCCCTCTCACTCCCTAGCCGTGAACTCCCCTCCCTCTCCCTATATATACCCCTTTCATTTTCACTTCATCATCTTCCTCCTTCAACCTCCATTAAAGTTCATCTTCTTCCTTTCTTCTTAAAGTTCAAGCTCTTAAAGCTTTAGTTTTTATTCATCTTTTCTACTTAAGTTCTTCATTAGTTTACTTTATGTGTTCTTTATATGCTTTAAACTTCTAAAATCTCTCTAAAATGGTAGAAAACTCATTTTGAGTTGAAACCACTTTCTATAGTCTTGTATTAACTTATATTTTCACATACTAAGAGGTTGTGTAAAACAAAAATCTCTATCAATCTCTTCCAATGAAGGCTGAATGCTTGCATTCTAGGAAGTTTTTGTTTCAACTTTTGGAATATGATCATGTGTTTGAGTTTCTAACTATCCCTTGATCTTGAATCTATAAATCTTGGAAGTTTTGATAGCTTGTTCCTATGATGGCTGAAAAATATGAATAAGTAGGCCTAGGATACTATGTTTCAACTTTCCAAGTATTGATCATGGATTTAGAACTCTTTATAACTTGTTTATTTCATGTTATTAAAGATAGTATGTGTTACTTTCATTTTTCCAAGATGATCATGGACTTGAGCTCCATAAGATATTTGGATGCTAACTCTAAGAGATTGGAAAGTTTAAGGATTTATAACTTGTTTATTTCATGTTATTAAAGCTAGTATGTGTTACTTTCATTTTTCCGAGATGATCATGGACTTGAGCTCCAGAAGATATTTGGATGCTAAGTCTAAGAGATTGGAAAGTTTAAGGATTTATAACTTGTTTATTTTATGTTGTTAAAGCTAGTATGTGTTACTTCCATTTTTCCAAGATGATCATGAACTTGAGCTCCATAAGATATTTGGATGCTAAGTCTAAGAGATTGGACAGTTTAAGGATTTATAACTTGTTTATTTTATGTTATTAAAGCTAGTATATGTTATTTTCCCTTTTCCAAGATGATCATGGTTTTGAGCTCCTTAACACATATGGATGCTAAACCTAAGATATTGGAAAGTTTATGAATGCTAGCCTATTTTACTAGCCTTGACCGAATGCCCTATGTTTTTAACTTAGTGGAATTTTAATTCAACTATTGTTAAAAGATCATTGTTTATGAACTCCTAACACTTAAGGATCATAAATCCATGAGTTGTATAATTTTTGGGAATCTCTAACCCTAAGAACTAGTCTTGGCCGAACCTATACCTTGTGGTTTAGTGTTCTTGTTTTGATTTTAACTTGTGATTTTGTGTTCATAACCTTAGACTTCCATCGCAGAGGAAACGAGAACGTTCGTGACTTACCTCGTCGGGCATCTAACCTTCTTACCTTCAAAGAAAGTAAGAGGGGATTGCCTAGGGATATTCAATGACTATATGCATGTGTGTATGTGTTTATTTGAGTGATTTGAATATTATTGTGATATTGAGACAATACTTGAATAACTTGTTTACTTGAACTATTGTGGTTATTACTTGAAGTTGAACATTACTTGCTTTAAAGTGTTATGAATTATATATATGTGATGAACTGTCGTTAACTGTGATATTATTGTTGAGAATATGTTACTGTTGATTGAAGTTTGAGAAGCCGGACTTGAGTCTGTACACAATGATTATAAAGGATTAAAAGCCTTAATAAGCCTTGAATAGAACTTTGAAAGTATTGGTTTCATTTATAAAAGTTCCTTGTTTAAAACGCTTACTTCAATAAAATGAGATTCTCATTTTGAAAAGAAACGTTGAAGTGTTTTTAAGACAATAGAAATTACCTTTTTATGATCCAAAGTTGGTACGAGAGAAAACCTTTTTCGAACTATGTGTTTTATGAAGGAAAACCCCTTTGAAATTAGTTGACTTTATTTCATCAAGGATTTCCAAAGCAAACTAATTTCCTAAATGTTTTATAAAAGAATTTGTAAAGGAAAAGATTTTCTCCTAAATGATTTAGAAACGTTCTGGTTACTTGGAAAAGTGACCGAGGTTTTGTTTTGGTTTTTGATTTTCACTGAGTGAAAAGTAAGCACATGTGAAAGGTAATATTAGTTCGCGGGACGTCACCTCTAGTATTCAGTTTATGCACGTGATCTGGGATCCGTGTCAAGAATTATGGACCAAGGGTCCTAATCGTGATATTATGGGCTAGGAGTCCTAATTTTGGAATTGAGGACTGTGTGCCCTAATTTCGTTGTTATGGGCTAGGAGTCCTTATCATGTTGAAATAAAACATGGATAAAATTATAAGTGTTTCTACGACCATAACCTTGGACTGCAGCCGCGGTCTAAGGTGTTGTGATTGAGCACTCGGACTGTGCGTCCTGTGTTATAAATTTTCAAGTGATGGAATTTGTGAATAGTCGTTAGCTTTGGGCTTCGACAAACGGAAAAGAGTGAACACAAAGAAAAGTCTCGTCAATGAAAAGTCTTTTATTCATATGCATTTCCCCTTAGCAGACGTGGTTGAGTTACCGAATACCCGCTTAAGATGTGGTATTTGATGATGTATACATCCGAATGACCGTTATAAGGGATTCGTGATGGTGTTGATCCGGGTACATAAGGTGACGATGACAACTTGCCAAATGTGGCGTATGAGCCTAATCAACTCTTTATTTCTTAATGATATAACGGTGATGGTATCTCATGAGATTAAGATTAGAGCCTGATGATTGAAGTGTCATGCATTATCTTTATAAAAATTGATTGATTCGGGTATGAGACCCACTGAAATAATACTTGTTGTTTGCCTATGAGTAATGTTTAAAATGTCAATATGCCAAGGTGTTGTATGTATCATGTATATGGTTGTTGTGCGATATATCCGTTGCCGGTATCTCACTCTTTCATTTCTACTTGTTATTCTCTCTTCCTTTTGGTATCGCCGTATGTACATGAGTCCAGATGGATCCCAATATCCCGCTGGTGCCGACAATATCAAAGACTGAGGTTTTCGACGACGCAGGGGATGCTGGGGCATGGCAGATACACCCAGGGGCGACATCTGCCACATACCACGGAGCCATCACCATGACCGATCTAAATGCTGACGGAGACCCAATCCGTAGAAGGCACACTGTGGAAACTAGGAGGGTAGCTCTGCCTCCGATCTGGTATTACCTTCACACACTGCGAGCTCACGGACTGCTACATGAGCCACCACCTCTTGCCGTAGAGCCGGCAGCGCCGATTGAGGAGGACCCCGAGGAGGACCCCGAGGAGGATCCTGAGGAGGACTTCGATGAGGTCATGGAGGAAGATGAGCCGGAGGATCACGTTATGGATCATGATGACGACGACGATTCCGTTGATGAGGGCGGCGACGTTATAGACCCATTACCTGAGGCCTCGTATCGTGGGAGCCCTTGTGGAGACCCTGCTTGCAGTCAGTGTCAGTAACCAGTTTGGAGCATTTTGTGGATAATCTTCCGTCATCTGACTTTTAGAGTTATCTTTTGGATGTGGTTCCGGACCCTCTTTCCCTGTGTCTTACTTACTCTTTTTTTTAAGTTGTAACTCCTAGATGCCTACATCTGTTGAAATGGCCATTGATAAGGCCCTATCTTATGTCCTGAAACTTGGTTTTCATTGGGACATGTTATATATGTATGCTGTCTTCAATTCATGTTCTGAGTGTTCATCACCTTTATCCTCCTTCATCTCGAAAAAAAATTAACTATCGCTTTTAGTGTACTTATCCATCGAGAAAATGATACTTTCAGAAAGTAACCAGCTTTGTAAATCAGAAATATTTCCGCAATTGGGTAACCATGTGACGCCGAGTTTAGGGTGTCACATTAGTTGTATCAGAGCGAGTCGAGTCTTTCGGGAATGTTTGGGTTTAGGTCTGTTGTGTTAATGTTGTGTATTCTCTGATCGAGTCTTGTTTGAATTACTTCTAAGAAGTAATGTATGTTATCCGGCGAGTTACCTTTTATTTTCTGGTTACCATCTCACTGATTGTGTCTTACAGGTCAGTATGGAACCAGGAGGAGCGCGCGGGCGTGGCGGTCGTGGCCGAGGCAATGGCGTGATGGACTTCGCTGCCCAAGCATTGACTGACGTTACTGCTGCAATAACTTTCCAGACTGCCAACACGGCTGCCCAAAATCAACAGGAGCAGCTAAGAGCTGAACAAGCTGCAGAGGGGAAGAATCTGAATGCCTTCCGATGCCAGAATCCGTCGCAGTTTGACGGGGACGTAGACCCGACTAAAGTCGATCTTTGGATCCAAGAGCTGGAAAAGATCTTTAAGCTGGTGCACACCCCAGAGGAAGCAAAGGTGCCTTACGCAACATTCCAACTGATTGGAGATGCTGAATACTAGTGGAAGGGCACCAGACAACTACTAGTACCTGAGCATTAGGCAATCACCCGGGGAGTATTTCGCAACAAATTTTTGGACAAATATTTTCCCCAAAGTGCTCGGACATAGAAAGAGCAGGAATTCCTGAGACTGAGTCAGCGGGACATGACAGTGGGGGAATATGCGGTAAGGTTTGAGTCCCTTGCCAAATATTTCCGCTTTTTCCATAACAACCCTGATGAGGAATGGAAGTACGAGAAGTTCGAAGCCGGTCTGCGCTTCGAGATCAAGGAATCTGTGATGCCCTTGGAAATTCGAAATTTCCAAGCCCTGGTAGAGAAATGCCGAAAGGTAGAACTAATGCGCAAGGGGCGAGATAGCAGGGGAAATGTCGGAGGACCCGTTCGTCCCAAGAGTCAATATCAGGGACAGAACCAAAATTGGAAGCAGAACCAGAGGAATCCATATTACCAATCACCCAGTAACAATCAGAAACAACAGCAACAACATCGTTCTAGTACTTCGGGAACGGGAAGTGTAGGCCAGAGAAATAATAATCAAGGCCGAGAGAGAAAGTGTTACCGGTGCGGAGATCGCAGTCATCTAGCTGATACGTGCCCGAAGAAAGAGATGAAGTGCTTTAACTGCGATCGTATGGGGCACATAGCCAGGGACTACAGAGCACCGAAAAGAGAACCAGCTACTGATGTCGTGCGATCCGGCAAGTGTACCAGACTGTCGCCAAGTAATAAAAATATATCGATCCCACAGAGACCGTGATCTCAAATCACAACTAATTATCAAATCGATTAAACTGGACTCTATGAAAAAGGTTTTGATATTTGAAATAAGAGATAACTTAGAAAATCAGATAAGGAATGCAATCAAGTAAAACAGAAAGTAAATCAGTTTTTGGTTTTTCAGATCTAAATGGATTCCTAGGAAATGGGTTACCAACAAGATTGCTTATGTTACTAAATTGATTATCCCTTGTTAATTATTGAAATTGCCTTGAAGGCGAATTTATCCTCAAATAGTTAATGCTCCCTCTCGGGTTACAAAAACCATTCCCAACTAACCAACCCCTACTCTCGTGGTAGTCGAATTTAGATTGGACCCTTTACGCTTTGTGACAATTTGTTAATCCTCGAAGGACCGCTTCTAACTCTCGTGATTTAAGTCCTAAGTATGATTCTATAGATCCGATACCTAAGTTCATCGCTAGGTTCCTCCTTAGAATATCTACGTCACGCAAATAAGCGGCCGCCGAATTTACGAGTATTTAAAACACTAGAAATCAGATCTAAAGCAAAGTCGCAATTAACAAAGATAAAACATCAATTCATTACCATAAACAAACCTTGGGCATAGCCTCAATCCCTAGAAATTTAACTACTACTCAAGCCTTGCCATGGTGATGACAAGCTTGGTTAACAACAACATAAAAATAAGAGAAGAGGAGAGGGAGAAGAAGAGAGATCCTAAATTATACCCTAAGAGTAGCAGCCAAAAGTCTCCTTCAGTCTCTGCTCAGATGCCTTATTTATAGATTTGGGAAGTTTGAATCCCAATCTAACACAAATTCAGATCTAAATCAGTTGCTTCAGATCCAAGTAATGCGCGTCACGACCGTGATAGCCATCACGGCTAGGCCGTGACGGCTTCTGCCTTGGGTGCTTCTTTAGTGATTGGTCTGTCACAGACGTGATACTCATCACGGCTAGGCCGTGATCAGTTCTGCCTGTTGAGGGTCTGGTTCAGCTGACATGTCACGACCGTGATGGTTATCACGGGTAGACCGTGACCAGTTCTGACTTTTGCCTTCTTTCTTTTCAGTTTTCCTCGATCATGGCCGTGATGGTCATCACGGCTAGGCCGTGGTGGGCTCTGTTTGGCTCATTTTCTTCACTTTTCAAGCCCCATCTTCATGCAAGCTTCATCATGGCTAATCCTGAGCATTTAATCCTTAATTTCTGCAAAACAACACCACAAAACCGCCTTACCCGTTCCAAGGTAAAAACTAACAAAAATTAAATTAAAAATGCCTGAACTATATGAAAATGCATGCAAAATGACAATGAAATATAAGGTGGAATCACACTCATCAAATCACCCCAAGCTTATGATTTTGCTTGTCCTCAAGCAATCACTAAGGCCAGAAGATATAAATAATCAGAGCATTGATAGTGAACCAAGAACCCGAGTAACTAATCCAAGTAACAAGCATATTCAATAAGTACCCAAGAGACATTCAATTTCAAGTCCAATTAGAAGCTTAGGTTTCCTAAATTCATATTTTCACTGATTCGGGCACTCTTTCTTACCTTACTCAAGTGTTTAAGGGTATATGACAATTCGCTCAATTTCCTCAAGGAAGGTACTCTACCATAAGCTTGACTATTAACCAAATATCTACTTTATTAATGAAAACACATAAGAATCAAGAGGTCTTTTATTTTGGTTGTAACGAGGCCATGGGATTAATCAATAGGTGGGGAAATCAAGAAAATGAAATTTCAAGAAGGCTAAACAAAATATCAAACATTACAAAGCATGACACCTTCTAAAATACCTTTTTGGGTTTTAGTTCACTTTTCCACCTTTCTTTCTTTATTTTATTTTATTTTATTTTATTTCTCACTTTATTTTGTCATTCCCTTCTCCATATTTTTTTTGTTTATTTTATTTATTTGGAGAAGGGGAGATTTTCAATTCAAGCGAAATATTTTCTAACTTTCTCATCCCATACTTTTTCAAACTACCTTTTTACCCTTTTTGTAATACTTTAAAAGGTGTCATACCAAGCATCATTCATCAAAACATTTCAAGGTACCAAGAAAAGCATTTTATTTATTTTTTAGGCTCAAAATTAGGCAACTAAGGGATAGCATTTAATCAATCAAAGCTCGGAAGGCCGAAAAAATACCTAGTGCCTCAATCATTTTCAAAAGTGTTTAAAAAAAATTTTAAGTTTCAAAACGGTTTCAAGTCAAGTTCTAGAGAATACAATCCAAGAGGAATAAAACACTCTATCACAAAGAATAGGGTAGATTTAGTGAGTACCCGTTTTTGGCTCAGAAATCTCACATTTAGTAGTTTAAAATCAATGAGAAACACAAATCTAAGGAACCACATGCTAATTATCAACTACCAAAAGATCATCTCAAGCGTTTCTATTTTTATCCTTATCACAAGAATAAAAAAACTGGGTTCAAAAATTCACTATCTCAATTTATTTGGTACCAAGTTCTTGCAATCGGGTGCATAATCTAAACAAGGGGCAATCTAATCATGTGATCATGCAAAACTATGCATATATGAATGCAACATGAAAAATGCAAAAAATGCAAAAATTTGAAAAAATACCCCTACCCCAAGCTTAAAACTTACATTGTCCCCAATGTAAATAATCAAGTCGGAGAGAGGAGAAAAATGGAACAACTCACCGAGGTGGTAGCGGGTGCTGGCTCACATGCCTAGTCAAAGATTGCTGGAAAATGTGTCAAGGTCGTGATACTTATCACGGCTAGGCCGTGATCAATTCTGGTCTTCAGATTCCTTCTCATCAAGCCCGTGATGGATGTCACGGCTGGGCCGTGATCCTTTCTGGTCTTCTCTGGTTAGTTCATCACGGCCGTGACCACTGTCACGACCTGGGCGTGATGATTTCTGACTTTATTTGTCCTTGCCTTTTTTGCTCTTCCTTCCTTTCATAACCTGAAAACACTTGGCAAAAATCATCAATTAGTGATCTTTCTTTTCTTATCTTCTCAAATTATTCAAAAACAAAATTCAAAAACAGATGGAAAAGGGAAAGGAAACTTGGGTTGCCTCCCAAGAAGCGCTTATTTACGGTCTTAAGCTTGTCCATACTTCTTTCAATCAACCGGGGTCGACTGGGCGTAGAAGTGCAGGAACACTTCTCTTCCATGGGAGTCCTTCAAAGAGCCGATTCTGCTCATATGGCCAATTGCGCTTCCGCTTTGCTCTTTTCACTCGGAGCTTCATGGCCTTACTCCCTCCCGGTGGAAGTTTTGTTTCCACAAGATGAGCAACTCCAACTTCATCACTACTGGGTGCATCATTTGCCATGCAAATATTCGGAGTTGCTTCCATGTTGAGCTCCTCCTTTACCACTGGAGACATTATATCGATCCTGCACACATGACTCTCAAAAGGAGGGTTGTTATATGAGTTAGCCAAATAAAAATCTACCATACCTTCCTCCACATTCAGAGAGAGTTTGCCATTCTTTACATCTATTATCGCTCCAGCGGTGGCCAAGAATGGCCTTCCTAGAATGATGGGGAATTTAGAATTCCCGTTCATATCCAATACCAGGAAATCGGTAGGGATGAAAAATTTTCCTACCTTTACGGGAACGTTTTCTAGTATGCCTAGAGGAGTTTTAGTTGAGCCATCCACAAATTGTAAGGAGAATTTGAATGGACTCAACTCTTTGGTTCCCAACCTTTCCAAGATAGTGAGCGGCATCAAGCTCGCACTAGCCCCTAAGTCACATAAGGCTTGGTCTATTTTCACTTATTCAATTGAGCAAGCAATAGAGAAACTACCTGGATCTTTTAGCTTAGGAGGCATATTAGTTTCTATATCTACTTGCTTTCTATTGACCAACCTTTGTGGGAAAGGTATTGGGGGTTTGTACAGTGGTGGAGGGACATACTTTGATTCTGGCTCTTCATCCTCGCTCATGTCCTCCTCACATTCCACATCCTTTTCAACCATCCCCAGCTTATCATCCCTCAAGTATATGGCATTACAAGTCTCATTGGGATTAGCTTCGGGTTGCCCCGGGAACGTACCCTTAGGTCTTGAGTATGTACTGCCTTGTTGGGCAATCTGAGTTTCTAGCATCTTGTTATGGATGGCTAAGTTATCTACCTTAGATGCTAGCTCTTTTATTGCCTCCTTTACTGCCCTACCTTGTTGTCTAAACTCTTCATTTTGTTTTGTTTGAGTTTCAACAAAACTTTCCAATAACTCGAGTTTAGACTTCTGTACCTGAGGATACCCCAGTGCGGGTTTCCTATTACCTTGGCCTTCTTGGAACTCGTGGTTCAGCGTGTTGCTGTAGTTCCCGTAGGAGAGGTAAGGGTTGTTCTTCCTTCCTTGGTTGTAAGAATTTGAGGGAACATAGTTTGGCAACTTCGGGTTCGTGTCGTAGAAGTTGTGACAAGAGTTCACTTGTTCCCCCGAAGCGCTGGATCCATGAGCAATACCACGTGGGCACTTCATTATGTCATGTCCCTGCATTCCACAAATCTCACAAACAATGTTAGTAGCACCTATTGAACTCACATTAGCCCTTTCGAGCTGATCAAAGCGTTTATTCAGTGAGTCAATTTTAGACATGATGAGATCAATGCTGTTCATTTCAAACTTACCCCCCGAAATCTTTTTCAGGTTAGTACCTCTTTCTGAACCCCATTGGTGGTAGTTGGTGGCCACGTTTTCAATGATGTTGAATGCCACAGTCAGAGGCCTATTCATAAAGGCTCCACTAGCTGCGGAATCAAGTGACACCTTCGAAGAGTAATCCAATCCATTGTAGAAGGTGTGCACTAATAACCACCTCTCGAGTCCATGATGTGGGAAAGACTCCAGTAATCCCTTGTAGCGATCCGAAGCTTCTGACAAGCATTCTCCGTCCTTTTGGAAGAAGCCGGTGATCTGGGCTCGTAGGTAAGCCGTCTTGGAGGGAGGGAAAAATTTCTCCAAGAATGCCTGCTCCAGTTGGTCCCAAGTTTACAAGGTATTAGCGGGCACTTGCTTCAGCCAAGCTTTTGCCTTTCCAGTAAGAGAGGAGGGGAACAACCTCAAACGAATAGCATCAACCAGGGCGCCTTGAATTCTAACTACATCGGTGAACTCCAAGAATGTCTCCACGTGATCAGTCGGGTCCTCTGAGGGCAATCCTCTGAATTGATGTTGCCTAATCATGTTAATTAGCATAGGCGGTATAGTGTAGTTCTCCGCCTCAATCTCTGGCCTAGCAATCCCAGTTCGCAAACCCCTAGCATTTAGGGCTGCGTAGTCCTTCAACGGTTTCGTATCCGGGAGATTCGCCATGAGTGGAATGGGAATCAACCTCTCTCTCTCTCTCTTTGTAGTCTCCTACTTCTGTGAAAGGTCCTTTCGACTTCGGGGTCGACCTCACTAAGGTTTCTAAGACTTAGTGATCTTTGCATAAAAGAGAAAAACACAAGATACAAAAATAAAAAGAGATTGATGAAATATATATATTTATATATATTTTAATAATAACAAAAATCAGTTAAAAAGGAAAAGAAAAGGTCCAGAAAAATCAATTTAACAATTAAATTGAGATTCGAGCAAGCACAGTCCCCGGCAACGGTGCCAAAAACTTGATGTCGTGCGATCCGGCAAGTGTACCGGACTGTCGCCAAGTAATAAAAAGATATCGATCCCACAGAGACCGTGATCTCAAATCACAACTAATTATCAAATCGATTAAACTGAACTCTATGAAAAAGGTTTTGATATTTGAAATAAGAGATAACTTAGAAAATCAGATAAAGAATGCAATCAAGTAAAACAGAAAGTAAATCAGTTTATGGTTTTTCAGATCTAAATGGATTCCTAGGAATTGGGTTACCAACAAGATTGTTTATGTTACTAAATTGATTATCCCTTGTTAATTATTGAAATTGCCTTGAAGGCGAATTTATCCTCAAATAGTTAATGCTCCTTCTCGGGTTACAAAAATCGTTCCCAATTAAACCAACCCCTACTCTCGTGGTAGTCGAATTTAGATTGGACCCTTTACGCTTTGTGACAATTCGTTAATCCTCGAAGGACCGCTTCTAACTCTCGTGATTTAAGTCCTAAGTCTGATTCTATATAACCGATACCTAAGTTCACCGCTAGGTTCCTCCTTAGAATATCTACGTCACGCAAATAAGCGGCCACCGAATTTACGAGTAATTAAACCAGTAGAAATCAGATCTAAAGAAAAATCGCAATTAAAAAAGATAAAACATCAATTCATTACCATAAACAAACCTTGGGCATAGCCTCAATCCCTAGAAATTAAACTACTACTCAAGCCTTGTCATGGTGATGACAAGCTTGGTTAACAACAACATAAAAATAAGAGAAGAGGAGAGGGAGAAGAAGAGAGATCCTAAATTATAGCCTAAGAGTAGCAGTCAAAAGTCTCCTTCAGTCTCTTCTCAGATGCCTTATTTATAGATTTGTGAAGTTTGAATCCCAATCTAACACAAATTCAGATCCAAATCAGTTGCTTCAGATCCAAGTAATGCGCGTCACGGCCGTGATAGACATCACGGCTAGGCCGTGATGTCTTCTGCCTTGGGTGCTTCTTCAGTGATTGGTCTGTCACAGCCATGATGCTCATCACGGCTAGGCCGTGATCAGTTCTGCCTGTTGAGGGTCTGGTTCAGCTGACATGTCACGACCGTGATGGTTATCACGGGCAGGCCGTGACCAGTTCTGACTTTTGCCTTCTTTCTTTTCAGTTTTTCTCGATCATGGCCGTGATGGTCATCACGGCTAGGCTGTGATGGGCTCTGTTTGGCTCATTTTCTTCACTTTTCAAGCCCCATCTTCGTGAAAGCTTCATCATGGCTAATCCTGAGCATTTAATCCTTAATTTCTGCAAAACAACACCACAAAACCGCCTTAACCGTTCCAAGGTAAAAACTAACAAAAATTAAATTAAAAATGGCTAAACTATATGAAAATGCATGCAAAATGACAATGAAATATGAGGTGGAATCACACTCATCAGCTACCAATCATGCCCAAGCAAGCAAGACTGCTAAAGGGCGAGTGTATACGGTGAGTGGAGCTGAAGCATCGAATTCCACCGATCTGGTGCAGGGTAAGTGTGATTTAGCTGGTAATCTTTTAACTGTACTTTTCGATTCAGGTGCAACTCATTGTTTTATCTTAGTGGATCGTGTGAAACTTCTAGACTTGCCTGTTTCTTCCTTAGCATATAACTTGATTGTTTCTACCCCAACTGCTGAGCCAGTAACTGTTAATTCTGTTTGCTTAAATTGTCCTATCATTGTTCAGGAAAGGCACTTCCTTGTAGATTTAATCTGTTTACCTTTAATACAACTAGATGTAATTCTAGGCATGGATTGGTTATCTTCCAACCATATCCTGATAGACTGTGCTCAAAGAACCTTAGTCTTTAGGGATGAGATTTCTGGATTACTATCTGCTAGTCAGGTAAGAGCTTCTTTGAAAGAGGGAGCTCAATGTTACATGTTTTTGTTTTCCTCAGATGTTAAGAGTGAGTTAGACTTGGGGTCCGTACCTGTCGTCAATGAGTTCCCAGAAGTTTTTCCTGAGGATGTACCTGGTCTACCGCCTGTTCGAGATATCGAGTTTGCGATCGATCTGGATGTGGATAATCTTCCGTCATTTGACTTTTAGAGTTATCTTTTGGATGTGGTTCCGGACCCTCTTTCCTTGTGTCTTACTTACTCTCTTTTTTAAGTTGTAACTCCTAGATGCCTACATCTGTTGAAATGGCCATTAATAAGGCCCTATATTATGTACTGAAACTTGGCTTTCATTGGGACATGTTATATATGTATGTTGTCTTCAATTCATGTTCTGAGTGTTCATCACCTGTATCCTCCTTCATTTCGAAAAAAAAATTAACTACCGTTTTTAGTGTACTCATCCATCGAGAAAATGATACTTTAGAAAGTAACCAGCTTTGTAAATCAGAAATATTTCAGCAATTGGGTAACCATGTGACACCGAGTTTAGGGTGTCACAACTTCAGTCTCATCAGCTGCCTTAGACTCCTCCACCCCTAAAAACTGATCCGGATACGAGTTTACAGTGTCGTTGTCCATGAGAGGCAGTGTGAAAAATGCACCAGTGGTTGTGAGATGCAATAGGCTCGAGACGTCATCCAAAGTAATTGTCATCTCGCCAAATGGTAAGTGAAAGGTGCATGTATCTTTATGCCACCTCTCGATAAAGGCTGATAAAAGCCCCTTGTCAACATTGATATGGGATCAGTGTAACAAGGGTCCCAATCTAGAGCCCCTAACATAAATCTCAACTTGATTGTGGTTGCATGGGAATTCTACTAGCTTTCGTCCGTGTGTTGCAACCTTCATCTCACGATGGTCCTGCAACCATAAACACGTGTGAAATGTCAATTAAAACAATTTATTTAATATTAAACTAAATCAAAATGTAAATTATTATTATTATAATTTATAGGTAACGGAACATCATCCTCCTGTTGAAGTTGTACAGGGACCTCAAACTCCGGAGCGGGATCATGTAAAACGACCTCATCCTCCTGCTGAGCCTGATGTACACGACTAGTAGCAGCACGCTGTGCACGTACAGAAGCTATTGGTCGCCGACGTTTAGTAGGAGGCCCCCGTCAAGAGTGAGTACGCACCATGCTGCATAATAAGGGAAAGTTAGAAATTGAATAGATGTAAGAAAAGTTTTAAGAAGCAAATTGGGTCAGAAAAGCTCAAAGTGGCAAACACGACATGCTATGAACATATCATAATTGTTCAGAGATATAAACATAACACCAAACTAATTTATCATGTCCAGATATAGTACAATAGCATGTGTTCAGAAATATAAACATAACACCTAACTACGATAAAATAAATGCCTAAAACAAAGTTGTATTTCTTCAGTAAATAATAGTGTCCAAACCTAAATCGATTCAATCTCAGAACATAGGCAAAATTCACCCAAGATTAAAATCCAGAAAACAATTTCCGGAAAGGCTCTGGAACATAATTTCCAGAAATGATTCGGAAAACAAAATCCGGTATAATTCCAGAAAAATAAATCCGGATGCAGCCGGAATTCAAAATTCGGACGCCCGAAAAAAACCACCCAAACAACTACAATAACACCGTCCGGATCGCAAATTTCGGACGCGTATTCTGAATGGCTTGGACGTCCGGAAATGCGAATCCGGCGACAAAAGAGAAATATGAAATAGTAAAGAAAAGGAGGAACGATTTTGTGCCACATACAGATGAAAAAACGAAGACAAAGAGGAAGAAGAGAAGAGAACAACCACTTACTCGAAGAGAGGAGGAAGGTCGCGCCTGTCACGACTTTGTATGTTTCCGGAAAATGAAGAGGGTCGCGGTGTGTGGAGGATCCGAGCTCGGCGGTGGTGTGGGGAGGGCAGGCGCGACGCTCACATGAAATATGGGGGATTAGGTTTTCCGGATGACAGGTACCTGAGGTGTGGGAAGGAGATGTCACTTAAACGGTATTTTTGGAAAGAAAGAAGAAACAAAATATTCTGCAAGGTGCAAAGAGCAAAAAAATCAGTGCAAATAGTAGGGCCCAGACAATTATAGTGATGGTGTGAAACTGATCTGATGTTGGCAGAGCAGGAGATATATATAAAGTAAAAGCTTGTACTTTTGGAAGAGTATTTAAGTCTTTAGAGGATGTGAGGGTGAGAGTGATGGGGAAAAGGATTTGGTCAAGTTGTTAGAGATGGGGGGAACCAAATTCTTGGGTTTAAAAAGGGTTATTTAGGATTTAGTTGGGACATAGTGGTGAGTCGTTATTGATATGACACATTGTCCTCATACGCCCGACCTATCTCTACAACTTTGTGCCCGACCCGAATAAAATATTATATTTTAGTTTTTTAGCAAAATTTTTAAAATAGACCATACCACTAAAATAGTGATAAAATCTATGATTTTTCAGTTTAGGGTTAAATTAGGGTCTTCTAACTTGTACAAAATGTATTGTCAGTGTCAACGCAAACCGACTTCCGTTTGAGTTTTAAGCCAAAAATTTAACCATGACTTCCTACTATACAGTAGATTCTAAAAATGATTTTGTTTTCACAAAAATCATTTTCTGGGTCACAAGTAAAATATAAATATATATTTACCGTTAAAGCGAGACAGACCAAACGTATAAGAAAAAACAAGGTGTTATAGCTTGCAACACACTATCTTTTATTGGTTGGAATTCATGTGGGTCCCACTATTTTGGAAATTGGTCCCACTTGAATTTAGTGGGACCCGTATGAATCCAACCAATTGAAATGAGGTGTAATTTTTTTGGACTTCATAAACGTGGCTGATTTGAGTCTCTGGTGTTGCGATTTGATGGTCTCTTGCCATTGGTCCCTTTGTTGTGGAATGCATGTGGTTTTTTCCAAAGTTGGCTATCCCTAGTGTGGTCTTTGCTGGCCATTTGTCTTTTGCTTTAGCTGTAGTATTCTGGCCAGCTTCTGGTTTTTTTGTTTTTCAGTTGGCAGGTTTATAGGTTCTGTTTTCAGTTTGTTTTAGGCTGGTTTATTCGTCTGGCTATTCTTTTGGGTTCTAGTTTGGGACTTTAATTCTTGTAAAGACAATACTATTCTCTTTTTAGGGTAGTCTTTTATTTACATTAGAGGTTGTCTCAATTGTAACTGGGTTGGGGTACCCCTAGTACTCCTATTAATAAAATATTTTGCTTACCAAAAAAAAAAAGAAGAAATGAGTATGTTGGAAAGAGTGTGTTAGAGAGTATGATGCTAGCAAATCTCTATCACTCTATGCACAAAAGAGGATAAATTTTTCTTTTCCTATTTTTACCAACCAATGACATAGATCAGAAATAGTTTCCAATGCTCCAAAGTTATAAAAACAACATATTTTGATAAGGATAAGGTCAAAGACATTACTTTTTTTTTGTTGAAGGTACACAATTTTATTAATATGATACAAAGGGTATCTGAACTTGAACACAATACAACTAGTTCACCAGCACCAACATAAAAAGAGTCAAAATATTAAAATAACATGATAGCCAAGGTCCCAAGACTCACACCAAAATTCAACCTACCAACGTGCTGCTATAAAACATAACTAACAACAGAAAAAAAAGCAAAAAATAAAAGGAACCATGACCACAAAATAAACAATATGATTGACACGCTGTCGCGCACGGGTCAAAAAGTGAGCGGTTTACAAAAACTGTAGTCAGGGTACGACAACTCGGGTATCGTATCACAAGGACTCTTGGATTGTTATTAACAGCAAAATCAGTTTTGTGGGGGTTGGTTGGTTGGTTGAATGATTCAATTAAGAAAACGGTTAAGAAAAACAGTGCAAACTAAATGATTATCAATAAGCTAAAAACCGATTAATCTACTGTTTTCGGTTTCCCACTATCATTGATTCATACAATTCCATGCCCTAAGCGGATTCTAATCTCTTTTCGATTGTAGCAGCAATTAACAAGCGAAATTGACACTACGAGATATATGTTCCTAATTCCCGAATTAAGCAAACAGGGTGAAGTCCTCGTGAATCAAGTAAACACGATTGAACACACGCGAATTAAGCAAACGCGATTAAGTATAGGAACATAAAATCATCGAGACAAATCAATACATATTCTATACAATCCTGAATTAAGCAAACAGAACACATAGAACAATATTGAAAGAGAATAGCAATAAGTTTGGGAATTACAGAACCTCAAGTGGCAATGGAAACCGATTACAGTAGATCAATCCAAGGAGATTAGTTCTCCATTACAAACGTAACACAAAACACTAAACCTAATTCGCAGCCGTCAGTATGAAAATAAAAGAAGAAGCAAGAGCCTGCAATCTGCCCTAAAACAGCAATTTATAACCTTCAGGATCTGCGCCCTCTCGCGAGGCGAATATTAAAAGTGGTGTGGGTTCAAAATTGAGTTCTCGCGAGGCGAGTTGATGATTCGCGGGGCGAGACAGAAAGGATGACTGTTGCTGCTCAGGCTGGTCCTCAGGCTTGCGAGGCGAGTAGCTTCTCGCGAGGCGAAACTTCCAGGATTGCACTTTCCACTGTTTTCTTCATTCCCTTGACTCTAGGTGCTTCTCTTTTAACCTGAAAACATGAAATAGAAGTAAATGCTATATTTGACTCGTAATTAACTAAAATTACTTAAGAAACTCAAAATGTTGCCCTAGGACAATCAAATCCAAATCTGGGCTAAAACGAGATTGAAACTCGAATAATTAGTGCAAAAGCCATGGTCTTACTATTATAAAACTAGTCAACCAGAGGCTGATCAAAATACCCCAAACTTAAACTTTGCTTGTCCCCAAGTAAACTAAAACTCAAAAAAGACTCAAAATTGGCAAGCTTAAAGGATTTAACCAATTCCGCACAAATTTAATGCAATTTCAACAAAACAATTTTTCTTCAATGTTTTCCCCCTTTTCAACAATGTAACCCCCACATTCATCTACTTTAAACAATTGAGAATTCCATCATTCATGCAATCATTAATCTAAGTTGAGGATCCAAGTTACACACAAAAGGGAGATCACCAATTTCAAACAATTGCCTTCCTCACAAGGGCATGTAATATTTCACTAATTCGCTCAATTTGTCTAGGCAATCAACTTTTCACTCAATTTCACATTTCAAGAGCACTTCCCATGAATTTGATTTTCATCTCAAACAAAGTTCCCACGAAAACATGCATGCAATATCAAAAGGTCTTTTAAAGGTTGTAATGGGGCCTGGCTAGAGGTAGGATATTCAAAGGTACTAGGCTTAAGTCCCTAGGAACTAAGAGAGCATGAGCATTTTGACACATTGAACTTCCACTCAAATTCCTTTTTCCATTTTCTTTTTGCCTTGGGTGACTACAGCCTTTTTCTTCTAATACCCTTTTTTCTTACATTTTCGTTCTTTTCTTCTTCTTTTTTTTTTCTTTTTTTCTTTTTTTCTCCTTTTACTTTGCCTTCGACTCCAACCTTTATTTTTTTCTTTTTCTCAACCCAGAATGACATATCACACCTTGTAGCCACCTCAAACTTAGTTTCTTGCAATCCTTTCCTTGCTAAGCTTCCATGCTCTCCTAATCCTAAGATTGGGTTAACATGGTTTTTCAAGATTTTTGGCTTGTAACATAGGGTCATCAAGAAACAATAGGCTAATTAGGCTCAATGTGGCTAACTAGGGAATATGCATTAGGGATGGTTCTTTTAGGCCAAGTGGTTAATTCAAAGAAAAATGCCTAAATCATTTGATGCAACCATAAACATACAAACCATGAAGAGATTCAAGCAAATTCGGGAAAGTGTAGCTTAAAAGTGATTCATACAATTAAAAACATGTTGGAGGCTCAAATCCCCACCTGGACATTTTTCGCAAATTGTTTGACCGAGATTCAATCCCTAGTGTGTGCATCCCTTTACCCCAAACTTATCATAAATCATGTAATCACAACAAAATATCTCAAAGTTCAATTTTCAATTTTTCACATGGGGATCGATTTTTCAATTTTCAAAACCTAGGGGGGAATCATCAAAAATCAACATATATCATGCAATCTATCTATGCAAATTCAACAAAACCCAATCAAGCTTGCCGACACACATACTCTTGATCTTCTCAAATTATTCAAGAGCTAAATTCAAAAACAAATGAAGGAAAAGAAAAACACAAACTAACAAGAAAATGAAAATAAACTAAGGAGAAGGGTTAAGAAAACTCATCGAGGGGCTCCCGCCTGGATCCCATTGCTTGTAGCATAAGGCCCAAGTGATAGACAAAGGACGGAAGCTCATTCCATGGTCCCATAACTTCCAGCCTTGATATGGAAGTGAGCACTTGACAATCATGGTGACCTCGCCAAGTGCGGCGGACTTCTCACTCCCTCTTGGGTCAAAGATGACCTCCTTGTCAACAAAGCCCTCCCAATAAAAATGGGGTTCAACCTCTTGGACTGGCCATAGTGCCTTCATATTTAAGGATGCAAAATCCAGTCTCTCAGGTAGAGGCTTGAACTCCATCGCTGGTTGTTCCACAGTGGGAGGAGGCAAACAAGTGGAGAGGGTCACTGGTGCTGCTTCCGCTTCTGCACGATTTTCATTCACTGCATTATCAAATCCGTCACCTGCTATACATGCAGAAATCTCAGCACAAACAGCACAAAGGTTAGTGTTAGTACAATCAGCACATATAGTACAATACACAGAATCAGAAAAGGCTTGAATGTCTGGAAATTCAACACAAAGTTCATCAATAATAGTGTTCTTGACATTATTATCAAAATCATGTTCAAAAGAAGTATTGTCAAGAACAACTATTTGTGAATTTGTATGTTCTTCAAGGAGATGTTGAGTTTGCAGTGTAGCCGAGGTGGAGGCAATGTGACCAGTTTGAGTGGCCAACTTCTGAAAACTAGCTTCTGTCCTCCATTGAGATTCAAGATTGTGTTCTGTCATCTATTGCACCAATTCTTCCAGACTGAGTTGGACTAGTGTAGGATCAGGTTGATATTGGTGTTGGCGTATTGTCATTTGATGCACCAATTCTTCCAGACTGAGTTGGACTAGTGTAGGATCAGGTTGATATTGGTGCTGGCGTATTGTCATTTGATGCACCAAAGAAGCTATCTCATCCAAGATGCCCTGTCCTCCACTATGTTGGCTAGAATAATCATTCACTCCAAACATGCCAAAATCACTACTAAACTCATAACCTCCAGCAAAGTTAGGATAATATATGCATGGTGGCTCATAATCAACATTAGGCATATAACCATGCATGTAATTATCCATGGGAAGTACTAAGATTCACAACAATCACAATGTGCAATAATCATCAATATGATGTAAACATATAGGTTCAGAACAACCAGACCTAGTAGCCAGAACTAATTCAGCAGAAAACCCAAAAAAAAATGCGAAAATAACAACAAGAGTCCCCGGCAACGGCGCCAATTTTGACACGCTGTCGCGCACGGGTCAAAAAGCAAGCGGTTTACAAAAACCGTAGTCAGGGTACGACAACTCGGGTATCGTATCACAAGGACTCTTGGATTGTTATTAACAGCAAAATCAGTTTTGGGGGGGGGGGGGGGTTGGTTGAATGATTCAATTAAGAAAACATTTAAGAAAAACAGTGCAAACTAAATGATTATCAATAAGCTAAAAACCGATTAATCTACTGTTTTCGATTTCCCACTATCATTGATTCATATAATTCCATGCCCTAAGCGGATTCTAATCTCTTTTCGATTGTAGCAACAATTAACAAGCGAAATTGACACTACTAGATATATGTTCCTAATTCCCGAATTAAGCAAACGGGGTGAAGCCCTTGTGAATTAAGCAAACACGGTTGAACACACGCGAATTAAGCAAACGCGATTAAGTATAGGAACATAAAATCATCGAGACAAATCAATACATATTCTATACAATACTGAATTAAGCAAACATAATATATAGAACAATATTGAAAGAGAATAGCAATAAGTTTGGGAATTACAAAACCTCAAGTGGCAATGGAAACCGATTACAGCAGATCAATACAAGGATATTAGTTCTTCATTACAAACGTAACACAAAACACTAAACCTAATTCACAGCTGTCGGTATGAAAAGAAAAGAAGAAGCAAGAGCCTGCAATTTGCCCGAAAACAGCAATTTATAACCTTCAGGATCTGCGCCCGCTCGCGAGGCGAGTAGCCTCTCGCGAGGCGAATATTAAAAGTGGAGCGGGTTCAAAATTGAGTTCTCACGAGGTGAGTTGATGATTCGCGGGGCGAGACCGAGAGGGTGACATTCTCTGGCACAGTCAGGCCTTCAGGCTCGCGAGGCGAGTTAGAGATTCGCGAGGCGAGACAGAAAGGGTGACTGTTGCTGCTCAGGCTGGTCCTCAGGCTCGCGAGGCGAGTAGCTTCTCGCGAGGCGAAACTTCCAGGATTGCACTTTCCACTGTTTTCTTCATTCCCTTGACTCTAGGTGCTTCCCTTTTAACCTGAAAACATGAAATAGCAGTAAATGCTTTATTTGACTCGTAATTAACTAAAATTACTTAAGAAACTCAAAATTTTGATTTAGGACAATCAAATCCAAATCTGGGCTAAAACGAGATTGAAACTCGAATAATTAGTGCAAAAGTCATGGTCTTACTAGTTATAAAACTAGTCAACCAGAGGCTGATCAATGATAAACGGCCATACCCCCTAAGCATTCCTGATATATAAAAAAAATTAAAATAAACCAGGGGGGCTAAGGCCCTCCTAAACACACAAATGCCTTCATCCTTCCATTTGGGGAAACAAATTACTGACACCTTTTACATTTAATATTGACAATAAATAGGCAAGAATGAGTGTGAATTTATAGATGAAGAATAGGGAGTTTCGCCGGGGAAAAAGACAGCTAGAATGACATTATTTTTATATATATCTACCAACAAGCTACCCGTGTGATGCATAAGGAGTAATAATTAAACTTCTTTAATAATTATCAAATTGTATTTCTCAAAAAAATTATTCATGAAGAAATTAATTGACAAATAAAACATTATATGTATATATATATATAACTACATATTAAAAAAACAAACTTTATCATAGCCGTCTTTCTCTCTCAACATTCCCTCTAATCCTCTTTTCCTTCTTCCTCATCCATCGGAAGGGGTGGTTTTGGGCTATATTTTTGTCTGGAATCACCCCTCTACATCGTTTTTTCTCTCCTTTTATCTAAATAAGTGGTTTTTCCACATAGATCTGGTTTTTCTTTCGTGTTTTTCCTTGTTTTCGTCGTCTGCGTGCGACAATGTTTTGTTCCTCATCTTGTTGCGTCGTCGTTTGGTTTCCCGTTTTGTTGCGATGTTCGTTTGGTTCATATTGGCATATCAGCTTCGATCCATTATAGATTCAATCAAGACTTGGGCGTCAACATTACAGATCTAGAGGCATGGGTATTCCGGTCACTTTGATTTTGTCACATTTGTAAACACTTTACCGTGTTATGATATTAACCTGGGTGCTGTGAGTTTGTTAGCAGATTCATCCTTTTCGGTTTTTAGCGATGTTGAATTTGTGTTGTTTTTGATGTATTTTACCAATTTGAATGAATGAACATTTTTTTTAGTAAGAAAAAGCATGTTTACAAACAAGAGATGAAATATAATAATTTTGATTATTAAATAAATTAATTTACCTTGAGTTTAATCAAAGGAAATCATAGTCTTCGTTGAGTACTGATTCAGACCATCACTATTAACAACATCGCTAACAAAAAGGCGAAGAAACATAAGACATCATCGATTTTCATCTAACCAGACCTGCATCAATGATCATGAACATGGACCTATGGCCACGTTCATGAATCTAGTGAATACATGATAATCTGCTGCTGGCTTATGATATTTTATCTATTATTTTAGATCGGATTTCATCAATTAAATTTTGTTAAATGCTTGATTTAGCCCAAATTAGACTTTGTTTTCCTATTTTGGTTATTTTAGAGTTAATGTGTGCATTTAATTAGATTTTTATTAATTTTCTGATATTTTCTTACTCTTATTTTTAGGAGAGGACAAAGAAGAAGGATTGAAATTAAATTGAAGATTGCCAAGTAAATTTCAAGGGCCCACATGACGGATTTGAATCCAAATCAATTTGGATTTGAATTATTATGATTAAAAGATAATTCAATTGGCATTGAGATAAAAGATTGGATCTAAATTAATCAAATTGGATTTGGATAATAATTGCCTATCACAACAATAAAGGATATGATAAGATTTGGAATTAATTTGGAGATATTGATTTGGATATGAAGATTAAAATGATCATGATCAACCATGATGGAGCTTGCATGAAGATGGAGCTTGAAAAAGTAAGATTTTGTAATTGCTTGGGATGCAAGTTACCCTACCTTATAAATAGGACATAGAGGCTCGAAAATAGGGGACACTTTTGGCTGCTACACTTAGGAAAATTTTTAGGATCTTCTTCTTCTTCTTCTCTTCTCTTCTCTTAGGCTTTATTTTATGTTGTTGTTAATCAAGCTTGTCATCACCATGGCAATGCTTTAGTAGTAGCTTTATTTCTAGGGATTGGGGCTATGCCCAAGATCTGATTTATGTTGTGAATTGATGTTTTACCTTCGTTAATTTTGATTTTGCTTTAGATCTGATTTCTATTGTTTTAATTACTTGTAAATCTGGTGCGCACTTATTTGCATGTCATAGATACTCTAAGGAGGAACCTAGCGGTGAACTTAGGTATCAGATCTATAGATTCAGACTTAGGACTTAAATCACGAGAGTTAGAAGCGGTCCTTCGAGGATTAACGAATTGTCATAAAACTTAAAGGGTTCAATCTAAATTCAACTACCACGAGAGTAGGGGTTGGTTTAATTGGGCACGGTTTTTGTAACCCGAGAGGGAGCATTAACTTATTTAGGATAAATTCGCCTTCAAAGCAATTTTGATAATTAACAAGGGGTAGTCAATTTAGTAACATGAACAATCTTGTGGTAACCCAATTCCTAGGAATCTCTTTTAATTTGAAAATCCCATAAATATTTGATTTTATTTTATTGTTTCTTTTATTTTCTTTGAAATCTTCCCACACTAATTTCTTAATCTAGATTTTTATTTTTTAGTTCTCCTTTAAATGCAGTAGTCTTTCTCTCAGTTTTTCCATCTTCATGCCACCACCTAGCTCCTCTACACGCACAATGCATAATATTACCGAACAAGGTTTGGAAGCAAACAGAGGACGAGAGATCTAATCTGTTACAAGCATGACATGTTAATAAATGGTTTAAGAATGTGGAGTAAGAGAGCAAGAGTTTATTGGAGAGGGTAGCATGATAGTGGAATTTACATCAGCAACAAGTCAACAACAGTAGTGAAATGGTGTTCACCTTGGAGAGGTGAGCCTACTGTTGGGATGACCAAGCCACGTGTGAGGGACTTTGAGATCTTATGGAGGGATCTAAGGTTGGCAGCAGTAGTTGCAGCCCTCTAAACCAGCAAGATGAACACGGGGGATTAAACAAAAAATAGAAGAAAAACTGATACAGTGTTGCACAAGGAGAAAAAAAAGGTAGTGTAACAAAGGCTTGATTACTTTGCATTGGCAATGGAAAGGAAAAGCTTGATTTGTTATGTTATTTTTTGAAATTTGTAATTCATTATTGTTTGGATATGTTAGAATATGTATGGTTTGAGTTTTCTTTCTTAATTGATTACATAATCAAATCTTTTAAGATGCTGGTGAACATGGTCATTGAACAATACATTGTTTGTATTTTTGGTTTTGAGATTCCTTAAGAGTTATTTCTTCTTTAATATGATAAAAAAAAATTCTTAATCTAAAATAGTCGTTTAATTTGTGAAGTGGTACTTGGTTTCCCAATCCCTAAGTTCGATACTCGGTTTCTCACCGTTTTAATATTACATGCTTCGATCCGGTTCGCTTGCCGGAGCCCATCAAGTTTTTGGCGCTGTTGCCGGGGATTGGCAATACCAATATCATTAGAAACAAAGGAGGCAACTACTTTAGTCTTTTCAATTTTTATTTGTATATATTTGACCTTTTCTTTTGAGTTTTGTTTGTGCAAGGTTGATGAAACACATGGACTATCGTTACTATCCAACTTGGGAATATCAACTTGATTGGATCGTGTTTGATGGTATCAGTGATAAGCACGTGAAGATATACTCCAAAGAGGAATGGAGATCCTATTTGTCATCTTTACAACCACCAACAGACATTAAGCTGGATCCCGATGTGTTGGAAACACTTTGGGATATAGATGCTCAACATTTGATCTAGAGCATAGAGCGTTGCAAGGAGGAATTTAGTGGCATGATTCAAAGGCATAAAATCCGTAAGAAACGTTCTCAACTGGTAACGGAGATGCTAAGTAACAACTTTCAAAAGTTAGAAGAACAAGCTAGTGAATTTTCTAAATTGCTAGTAGAAAAGCAACATGGAATTCAAATTGAAGAGAATCTATTCGCTAGCATGGACGTGAATGAAGATGAAGTGATGGTGGAAGATGATTCAAGGGGAGAGGATCATGAAGAGGAGTGCAATGAGGAAATATCTCCTATTGTTCCTTTGCAAAGGACAAAAGAGACCAATCATGTGGAAAATACTTCTCTCACCATTCCTATTGAGGAGCCTAAAAATTCTGAGTTGGATAATTATGTTGGTTTGCATGCATGTTTGGATATAACAAAGTTGGTACCTTCTATTTGTTTACAACATTACTTTGTGAAAATACCAACTTTAGAGTTCAAGTCACTGCATGAGAATTGGGAGTTTTCATCAACAGTGGCAAAGGATTTAAGGTCGCCTCAAGAAGTTATGGTTCTAGTGCTTCATGGAGAAACTAATTACATAAAGGCCATTCTTGGAGTAGGTGACTTACCATTTGACCCAGGAGGAAGTGAGCTCATCATATCACTTAAAGAAGTCAATGGAATCTCATTACACTTGCTTCTTCCATCTCCACTCCATAAGCCATGGGATTCGGGAGGAAGGTCTTACATCTTGGGCATCTCTTGGTCTTTTTACCACAGGCTATGGGATCCGGGTGGAAGCATCTTCAATGAGTTTTTCTAAACCCTTCTCTTTTTAATTATTTTGCTTTTATTTACTTGAGTCATATGTGTATGAGTCTTGTGTTGGTAAGCTTGAAGGAATTTAATTGAATTTAGCATAGATGGATTGCATGATATATGTTGATTTTTGATGATTTCTCCCTAGGTTTTGAAAATCTGAAAATTGATCCCATGCAAAAAATTGAAAATTGAACTTTGAGAAATTTTATTGTGATTGCATGATTTATGACAAGTTTGGGGTGAAGGGGTGCATACACTAGGGATTGTATCTCGGTTAAATAATTTACTAAAAAATGTCCGGGTGAGGAAATTGAGCCTCCAACATTGTTTTTAAATTGTGTGAATCACTTTTAAGTTGCATTTTCCTGGATTTGCTTGAATCTCTTCATGGTTTGCATGGTTATATGTTTGCATCAAATGATTTAGGCAATTTTCTTTGAAATAGCTACTTGGCCTAAAAAGAACCATCCCTAATGCATGTTCCCTAGTTAGCCAAATTGAGCCTAATAGCCTATTGTTTCTTGATGACCTTATGTTATAAGCCAAAAATCCGGAAAAACCATGTTAACCCAATCTTAGGATTTAGGAGAGCATGGATGCTTAGCAAGACAAGGCTTGAAGGAAACTAAGTTTGGGGTGGCTACAAGGATATGATATGTTGTTTTGGATTGAGAAAAAGAAAAAAAAATATAGGTTGAAGCCAAAGGCAAAAGGGAAAAAGAAAAAGAAGAAAAATAAAAATAAAAAATGCCAAAAAAGGCAAAATAAAAGGGTGTCAAAGGAAATAGGTTGTAGCCACCCAAAGCGTCAAAAATAAAAATGGAAAAAGGAATTAGAGTGAAAATAATAGTGTAAAAAGTTTCATGCTCTCTTAATTCCTAGGGATGTAAAGCCTAGCACCTTTGTATATCATACCCTTAGCCAGGCCACATTACAACCTATGAAAGACCTTTTGATGATGCATGCATGTTTTCGTGGGAATTTTGTTTGAGATGAAAATCAAATTCATGGAAAGTGCTCTTCAAATGTGAAATTGAGTGAAAGTTGATATCCTAGACAAATTTAGCGAATGAGTGAATTATTAAATGCCCTTGTGAGGAAGGCAAATGTTTGAAATTGGTGATCTCCCTTTTGTGTGTAACTCGAACCCTTTGCTTAGATTAATAATTGCATGAATGATGGAATTCTCTTTGTTTGAAGTAAATGAATGTGGGGATTACTATAATGAAATAGGGGGAAACATTGATTGGAATTGTTTTGGTAAAATTGCATGAAGATTATGTGAAGTTTGATTGAGTCCATTGAGCTTGCTAAGTTTTGAGTCTTTTTGAGCTTTAGTTTGCTTGAGGACAAGCAAAGTTTAAGTTTGGGGTGTTTGATAATCTGCTAGCTTATGATATTTTATCTATTATTTTAGATCGGATTTCATCAATTAAATTTTGTTAAATGCTTGATTTAGCCCAAATTAGACTTTGTTTTCCTATTTTGGTTATTTTAGAGTCAATGTGTGCATTTAATTAGATTTTTATTAATTTTCTGATATTTTCTTACTCTTATTTTTAGGAGAGGACAAAGAAGAAGGATTGAAATTAAATTGAAGATTGCCAAGTAAATTGCAAGGGCCCACATGACGGATTTGAATCCAAATCAATTTGGATTTGAATTATTATGATTAAAAGATAATTCAATTGGCATTGAGATAAAAGATTGGATCTAAATTAATCAAATTGGATTTGGATAATAATTGCCTATCACAACAATAAAGGATATGATAAGATTTGGAATTAATTTGGAGATATTGATTTGGATATGAAGATTAAAATGATCATGATCAACCATGATGGAGCTTGCATGAAGATGGAGCTTGAAAAAGTAAGATTTTGTAATTGCTTGGGATGCAAGTTACCCTACCTTATAAATAGGACCTAGAGGCTCGAAAATAGGGGACACTTTTGGCTGCTACACTTAGGCAAATTTTTAGGATCTTCTTCTTCTCCTCTTCTCTTAGGCTTTATTTTATGTTGTTGTTAATCAAGTTTGTCATCACCATGGCAATGCTTTAGTAGTAGCTTTATTTCTAGGGATTGGGGCTATGCCCAAGATCTGATTTATGTTGTGAATTGATGTTTTACCTTCGTTAATTTTGATTTTGCTTTAGATCTGATTTCTATTGTTTTAATTACTTGTAAATATGGTGCGCACTTATTTGCATGTCATAGATACTCTAAGGAGGAACCTGGCGGTGAACTTAGGTATCGGATCTATAGAATCAAACTTAGGACTTAAATCACGAGAGTTAGAAGCGGTCCTTCGAGGATTAACGAATTGTCACAAAACTTAAAGGGTTCAATCTAAATTCAACTACCACGAGAGTAGGGGTTGGTTTAATTGAGCACGGTTTTTGTAACCCGAGAGGGAGCATTAACTTATTTAGGATAAATTCGCCTTCAAAGCAATTTTGATAATTAACAAGGGGTAGTCAATTTAGTAACATGAACAATCTTGTGGTAACCCAATTCCTATGAATCTCTTTTAATTTGAAAATCCCAAAAATATTTGATTTTATTTTATTGTTTCTTTTATTTTCTTTGAAATCTTCCCACACTTATTTTTTAATCTAAAATAGTCGTTTAATTTGTGAAGTGGTACTTGGTTTCCCAATCCCTGAGTTCGATACTCGATTTCTCACCGTTTTAATATTACTTGCTTCTATCCGGTTCGCTTGCCGGAGCCCATCAATACATGACATCACAACAATTCTTAACAGCACAACAAATGCCAAAATAAAAAACGTATATAATCAATGATGAAAGCAAGGTATATAAATGATATGGAATTAGAAGTATATATATAATATCAGGTCTGAGTAGAATGGAGCAGCAACAGATCCACTCCTCCATAGCATCGTGATCATCGTACAAGGATGTTTATGAATATATCTCAGGTGAATCAATAACATATAGCAAAAGGGACCTTGCAACTTTCTGCAAACCCAACTTGGTGTGGCTGAGATCATTGCAATTTCTAGTGAATCCCTAATACCCATTAGTTATGTGGGAAGGCAGCTACAGATTTATAAAGTGGCCAATGACACATAGACTGTCATATCATGTGAGGGGATGGAGTCTGTCCCATTTTCTTGTCACGTTCTATCTCCCTTGTCACTTACAATTTGTCACTTATTTAAATAAAATATTAATTCATTAACACTTATATACATTCTCAATTTTTGATTGGTTTGAGACTCCGAGATACAATTTTTTGGAACAACAGATTTGTATACATGTGGGGTTGTCATTGTCTGTGCCAATCTTGTTAGACTTTTTTATACTGTAAAGTGGTATTCACGGGGCACTACAAATTGATGATTCTTTTTTCTCTTTTTTACAGCTAATACGTTGCCACCGTGTTTTTTTAGAATAAAAGCTACCACATAGTACTTGAGATGGAGTTCAGAGAGAAAATATTGTGAATAATTGCTTAATTAGTTTTTGGGAATCTTGTAAAACGTAGGGTTTTTTTTTATGAAAAAACGTAGGGCTTTTAATTGAAAGAAAACGTGAATCTGTCAATGGAAGGTTGTTACTTTTTGCACTTTGTATTTTTTCCCTAAACATTTTATTTTGATTTTTTTTATTTTACACATTTGTAAATTAAATTTCATATGGCTATTTTATACTAGTTTAATTGTTATAAACTGACACTGTAAAGCCTTCTTACTATACATCCAATCATAAATTATCATGTCAATTATTTTTTTTACTCTTATCATCAATACCTTAAAATTCATTCATATCTTGATTGGTGATTGATTGACAGTATAAAAAACTTTATTTTAAAAAAAAATGTGTAAAAAACTTTATACTGTCAGTGTATAACAATTAAACTCATTTTATATATCGGGGAAATTAAATTTCAATAACTCAAAAAAATGTGGATGATCATTTTACACATTAGGAAATTTAATTCCAGATCATTTTACACATTCTGGAATTAAATTCCGGTAACTTTAAAACAATGCAAACGACCATTTTAAACATCCAAAAATTAAATTCTGGATTGCTATTTTACACAGCCGAAAATTTAAGTGCAGATGTCATTTTACACATCCAAAAATTAAATCCTGGTAACTTTCAGAAAATGCATACGACCATTTTAAAAATCCGAAAATTAAATTCCAGATAGTTATTTTACACAATCAAAATTTAAATTGCAAATGATCATTTTATAAATCCAAAAATTAAATTCACTTTCAAAAAATGTGGATGACCATTTTACACATCTAGAAAATAAAATGCAAATGATCATTATACACATAAAAAATATAAGATGCGGATGACCATTTTCATATCCAAAAATTAAATTCCGGTATTTTATATATTATGGTTATTAGAGTGAAGGGTATTTTTTAAATTAAAAATAAAAAAATCAAATGAAGTAAAAAATAAGGTGCAAAAGCCCATACTTTAAAGAGAAGGTTGGGCTGAAGACATAACCTCATCTAAGTTGTGTTCAAGAAGTTTGTTACGGTGGAATTTGATAGAGGCCCCACAAAATAAATTATATATAAATATAAGAGCAGAGCTATTTAAGAAAAAAGACATCGGGAAAATAAAAAATGGGAGCAGTTCAAGGTTTAACCGATTTCATCGGTAGTCAAACTGAAATATATATATATATATATATATATATATATATATATATATATATATTAATAAAAGATCAATTTACAAGTCAAACTTTAATCCAAGTTTCCACTTTTTCATAACAAATCCAAATTGTTCAGTTGCAAATTTAATAATTATTTGTTATAATTTTAACGTTAAACTAAAATAAATGCAACATGTATTTCACATTACAATTGTTATAATCAATTTTTGGCCAACAGGCATTGGACATGTATGGGAGATTGTTAACGTCGGTTTTTGGTTATTGACCAAAATTCCTCCGTGACAAATAATTGAAGATCAAATGAGTGTGGGACCTACGAGTTATGCGATAATCTCGTCAAAAATATGTATGTAAATTGTCTGCCAAGTACAAATTTGACAGTTAGCCAAATTAGGAATTACTGGTAAAGACTTAGTGTTAAAACAAATATGTAAGTTTGAAAGAGATGTGCAGAATATTGCCAATAATGAAAGTTGACAATAAAACTGCTTGAGTTTGAAAATATAAGTTTGAAGTTTAAAAGAAGGACAATTATTTAATAGAAAATAACTTCTTAATCGTACTGAGTTTATAATGAAAAGAAAACTAAAGTTTGAAAGGAAAGTTAAGTAAAGAAAGATCTAAATGACACTAATTGCAAGAAGTAAAATAAACTAAAACGACAAACTTGAGAGAAATACTGGAAATTAAAAGGAACAAGTAAAGAACTTGAACAAAAGAGATGAAAATGCCATTGAATTTTGCCATAGTATTGAAATAAGAAGGATGGAAGGAATACTTGAATGTAATCCGTCAATCTGCTGTGTGATCAAGATATGTAGGATGTGTATCAAGTAACTGACTTAGATAATGAAATAGTTTCTGAAATACTAAGTAATTAAGTATGAATACTTGACAGGAAGTAAAACTTAGATTTGAAATGTAAGAACGTTACAAATGAATTAATATAGAAAAGGTAGTTATTTAATAAAGTTGATGAAGAACAATTTCTGAGAAATTGAATAGAAACGAATGAAAATGTTAATTTAAGATGTCAAAAACTAGGAACTACTTATAATACTAGAGTAAAGGAAAACTTGACAAGCATGAAGTGCAGAAAAGTAATGAAAGTTACAGAAAGAATATGAAGAACATGATGAATAAACTGGAAAGTGTATGAAGAACATGAAGGAAATAAACCAATATTGTATTGAAATTGAACATTGTATTGATGATAAAAGGGTGGAAAGAATACTTGAGTTAATCCGTCAGTCTGTTGTGTGATCGAGACATGTAGGATGTTTCAAGTTTCTAACCCTTATTACATTGTAATAACTAGTATTTATAGGCAAATAAAATAACTACCAAGTAGTAATTTAATATCTAAATGACTGCAACGTATCTTGACAGTTCTCTAAATTTCAAATTTAAACTGCTTGTCAAACAACTCTGATAACTGCTCAATTTCTTGAACCACTCCGCGTCAACTTGATTGTTTTCGAGGTCTAGCTGCTTGACAGTTTATCTTGCTAATGCCTTGTCAGTCTTGAGGACTTAGCCATTTTCACACTTCTCTGTACATTTGACAACTCTTCTTAATACTTTATCAAAAAGATTGGTTGTCAATTTATCCTTTCTGTCGACCAGTATTTTCTTGTCAACTAAATATTTTCAATACGTAGAAAAAATTAGTCATTACTCTGATTCCTTCGTCAGCCTGTCGAAATGCATCCGTCAATAATCAGAAATTTCACCCCTAACAGATGTCCCCCCAAGTTTTACTTTTCAACGGCATTTTTTGTTTGACATGTCAACTGAAGAATTTCTTGTCAACTCCACACTTGTCAATTCTTCTATAATCTTCTGAATTCGACATTCTTCTTTATGTCAATTTTTTTCTGTCAACTTTTCGTCTGTCGACTTAGCACTTGTCAACTTTCTTTTAGCCAAAATAGTATATATCAATTTTGGGACTTCTTTCTCAATTTTTATGTAGCCTCTTTCTGTTTGTCAAACGAAAGCTCAAATTTGAAAATTCACTCCTAACATATGCCCCCCAAGTTTTGTCTTTCGACGGCATAGGGAGAGAGGTAAAACTTCAACAATCGCCAATCTTCATGCCATCAATCCTCCTGAACAACCAGTTCATTCTTCACCAACTCCTCAACATACTTTAATTCTCAGTCACATCTTCCATCTCTTCCGACAGACACATTGTCTACTGTTGTCAAACCAGTGAAAGTTCCTGCCTCTAAACTTGAAAACTTAATTGATTTTTTGTCGGAGGCTGGTCATCAGAATTCATCAAGATATGCCCATTTTTCAAATTTGACAGGGTAAGATTCGAGTGATTATCAAGCTGTCAAGTTTATGCAAGAGCTGAAATCCCTTTTCAAGCATCCACTTGACATCCTATGTTAAGATTCAGTTATCCGTTCGACCATGGTCAATCTTCTCCAACAACTAAATCCAATTAAGAAAAATCTGCCAACTTCAAGCAGGGGAACTTTGGCTTTTGTCCAAGACTATTTTGATGGTCTGACAGACAAATTGTCAACCATAAATGATGTTATGTCCCGTTTTGAATAGGGGTGTTCGCGGATTGGATTGGATCGGTTTTGAGCTAAAAAGTCATCCGATCCAATGATGAAAACACCGTGCGGTTTGGATTGGATCGGTTTGCTTCCTTAAAAAAATCCGATCCGATCCAATCCAATCAAATGCGGTTTGGATTGGATTGGATAATTCGGTTTTTGTCATATTTTATTTTTTTTCTAATGTCAAGTGTCCTTTTTACTTATTTAATAGTGGTAAAAGATAATCTTTGTTTTAATTTGGAAGTTTGAGAAGAAAAAAATTATTGATATTTTTTAACACGTTCTTTTATATTAATTCTCTATATCTACTCTCACTTATCCTATTTTTTCCCTTGAATCGACTACAAATAAATTGTAGCTAATTATTTTCCAAATTTACTTAATTGTTTTCCTATTTTTCATGATTACTCAATCAAATATATATATGTCATGCATCAAAACTTTTAGTAAAATATAACTTCAAAACATTAATATTTATTCTAAATAGTCTTACATATGTCATTCCAATAAAAATATTAAAGAGAATGAGGGATATAAAAATATGAAGAATAATGTTTAAGTATGAGTAATACTATAATTTCAAAAAGAATAGTATATGTATATAATATATCGGTTTGGATTGGATTGGATTGGATTTCACTATAAGATCCAAAATCCGATCCAATCCAATAAAAAATTGCGGTTTTTTCGGTTTTCGGTTTTTTCGGTTTTCGGTTTTTTCGGTTTTCGGTTTTTCGGTTCGGTTTTTACGGTTTGAAACGGTTTGGATCGGTTGATGAACACCCCTAGTTTTGAAGTCGAAGAAACCAGCATGGACAATATGTTGGGGATTCTACGCACCATGAAAGCCAAAAGAGAACAAGAGATTCATGTCATTGCTAACAACGTCAAAGCTGACTTGGCAGCAGACAAAGAGATTGTTGACTTAGAAGTTGCTTTAACTCAAGCTAAAGAGAAAAAACCTCAACTTGCACAAACTTTGTCGGCCAGCAAAGAAAAGGTCAATCAAATTGACGATGAATCTAAAAAGTCAAGGGTGAGTGCCAGGACTATTGTCAACATTCTAATAGCCATGCAATCTAAATATCTGGCAGCCAAGACTGACAGAGAGGCTCCGGAGAAGGCTTGGGAAGAAATCAGAAATTCTCAATCTTAGTTTAGTTGGCATGTATTTTTTTTTATGTGTATGTCAACTGAACATCTTTTTAACTTATCTTTTTGACTGCTCATAATTCGACACACATCTGTGTATGCCAACTGTCAGTTTCCAGCCCGCTCTCTTAGGAATAAGTTATCTTAAACCGACAGGATGTACTTTTGACAATGTAAAATTGTATTGTCAAATCAATGAATAAAACTTATGTTCTATCTCATTTGCTGTCAATTTTTACTTCTAGCAACATCGGCTTATACTTTTTCAAATACTTGCCGTTAATTGACTTTATTCTTAAGCCAGTATTAATGTCGACGAGTGCATAAGCATTCCCTAGTAAAAACTTTAGTAATTTTAAATGGTCCTTCCCATTTGGGGACCATTTGCCATATTCTCGACAGCTTTTGTCCATGGGCAAAATGACTTTCCACACTTGATCATCAACTTTAAATGCCTTAACCCTGACTCGTCCGTCATAGAATTTGGCAATTCTTTCTTTCTGCCTAATCAATTTTTCTAAAGCAACCAATCTTTCATCATTTAATTCGTCTAATTCGTCCAACATTGCATTCCAATATCGGTCGACATGCAAATAATCTTGCCTTTGAATGCGAGTTGATTGAAGATTGATTTCCATAGGTAATACAGGATCACGTCCGTATACTAACCTATACGGTGACGTCCCCGTCGACTGTCTAGGTGAAGTCCTATATGCCCATAACATTTGGTCAAGAGTGTTATTCCAATTTCTAGGCTGTCGACCCACATGCTTTTTAATAAGGCCAATAATAATTTTATTTACAACCTCGACATGGCCATTATCCTATACATAGTATGGAGTAGATGTGAGCATCTCTATATGCCTAGAACTAGCATATTCTACAATTTTCTTACCAGTAAAAATTGACCCTTGGTCAGTTGTCAAGGTTTGTGGTATTCCAAACCGACAAACAATGTGATTTTCAATAAAATCGATCACATCTTGTTGGGCGACTGCTTTAAAGCAAACTGCTTCTACCCACCTGGTAACATAATCAACTCCAACTAGAATGAATTGGTGTCCTATAGTATCTTCGGATGCTGATATGTACAACTTCAACGGTCGACAAGGCACAGCAGGCATCATGACCGGTGGATTAACTAAATATTGCTTGACCTGGTCAAAGGCTTCTTGAGATTCCCAAACGTGCTTTCAACTTGACCAATGGTGCAAACACTCTTGTTCTTCCCGACAAATTTGATATAAACCTCCACAGAAAGTTAACCTTTCCTAGGAAGGACTGCAATTGCTTCTTATTTGTCAGTGTTGCGGCTTCCATAACTGCTTTGGCTTTATTTTTGTCCACTTCGATCCCTTTCTTATGAACTAAAAAGCCCAAGAATTTGGCAGCCGATACTTCGAAGCTGCATTTCTCTGGGATCATTTTGAGGTTGTGTCTTCTCATCCTTTCAAACCCTTGCTTCAGGAGCTCTAGGTGATCGTCTTTAGTTTTTGAAGAAAACAGTATTCATTGCTCGCTGGTAGGTGGCTCCTGCATTCTTCAAACCGAAAGGCATGACAATCCATTCATATGTCCCTATTGCTCCCGGACACTTGAAGGCAGTCTTTGACACATCTTCTTCGGCTATAAAGATTTGATTATAACCTGCATGGCCATCCATACAGCTTAAAATTTCATTTCCTGACACTGAGTCGACAAGCATGTTGGCTATTGGCATCGGATATTCATCTTTAGGGGTAGCGGCATTTAGATTTCTAAAATCTATGCATACCCTCATTTTACCATTCTTTTTAATTACAGGAACTACGTTAGAAAGCCATTCGACATACCTGGTTGTTCGAATGAACTTTGATTTAAGCAGTCTCTCTACTTCCTCTTTGATTTTATGCACCACCTCGGGGGCAAATCTTCTGCTGGCCTATTTGACAGGTTTGCAATCCTCCCTGAGTGGTAATCGGTGTTCGACAAGATCTCTGCTTAAACCCGACATTTAATCGTAGTCCCATGCGAAGCAATCTTTATACTCTGTAATTAGTCTAACAAGTTTTTGTTTGTAATCCTCTGGCAGAAAAGCACTCACAAAGATAGGCCGTTTATTTTCTTCTGTCCGTAAGTTTATTTCTTCCAGGGGATCTTCCGCTTCCACATTTTGCTTAACTTCGACTTCCTTTTTAAAACCCAAGGGGTTGTCGTCAATGATACAATCTGCTAACACACTTTCTGAAGTGTGTACTTCTTTGTCGGTCAGATAGGCCGACAATCTTCTCAATTGTATTTCAAGATTCATTGCCGGAATTTGGCCGAGTCTTGTCGGCCTCGTCCTTTACCTTAACACCGAATTGACTGAGAAGGCTTGCTTCTAATGCATCCTTGTCAATGACCCCTTCGTTGGCAGTTATCGGCTAGACGTTTGGTGAATATACCTTGAAATCAACATGTGATTGCTGAGCATAGCAAGCACTGTCATCTGCCTCCATGATTTCTACCTGATCTTGCGCATTCCATAAGATTACTTTTTGATGCACTGTTGACGGAATGGCTCCTACAGCATGAATCCAATCCCTGCCAAGTAATATGTTGTAGCTTGACTTGGCTGGAATTGTTACAAACAAAGTCATCCTTTCGACGGTGCCAACCTGTATGTTTAACAAAACGATGCCATCTGACGGAGAAGTTTTGCCACTGAAGTCAGTGACAACCATATCTATTGGAATTAAATCCGACTGATCCTTCCCTAGCTTTTTGAACATTGCTCTTGGCATCAGGTTCACAGTAGCTCCTCCGTCAATTAAAACCCTGTTGGTAGGTCTTCCATCTATTATGGCTTTTACATGTAAAGGCCTCAAATGGTTTCTTTGCTCATCGGTGGGCTTCTCCAACTGAGCTACATTGTCGAATACGGTAACCAAGTTCTCCTTAACACACATCCAGAAATTGCCTGGGTCTCTTCCATTGTTGACGACATTATCATCGTCGTTAGAGAAATCGACCTCAAGATATCCCTTATAATCTGCTGGAATGAATGAAATCAACCCTATCTTCATTTCCATCCCTGGTTCCAATATGACTTCATTCTCTAGATCCTCGCCCAAAAATGCACCTCCAACCATTTTGTCGTGATTTCTTTTTAAATCACTCTCATCATCTGATCCTGACCTATCTGACAGAGGTCGGGCTATTCCTGCGCCACAGTTATCCAGTGCCTCGATAATATCAACCAGATCTTCATTCTGGCTTTCCATGTCCATGTCTTTGCTGATGTTTATGTCATCATTTGGATCACTCAGTGCTTCGATGACAGCATCGAATGACAATTCTTCTTTGGTTAAATCACACTCAGGCCTGAACGTTGTCAATTGTTGTTTTCCCATTCTGGCCTCAAACTCTTTCTCGAGTCCTGCAACCTTTTCCATCTCTGTCAGCCCGATAGGCCATTTGGCAGTGGATCTTACTAGTGGTGATGCCTGCTCTAAAGCCTTCTTTTCTGTGAAAACCTGTGATGTAGGCTTATTCTGCCTGGCTTGATTAATGGGTCCCATCGCATCAACTTCCATGGGATGGGTCACTATCGTGCTTTTCACTTTAGCATCTCCCTTCTTGTCAGCTTTGCTGTCAGCCACTGCTACCAGACAACCAGTATCTTATGAAGGCATCTCCTTTATGGCGACGCCCTCTTGCTTGGTGAGCTTCCTCTTTTGTGCCTGTCGGAGCCTTTGTCGCCTCCTCTTTTGACTCTTGGACATAGCCGGTTGACTTGACGGTCCTGACAAACCAGGTCCTGTCATCTGAGTGTTTTGAAATAGTTTCCCCCTTCGGTATTCCTCATTCCAGAAGGGTGGATTATGATTATTAAACTTATTTTTCTTGACCCATTTTTGCCTTCGTGATTCGGGGAAGCAGGCCATAGCGGAATTTCTTACCCATTTATCCACTGTTACATTGGACGGGGGTTTCCTAGTCTTGACAGAATTGAACCTTCCACCGACAGGCCTGTTACTTCCTACTGATTCTCTGACTGGCTCTTCAAGCCAACCTCCAGTGTTATTTTGTCTAGGTCTTGTCCGATACGTATGTTGCTGACGACTACCTGTCTGTCTGTTGACAGTATGCATATCACTTATGTGCACACTATCAGACCCAGCATGGCTATTTGAGTGTGAGAACCTACCCTGAACATTACCATCATGAGATTCAGTTCTGTTTTGCGAGTGACATGATGGCGTTTTCTGTGCCCTAGCCGTCTTGGCAGCAGCATCGTCATAAAATCCTTCACATTTTGGGCAAACTTTGATAATACCACCCGATTTCTTGCGTGTCATGAATTCGACAAGTGGTTCCCCTGGCTTTGGATAGATATCAAATGAATCCGTCACGACCATCTGAATATTTTGTCCAGCTCTTATATTGACCATGCCTATTCCCATAGGGACTTGGCGGTCATTTTTATTAACTTCAGGGCCGAACGGTTGTGTCAATCTTCATGTCTGGTTTCTTGTCTGAAAACTTTAATCTCCCCTCTGTCAAACCTTTCTGAATGATGTCCCTGAAATGCATACAATCGTTAGTTACATGACCAAAAATATTATGAAACTTACAATATTTCTGATCTTTTACTTCATGGGCTTTCAATAACCTCTGATCCTCTGACAATTTTAACTGCTTATCTTTGAGAAGTATGTCAAATATTTGGTCAGCTTTGGTCACATCAAACGTATTCACTTTCTTATTGATGAAAGGAATCCTTTCTCTGGCCCTTGCAGGCCTCAAGGCTTGACATGTATAAGGGGGACCAGTTTTCAATTCAACATAGTCTACCTCATATTCTTCAGAATTATTACCCTCTTCGTCGGAATCACTACATCCAACAAAATTAATCTTTTCTCTTTTGAGGAATTTTCTCTGCTTGAAAACCTTTTCGGTCTTCAGCTGTTGAATTTGTCGGACCTTGTCACCCAACCGGGCAAGATCAATTAAGTGTTGGTTGACCAATTTCTTCCTAATATAGTAATCTAATCCCCCGGCAGCGATCTTCACTATCTATGCCTCAGGGATAGGGATGAAGCAACGACTCCTCATGTGACGGAATTGGGCAAGGTAATCGTCGACAGACTCGTTATTCATTCTTTTAATACCGAATAAGTCTGTCAACCCAATTTTTAAATCACCCCTAAAGAATTGATCATGAAAGCTCCTCTCTAATTGATTCCAGAAATGTATGGAATTAGGTCTCAGAGTTGAAAACCAAGAAAAAGCATTCTTAATTAATGAACTAGGAAAGAACTTCATTTTTAGTCCCTCCTCTAAAACCAAATCTCCTAATTCGATTGTATATCGGGCAATGTGCTCGACGGTTGATTCTCCACTTTCCCCCGAGAATTTTGACATTTTGGGTATTTTGTATCCTCGAGGCATTTCTACCTATTGGACCCAGTCAGGAAATGCCGATGTAAAAAATGGTTGATTGGTGTAACCTATGTTAAAACCAAACCTATTCAATGCTTGTTCGACAACTTGGTTAACATTCTGGTTTAGAACATTTTGACGAAGCGCTCCAAGAGCACCCTGGTTTATGACAAAGTCTTCGTCTCCGTCAAGTTGGATAACTTGTAGTTGTCCAACCTGTGGTTGATTATTCTGACCTTGGTTGACATTCCTATTGACATTTCTAATGGTATTTCTATTGGCATTTTGGTTATCGTCCGGGGCTAACACGCCGAAGGCTCTATTTAACCTACGTATCTCGTTTGCCAATGTCATGCATGCCTTATTTGTCTTTTCCATTAATGGCGTAATCACTGTACCCATTTGATGAGTAAATATATTCACCATGTCAAAGTTACTAGAGTCAAGTTGTTGTCGAACATTGGCTAATGTAGCCTTTGATAGACCAACAATATTTTGCGGGGGTTGTCTAAGTGAGGATACTTGTGATCTTACTACTGGACGCTCTTGTCGAGTATGGGTCATCACCACTGACTCGGTTATCCCATTCACTTGACTGGGGATTTGCCTCCCAGTCGACAGTCCTGCCTGTCCAGATGTGTGGGCGGTCGTCGTCATTCCATTTGGATATGGTATATATGCAAATGGAGTATTTGGGTTAACAGTGGTCGAACCATAAGACATTCCATACAAAGGTTGTGATAGAGGTTGTGTAGTCCCTCTTGGGTTTGAATTCACAATACTTCGTGGAGACAATCCAGTAGTTGGCGGACTTATTTGTTGTACAACTGGGGAAGATGGTGACGGGAGTGTTCCTTAGCCAACTTCGTCAAACCTATTGACAACTTGAGCATAGGAAACGCATCTTGTCGCCACTAAACTATTAGTGCTATTACTTCCTTCATTAGTAGCGTTAGCCATGGTTGCAGGAATATTATCAACTAGCGCAACAGTGGTTACAGGATTAGCATCCACCGTTGACGCAACGCCGTTAATACCGACTATGCCTGCATTACTTGCACTACTCATGTTTACAGAGTTTTGGGAATTAGATAACGATTGAATGACTCTCCCACTCCGTAGACGCGTACAATAAATTTGTATGTGAGAGTTTGTGACACTTATACAAGTTACTCTGAACTCGTTCCATTGGGCGTGCCAATTTGTTAACGTCGGTTTTTGGTTCTTGACCAAAATTCCTTCGTGACAAATAATTGAAGATCAAACGAGTGTGGGACTGATGAGTGTGATTACACCTCATATTTCATTGTCATTTTACATGCATTTTCATATAGTTTAGGCATATTTAATTTGATTTTTTGTTAGTTTTTACCTTGGAACGGGTAAGGCGGTTTCGTGGTGTTGTTTTGCAGGAATTAAGGATTAAATGCTCAGGATTAGCCATGATGGAGCTTGGATGAAGGTAGAGCTTGAAAAGTGAAGAAAATGTACCAAACAGAGCCCATCACGGCCTAGCCGTGATAGGCATCACGGCTATGATCGAGCAATAACTGAAAAGAAAGAAGGCAAAGTCAGAAGCTGTCACGGCCTAGCCGTGATGCCCATCACAGCCGTGACATGTTAACTGAGTCAGACCCCTTCTAGGCAGAATCTATCACGGCCAGGTCGTGATGCCTATCACGGTCGTGACAGACCATTTGGTGAAGCAACGTTCAAGGCAGAAGCTATCACGGCCTGGCCGTGATGGCCGTCACGGTTGTGACGCGCGTCTAATCTATAAATAGGCATCTAGGCAGAACATAAAGAGGCGACTTTTACCCTAAAAAGACGTTTTTCTCTGAACCAGAGGTTGCGGTGACGGCTGTGGAAAGCTTCCATGGAGTTTCTTCTCTCCTTTGTTTCTATTGTTTTGATTTTGGCTTTCTCTATGACTATGAGTAGCTAAATTCCCTTTTTGTTGGGATTAGATGTAGCTAAACTGAATCTCATGTATTTGCCTTGATTTATTGATCCTTGTTTATGCTTCTGTATTAGTGTTTGATTCCTATTCTTAATGCTTTTTGTGGTTTGATCATCCATGAATTGTTTTGAGATTTGATTTGCAATTGGGAAGTTCTTATCAATTCTTGATCTGGAATTAATCACCTAGTAAACCTTGCATCTAGGAATGGATTTTGGTTTATTAGTAATCGTGTAACCCCTACTCTTAATGCAAATTCACTAATTAGGCCACCTAAGGAATTATGGTTTAATTAGGGGATTTAGGCTCTTGTCATCTAAGGAATTAGGACTTGAGTAATCTTGTGGGTTGATTTTAATATTTGAAGTATAAACTGGATTGGTGGTCTTGGTATTGCATGAGGCAAAGGTTTAGCGAAGTCTAATCCCAACATCTTCCATCATATTTGAAAAATCCCCTTTTCGCATTCCAAGTGTTTGATAAAAATCCAAAAAGAATTTGTTCCTTTTATTTTGTTTATTTTAATCCTTGTTTGGCTTGGTATTTAATATTGAGCTCCCTTCCATCCAAATATCTGCTTAGATAGTAGTTGATTTGTTACGTGCTAGTACTTGTCTCAGTCCTCGTGGGAACGATATCCCTCTTACCTCTTTATTACTTGTACGACTGGGTATACTTGCCTAGATCCGTCAACAAGTTTTTGGCACCGTTGCCGGGGACTTGAGTTTCAATATTAGCATACCCATTTCGATTACTAATTTAAGCACATTTTTTTTTGTTTTATTATCTGTTTCTCTTTGCTGTCATTCAGTGCTAACATTCTTGGTCTCTAGGCTTTTGTGCATGCGAGGTACTATCCCAGTTGACCAACTTCTCTACGATCCTGAAATAGAAAAAGTGGCTAGGAAGAATCGGAGTCAAGCAAGACAGCGGAAGTTATTAGCACAACAAGAAAGAGAACAAGAGACCTCCACTGCACAAGTTCGTCAAGAACCACTTGAGATGGCAGGCAACGGTGAAGGTGTTCCACGGAGGACACTTGGGGATTATGCCAATACAAATGTCAATCGGCATGTCACTAGCATAGTGTGGCCTCCAGTGAATTCCAACAATTTTGAGATCAAGCCGGCTCTCCTGAATATGATGCAACAAAATCAATTTGCAGGGATGGAGAAGGAGGATCCTAATAATCATGTCTCCAACTTCATTGAGTTATGTGATACGGTGAAGATAAATGGTGCTACCGAGGATGCAATTCGCCTAAGGTTGTTTCCATTCTCTCTAAGAGATAGAGCCAAGGCTTGGCTCCAATCTCAACCAAGGGGGAGCATCTCTACATGGGATGACTTAGAGGCTAAATTTCTTGCAAGGTTCTTCCCCGCCTCAAGATTTGTGAAGACACGGGGTGACATCACAAGCTTTGTTCAACAAGAGCGTGAGACTCTTCATGACACATGGGAAAGGTTCAACGACTTGCTCCGAAAATGTCCAAATCATGGGTTTGATGATCTTGTCCAAATGCAAACATTTTGCAATGGATTGAGGCCGTCAACCAAGCTTATGTTGGATGCCTCAGCTGGAGGTTCCATGAACACAAAGACACCGGAGGAAGCATTGACTTTGATAGAAGCTATGGCATCTAATGACTATTTGATGCATCATGACCGAGGTACCACATCAAAAAAGGGAGTGTTGGAGTTAGACTCACAAACTGCACTTTTGGCTCAAAATAAGCTTATGACACAACAACTTGAGTCCATTACCAAGCAACTAGCTCAACTCCCACAACAACTCCAAACCATTCAAGGGACAGCCATGCCACCTCAACAGGTAATGATATGTGATTTTTGTGGAGGAGATCATGATAATGGAAATTGTGAGGCCACACCTAGTTCCCATGAGGAAGCTAATTATATGGGGAACTATGGGTGGCAAGGTAACAACCAATATTCCAACAATTACAACCAAGGGTGGAGGAATCAAACAAGTTTTGGTTGGAAACAAGATGCCGGACAAGCAAGTAAGCCTCATCCCACACAGCCGCCTCAAGACCGGACTTCTATCTTGGAGAACACCCTCAATCAATTCATGCAAATGTCCATGTCAAACCAGAAAAACATCGGTGCTTCCATAAAAAACTTGGAGGTTCAAGTTGGACAAATTGCAAAGCACCTAGCGGAACAATCTAGCGGCAGTTTTTCAGGTAATACTCAAATAACTCCTAAAGAGCATTGTAAGGCTGTTGTTTTCAGGAGTGGTAAAAGTCTTGAGAAAGTGAGCGGTGAGCCTTTGTTGAAAAATCATAGAGTTGATGAAAAAACTGAGTTGAGTGCTGAAAAAAGAGAGAAAAATGAGGAAAAAGGCAAAGAGGTTGTAATAGAAGATAGTGAAAAATACAAGAGAGAAAAGTTAGTGGATGAAGATTCAATTTTGAGGAGGAGTAAAAGTCAGATTTTGAAAGATGGAGACAAGCCTCAAGAGATCCATTCTTATGTAAAATTGTCATATCCTCACTTAAGCAAGAAGAAGGAGAAGGAATAGAAATTTACCAAATTTCTTGACATCTTCAAGAGGTTACAAATCAACATACCCTTTGCTGAAGCACTAGAGCAAATGCCAACTTATGCAAAGTTCATGAAGGAGTTACTTACGAAGAAAAGAAGGTTTAAAGAAGATGAGACTGTTGCCTTGACGGAAGAATGTAGTGAGATACTTCAGAGGAAGCTACCTCCAAAGCTTAAAGATCCTGGTAGTTTTACAATCCCTTGCACAATTGGGAGTGTTGCTATTGGGAAAGTCTTGTGTGACTTGGGGGCGAGTATCAATTTGATGTCGCTTTCAATCTTGAACAAGCTTGGAGGTGGTGAAGTGAAACCAACAAGGATGGCATTGCAACTAGCCGATAGATCAATCAAGCGTCCTCTTGGTATTATGGAAGATGTTTTGGTTAAAGTGGATAAGTTTATCTTCCCAGCGGATTTTGTGATATTAGACATGGAGGAGGATGCAGAAGTTCCACTTATATTAGGGAGACCTTTTCTAGCAACTGGTCGTGCTTTGATAGATGTACAAAAAGGCCAACTTTCACTCAGTGAAAGATGAAGAGGTTATTTTTAATGTATTTGAAGCTATGCATCACCCGAGTGATGAAGAGAATTGTTTCCGCATGGACATTGTGGCTGTAGTGGCTGAAGAAGTCTTTGCACATCAGCACCACTCCTCTACTCTTGAGAAGGTAATTATGAATTCTATTGAAAATCTTGATGAGAAAGAGGAGAAGGATCTTTATGCACCCAGTGGTGATGAATTTGGAGTTGCTAATCATGTGGAAACAAAACCTCCGCCGGGAGGGAGTAAGGCCATGAAGCTCAGAGTGAAAAGATCAAAGCGGAAGCGCAATTGGCCATATGAGCATAATCGGCTCTTTGAAGGACTCCCATGGAAGAGAAGTGTTCTTGCACTCCTACACCCAGCTGACCCCGGTTGATTGAAAGAAGCATAGTCAAGCTTAAGACCATAAATAAGCGCTTCTTGGGAGGCAACCCAAGTTTTCTTTCCCTTCTCCCCTTTCCATTCGTTTTTGAATTTAACTTTTGAATAATTTGTGAAGATCAAGAGGAAAAAGATCATAAATTAATAGATTTGTTAAGTGTTTTCAGGTTAAGAAGGAAGGAAGAGCAAGGACAAATAAAGCAGAAGTCATCACGCCCAGGCCGTGATAGTGGTCACGGCCGTGATCAGCTTAATGAGAAGATCAGAAAGGATCACTACCCAGCCGTGATATCCATCACGGGAGAGATGAGAAGGACCCTGAAGATCAGAGAGTATCACAGCCTAGCCGTGATGGAGGTCACGGTCGTAACAGACCCGCTCCTATGGACCAGAATTGATCACGTCCTGCCTGTGATGAGCATCACAGCCATGACACATTTTCTAGCATCCCTCTGACTAGGCATGTGAGCCAGCACCCGCTACCACCTCGGTGAGTTGTTCCATTTTTCTCCTCTCTCCGACTTGATTATTTACATTGGGGACAATGTAAGTTTTTAAGCTTGGGGTAGGGGTACTTTTGCAAATTTTTGAATTTTTGCATTTTTCATGTTGCATTCATATAGGCATAGTTTTTCATGATCACATGATTAGATTACCCCTTGCTTAGATTATGCATCCAATTGTGAGAACTTAGTGCCAAATAAATTGAGATAGTGAATTTTTGAACCCAATTTTTTTATTCTTGTGATAAGGCTACAAATAAAAATGCTTGAGATGATCTTTGATAGTTGATAATTAGCATGTGGTTCCGTAGATTTGTGTTTCTCATTGATTTTTGAACTACTAAATGTGAGATTTTTGAGCCAAAAAGGGGTACTCACTAAATCTACCCCATTCCTTGTGATAGAGTATTTTATTCCTCTTGGATTGTATTCTCTAGAACTTGACTTGAAACCGTTTTGAAGCTTAAAAATTTTTGAAAACATTTTTGAAAATGATTGAGGCACTAGGTATTTTTTTCCGGCCTTCTGAGCTTTGATTGATTAAATGCTACCCCTTAGTTGCCTGATTTTGAGCCTACAAGAATAAAATACTTTCCTTGGTACCCTGAAATATTTTGATGAATGATGCTTGGTAGGAGACCTTCTAAAGTATTGCACAAAAGGGTAAAAAGGTAGTTTGAAAAAGTATGGGATGAGAAAGTTAGAAAAAAATTTCTCTTGAATTGAAAATCTCCCCTTCTCCAAAAAAAAAAAATAGAGAAGGGGATGACAAAAGGAAGTGAGAAATAAAATAAAAAGAAAGAAAGAAATGTGGAAAAATGAATCAAAATCCAAAAAGGTATTTTAGAAGGTGTCATGCTTTGCAATGCTTGATATTTTGTTTAGCCTTCTTGAAATTTCCTTTTCTTGATTTCCCCACCTAATAATTAATCCCATGGCCCCGCTACAACCATAGTAAAAGACCTCTTGATTCTTATGTGTTTTCATTAATAAAGTAGAGATTTGGTTAATAGTCAAGCTTATGGTAGAATTCATTCCTTGAGGAAATTGAGCGAATTGTCATATATCCTTAAACACTTGAGTGAGGTGAGAAAGAGTGCCCGAATCAGTGAGAATATGAGTCTAGAAAACCTAAGCTTCTAATTGGACTTGAAATTGATTGTCTCTTGATGAATTATTTGAAAATGCCTGTTACTTGGATTAGTTACTCGGGTTCTTGGTTTACTATCCATGCTCTGACTATTTATATCTTCTGGCCTTAGTGATTGCTTGAGGACAAGCAAAGTCTTAAGCTTGGGGTGATTTGATGAGTGTGATTACACCTCATATTTCATTGTCATTTTGCACGCATTTTCATATAGTTTAGGCATATTTAATTTGATCTTTTGTTAGTTTTTACCTTGGAACGGGTAAGGCGGTTTCGTGGTGTTGTTTTGCAGGAATTAAGGATTAAATGCTCAGTATTAGCCATGATGGAGCTTGGATGAAGATAGAGCATGAAAAGTGAATAAAATGTACCAAATAGAGCCCATCACGGCCTAGCCGTGATGCCCATCATGGCCTAGCCGTGATGCCCATCACGGCCATGATCGAGCAATAACTGAAAAGAAAGAAGGCAAAAGTCAGAAGCTGTCACGGCCTAGCCGTGATGCCCATCACGGCCGTGACATGTTAACTGAGCCAGACCCCTTCTAGGCAGAATCCATCACGGCCAGGCCGTGATGCCCATCACGACCGTGACAGACCATTTGGTGAAGCAACGTTCAAGACAGAAGCTGTCACGGCCTGGCCGTGATGGTCGTGACGCGCGCCTAATCTATAAATAGGCATCTGGGCAGAACATAAAGAGGCGACTTTTACCCTAAAAAGATGTTTTCCTCTGAACCAGAGGTTGCGGTGACGGCTGTGGAAAGCTTCCATGGAGTTTCTTCTCTCCTTTGTTTCTATTGTTTTGATTTTGGCTTTCTCTATGACTGTGAGTAGCTAAATTCCCTTTTTATTGGGATTAGATGTAGCTAAACCGAATCTCATGTATTTGCCTTGATTTATTGATCCTTGTTTATGCTTCTGTATTAGTGTTTGATTCCTATTCTTAATACTTTTTGTGGTTTGATCATCCATGAATTGTTTTGAGATTTGATTTGCAATTGGGAAGTTCTTATCTTAATCTGGAATTAATCACCTAGTAAACCTTGCATCTAGGAATGGATTTTGGTTTATTAGTAATCGTGTAACCCCTACTCTTAATGCAAATTCACTAATTAGGCCACCTAAGGAATTACGGTTTAATTAGGGGATTTAGGCTCTTGTCATCTAAGGAATTAGGACTTGAGTAATCTTGTGGGTTGATTTTAATATTTGAAGTATAAACTGGATTGGTGGTCTTGGTATTGCATGAGGCAAAGGTTTAGCGAAGTCTAATCCCAACATCTTCCATCATATTTGAAAAATCCCCTTTTCGCATTCCAAGTGTTTGATAAAAATCCAAAAAGAATTTGTTCCTTTTATTTTGTTTATTTTAATCCTTGTTTGGCTTGGTATTTAATATTGAGCTCCCTTCCATCCAAATATCTGCTTAGATAGTAGTTGCTTTGTTACGTGCTAGTACTTGTCTCAGTCCTCGTGGGAACGATATCCCTCTTACCTCTTTATTACTTGTACGACTGGGTATACTTGCCTAGATCTATCAAACAAGTTTTTGGCGCCGTTGTCGGAGACTTGTGTTTCAATATTATCACACCCATTTCAATTACTAATTTAAGCACAATTTTATTTTTATTTTTATTTTTTGTATATATTTGATCTTTTCTTTTGAGTTTTGTTTGTGTAAGGTGGATGCAATTCATGGACAACTATTATTATCCATCTGATGAGGAAGCCTCAAGTCACACTTTAGAGAACAACTTGTGTTGGGGAGACTACATAGATTTGGGAGATCATGATATTCCAACACAAGTTGATTGTATGACGGGTAAGCTTGTATATAGAGGCTCCAAGGAAGAATGGGAAACCTTTTGTTCGTATTTACCACCACCACCACCATGTTTACAAGTGATTCCCAAAGAGCCACGTGAAGCAAAATTTGATCAAAATATGGTTATGGGGATGGATTAAATTGAAGATGAAGTGGTGGTGGTAGACGAGTCACAACCTATTGACAACTTGAGCATAGGAAACGCCTCTTCTCGCCACTAAACTATTAGTGCTATTACTTCCTGCATTAGTATCATTAGCCATGGTTGCAGGAATATTATCAACTGGCGCAATAGTGGTTACAGGATTAGCATCCACCGTTGACGCGGCGACGTTAATACTGACTACGCCTGCATTACTTGCATTACTCATGTTTACAGAGTTTTGGGAATTAGATAACAATTGAATGACTCTCCCACTCCGTAGACGCATACAATAAATTTGTTTGTGAGAGTTCATGACACTTATACGAGTTACTCTGAACTCGTCCCACTGGGCGTGCCAATTTGTTAACGTCGGTTTTTGGTTCTTGACCAAAATTCCTTCATGACAAATAATTGAAGATCAAACGAGTGTGGGATCTACGAGTTATGCGGTAATCTCGTCAAAAATATGTATGTAAATTGTCTACCAAGTACAAATTTGACAATTACCCAAATTAGGAATTACTGACAAAGACTTAGTGTTCAAACAAATATGTAAGTCTAATAATGAAAGTTGAAAATAAAACTGCTTATTTAATAGAAAATAACTTCCTAATCGTACTGAGTTTATAATGAAAAGAAAACTGAAGTTTGAAAGGAAAGTTAAGTAAAGAAAGATCTAAATGACACTACTTGCAAGAAGTAAAATAAACTTAAACGACGAACTTGAGAGAAATACTGGAAATTAAAAGGAACAAGTAAAGAACTTGAACAAAAGAGATGAAAATGACATTGAATTTTGTCATAGTATTGAAATAAGAAGGATGAAAGGAATACTTGAATGTAATCCGTCAATCTGCTATGTGATCAAGATATGTAGGATGTGCATCAAGTAACCGACCTAGATAATGAAATAGTTTCTGAAACACTAAGTAATTAAGTATGAATACTTGACAGGAAGTAAAACTTAGATTTGAAATGTAAGAACACTACAAATGAATTAATACAGAAAAGGTAATTATTTATTAAAGTTGATGAAGAACAATTTTTGAGAAATTGAATAGAAACAAATGAAAATGTTAATTTAAGTAAAAGATGTCAAAAACTAGGAACTACTTATAATATTAGACTAAAGGAAAACTTGACAAGCATGAAGTACATAAAAGTAATGAAAGTTACAGAAAGAATATGAAGAACATGATGAATAAATTGGAAAGTGTACGAAGAACTTGAAGGAAATGAACAAATATTGTATTGAAATTGAACATTGTATTGATGATAAAAGAGTGGAAGGAATACTTGAGTTAATCCGTCAGTCTGCTGTGTGATCGAGACGTGTAGGATGTTTCAAGTTTCCAACCCTTATTACATTATAATAACTAGTATTTGTAGGCAAATAAAATAACTACCAAGTAGTAACTTCCTATCTAAATGATTGCCACATATCTTGGCAATTCTATAAATTTCAAATTTAAATTGCTTGTCAAATAACTCTGATAATTGCTCAATTTCTTGAACCGCTCCACGTCAACTTGATTGTTTTCGACGGTCTGGCTGCTTGACAGCTTATCTTGTTAATACTTTGTCAAAAAGATTGTTTGTCAACTTATCCTTTCTGTCGACCAGTATTTTCTTGTCAACTAAATATTTTCAATACTTAGAAAAAATTAGTCATTACTCTGATTCCTTCGTCAGCCTATCGAAATGCATTCGTCAATAATCAGAAATTTCACCCCTAACAGATGCCCCTCAAGTTTTGCTTTTCGACGGCCTTGTTTGTCTGACATGTCAACTGAAAAACTTCTTGTCAACTCCACACTTGTCAATTCTTCTATAATCTTCTGAATTCGACGTTCTTCTTTGTGTCAATTTTTTTCTGTCAAATTTCTGTCTGTCGACTTAATATTTGTCAACTTTCTTTTAGCCAAAACAGTATATATCAATTTTGAGACTTCTTTCTCAATTTTTATATAGCCTCTTTCTGTCTGTCTAACGAAAGCTCAAATTTGAAAATTCACTCCTAACAGAGATATCATTGGATATTTCCATTTTTTGTCGTGATATTATGTGAAAATAGAGAAACAATTATAAATGTGTTAACACGGTGTTGATATTCAAAAATATTGTAAAAAAAAAGAACTGTATAGAAAATACTCCAGGTAGTTTATACCAAAATATACCAGGCAGTCATGTTTATTTTAAAGCATATTCAGTTATTCACTATGACTGAGTTTAATATTATCAAATATTTGAAAGCCTATGCAATCTTGGCTGCCATTTTCAGTTCTGTTCCTGGGATCATAAAGGATAAATCTGATTAAAGATATGAGCTTCTTCAAATTATAATTAAAAAAAAAAAAATCAGAAAATGGCACCACTAAAATAATATGGTAGTTGTAATTGTAAATGTAGGTAGCAATACACCATAACTCTACTCTGACCAATTATAGTTTCCTAACCTAAGTTTGTTGGTCCACATACCTTCAATTACTAAATCTTAACTGAGCATTGGGGCTGAAAGTGACACTGACACAGCAAGATTCCCACATATATAGCAGGCTGAATTTATAGTTCAGCAAGTTGCCTTATGTTTATAGGATAAACAAAATTGGGGTTCCCATTAAAAGCCATCCTTCCCATCAGAATGTTCACTGCTGCGGTTGGATGGAATGCATCCCAGAACACATACTGGTTTCTATTAGGGCACGGCGTTTGGAATGGTAGACATGTGATTTGGCCACTGTTTCTTCCAATGCCACAGCACCCTCTATTTACAACACTAAACCCTGCAAAGAAAGAAACCGAACTATCAGTCACATCACCAAAGACATGTTGAAGATGGAAAATGGATTTGGTGCACATAAAATATCACACATTCATGTATGTATTGGATATTTGGATCAATCACAAAAAATATTTGAAAAAGCCTAGAATTTATAATGACATATTAATGCATGAATGCATGGATATGTGATTTTTTAATGCAAGGAATCCAGATCCGTTGAAGATGTGCATTACGAAGAGCTATAAACCATGAGAGCAAAACATTGCAACACTGGATATGGACCCTCTCATGTGCTTTTTCTTGTAAGTTGTAATGTGGAGGAGAGATAGACATAAATATTATAAAAGAAATTTCACAAATCCTTAGTGGACCCATTAATACATATGGAAAAAAAACAAACAAACAAAAGAGAGGATCCATTTCCATACAAGACCGAGAGTTTTATTAGTTGGAGCAGTTTTGATTCATACCATAAGATCTAGCATTGAGAAGGATGTCCTGGAACATGCGGGCAGAATCAACGAATATGAATCTAGCACCAGGTAGATTATTGTTGAAATTGCTCAACATGGTCTTCACATTTGCATTAAAGGGCTGCACTAGCAAGTTCACTTCTTCAGAGCAGCTTCCGCTCATGCTTTGTGCCAATATGCTTGGAATACATCCCATCAGTCCCAGTCCAGCAATCACAATTTTTCTTGCTCCAAGATTGTAAAGCCTCTGTAACACATATAGAAGTAATAGAACTAATAATTTTTCCCTTGAAAATGAAGCTTGACAAAAATGTGGGTTGAGAGTTTTAAGTTTTGCTAGTGAGAATAACAAAAAATTAGGACAGGGGTGAAGCTATTGATACTCTTAAATGTCCATTCACAGTCCTTACTTATCCATCAAAATTATAGTTTTTGAATAAAAAATAATGAGTGGGTAATGAGGAGAGCGAAAGATAATTGGAAGAGTCAATGGCAACATCTTTAGGACAGAAATGCTTCTAATACAAGAACACCACCAATAACAGAAGCCTTTTGCATTGGGTGGAGAAAAAGTGCATTTAAATGGTGTTCATATATATTTTTTTATATAGGTAAATGTTAGTAGTTAGTTCTTATGTTAATTTTTTCCTCCTTTGCCAGGGTATGAACCCTGGACCTCCTACTCCTCCAACTCCTTAAACCCTTAGCACGAACCAGTTGAGCTACCCAAACCCTCTCAAATGGTGTTTCATATATGATCAGTCCCCTACCTTTTATAGCCCTCCTAAAGAAGCCACATGAGTGATAATACACAATCACATTACACATCTTATGACAAAGGATGATTGACAACAACCAGGGACATGATTGGTTGCAGTATAGAGTGAGGTAAAAGAAATTAAGAAATCTTACTGTTAGCTGCTGGTTATATGTTTGAGCCAAAAGATTAGCATACTGTTGTCCATTATACTGATTTCTAGTGGGGTAATTAGGCATAAGGTAGTTGTTTAGGTAGTCATTGCTGCCCATTGCAACAAAGAATAAGCACCGTGCAAGTGCTGTGGCCATATCATCTGCTCCAAGGTTGCCAGTTATTTGATTCAATGTGTTCTCAAAGTTCCTGATTTGCTCATCAAATGGTATGCGGCCAACCTGCTCAAAAATGAACCAATTAAGGTACAATCTATACCATTTGTATACTAATCAATTGGCTTAGAAATGGAAACCAGTATAAATTGGATAGTTGATGTTTCTTCATAACACAAAGGGCAACTGAATGTCTCCTAATAAATAATAAATTGAACATGCAAAGACATAATTCATAGTCGTTTAAAGTAATGTACAAATAAAATTCTGAAGTGATAAACGAATGTTACACACAAAGTTTCTGCCTGTGACATCAAGGATTCCAGCAGCAGCTGAAGCATAGTTGACTCCATGAAGTACTTGATTCCCTGAAGCCTCTGTGTATGCAGGAATTAAGGGAAGTCCAAGTAGTTCGGCTGCAACAATATTCACACATCAGTTTTATATGTGATTTACTAACAAAAAGATGCTGAAATGGAACAATGTGTCCCCTTTTTCTTTGTCCTTGAAACTTTTTTTCAGTTCAGGGGAAATGATATATAATTCAAAGCAGGGTAATTTAACTAATTAAAAGTTACTAGCCATAAAAGAGAAGGCAATAATGTTAAGGTATATATGATGGGTTTGAAGACCCCACACTGAAAACATGCCCACTGTAGAAGTTAGTGCTTAACTTGAACAATCTTTCTGACATTATTTTGAGAAAGCACTTAAATATTACTCATTTTATTTAGTAACTACCAAAATTCAGCTACATGCATCATATATAGCTTGTGGTGGGTAATTTCAGAGACCTATTGTCTTTTATTTATTTGCAGCTAATTCCTAGTTGGTCTATCTTATGGTTAGGTTGGGTAGCCAAAATGCAGGAAGTCCCCAATATGCAGTAAAGAAAATGCGATGACAAGATTTATCTGTCATTTGTCCATATGCATCACATATATATGAAGAATAGCCCTTGAATCATAAAAAAGAAATCTAAAGTAAGTAGTTACTTCATATAATAGCCTGTAGTAAAGAGTGGGGCTGTAGCCTGTTACGCGTAGGAGTTGTGTACCTTATTGATGGCAGGCTTCTGATGTAAGTGTTGGGGGGAAGATGTGTTTCCAATAAAGAACTCAAACTTGCTTTAAAGCCATTTCCATGTTGTTTGATCGTATTTGCCAATTTGCTTTTGGCGGAATACCCCAACAACATGCATTGAAGCATTTTATCAAGATCCATCCCACCGCCATTATCTTCAATTAACAACATCCCGATGCCACTTTTCTACTTACAAGCATATCTACATTGATATATGTAGCCTTGTTAGAAACCTCATCCAATGAATTACCCTAAAGCTCCAAGAGCCCACTTATGACTTTTGGCATTAGAGTGTAGAAACTTAGGGTGAATTATGACGTGATCCATACCAACGGTCAAGGAAGATACAGAGTCACTGGGGAAGCTCCGTCGTAATCCTCAGTCAAAACTATGTGCAGCCATTCACATTCAGTGACAGGCTCAAGCTCACCTTTCTGTCAGATTGAGCCTACACCGAATAAGGCTTCTACATCAGCATGGTCTGACAAAAAGGCAAGCTTGAGCCTGCCACTGAATGTGAATGGCTGAAAACAGTTTTGGAAGGCTGGGGATTACGATGGAGCTTCCCCTAGTGGCTCCGGTATCTTCCTCGACCGTTGGTATGGATCACATCAAAGTTCACCCTAAGTTTCTACACTCTAATCCCACAAATCATAATTAAGTGGGCTCGTGGAGCTTTTGCTGAACTTTTGGACAACTCGTTTGATAAAGTTTGTAATGGGGCTATATATGTCAAAGTAGATATGCTTCTAAGTAAGAAAGATAGTACCAGGATGTTGTTAATTGAAGATACTGGCGGTGAGATGAATCCTGATAAAATGCATCAACGCATGTCGTTGGGGTATTCCGCCAAAAGCAAATTGGCAAATACTATTGGACAACATGGAATGATGGAAATGGCTTTGAAGCAAGTTTGAGTTCTCTCTTGGAAATACTCTCTTCCTCCTACAGTAAGAATACACTGGAAAAGTGGTTAAAATGACTGATGACAGCATGTCCAAGACACTTTTGAGCCACAAGACAAAATAAAAAAGAAAGTGAACGATTCAAACTCTTTTACTTTACATATAGAAATCTGTCAAGAGAATCAGTCCATAAAGCACGGAATCTGAATTTTGTGACACTGGCTAAATTCCATATAGTAGAATGTTACTTGTAAATTTCCTTCTTATATGGTCTGCATTTGAACCCCCCAAAAACTTTTAGCTTTTAACTCTGAAAAAGTTACTTTCTGCTTAGGAAGCAATTCTCTTTTTTCTGTTTTTTAGATATAGAAAAATGCTAATAAGTAATAACACACTATTTCTAATACTTTCTAAAATATCAATTTCATGTAGGGCACACTAAATACATACCGAACCAATGTGATTTAGTGAATTGGACCTGTGAATTCTACCAATGTGTAAAGTTTTTTACACTGCAACCGATAACAAATCATTCAATGTATAACTTTTAAAATAATAATGATAACAATCAAACAGTTTTAATAATATAACAATATATGATTGATTAAGAGTATTTTTTTTGAAATGCCAAGAAATTCATTAAAAAAGACTAGAACTGAAGCACAAGTTGGGCACAGCCCAATCCAAGAAAGTCACATTACACCAAGCATAATTGCATATAAGCTGGAATAAGAACTCCACCCGAACTGACCAAAGAAACCGTTCAACAATCAAGAAAAGTAACAGTAAAACAGACATAAAAAACCAGTACAGCTGCTCTCAAAACACGCATGAAAACACAGCAGTCTACACCCAGCATTTGTATGACAGAGTGCTAACAAGTTGCAGCAGCAAACCATCAAGTAAATTGGACTCAAAAGTATAAAAAATCTTAATCAATGCATACTAATATTAGTCCATATTAAAAATAGAAAATGCACTCAAAAGTTATTTTATTTAGTAATCAGGAGTAATGAGTTTCGAGATTTAGAATTATTCCTTTATTTTGGTACAACATGGAACTTTTGACTTCTTACCAAATACTCAACTGCCTGAGCCTAATCCTAGCATTTTGTCAGTGGATGGGTTTGAACCCTCAACCTCCTTGTCACTCTACATTTTAACTCCCCACCTCAACCGCCAAGCTAACCTTATAACCCGTGCCTTTTGAAGCTAACCTTGAGATAACAAGTTATTTCAAGAGCAAGTGTGTATTGATTTCAAAATAGCGGGTAATCTGGTCATTATATCTAACACCTAAATGCATTTTCTGTTTCCATCCAATTGACACATACACTACCCCGTAACCCAATAATATATATACCTTGGCTTCAAAATATTTTTATCTTGTGATGATCACAACTAGGAAAAAGAAAAACAACTGAAAAAGAAGTTGGAGGTAGGGAAATATACCTATTTCATCAACCATGGTGTAGCCATTTGAGAAGCGACCTGTAGGGCCTCCATTGAAGTCGATTCCATATGGGTAATAGTTGGCCTTAGCAAAGGAAGGCAGGTTGTTGTTGTTGCCATTGTCAATAAGTGAGTCACCAAATATGAACATTGCAGGCACCATTTCTCTCCTACTCCCATTTTGGCCTTTGACTTCACCACTCAGCACCATGAAAAGCACCAAGAAGAACAGAGATAACCTAAACTTAGCCATCAAAGTGTGTGTGTAAGTGGCTTGCTAGGGAGGGAAGGGTTTAATAGGAGATGGTATATATGGAAGTGGTTGAAAAGCAATCAATGCGTTCATCTGTTCTCTACTTTGCAGTAATTATTATACATACTGAAGCACCCAACATTTGTACAAACCTCCCAACATTTTGTGCTGGCCATTTCAAATATTTACTACCTTTCACGAATTTCTCCACAGACGAATACGTACCCTCTCACTCTAGCTTCGCGGACGTGCCTATGAAGAAATACTTGTGCAGACTCAATTTATTAATGTCATTATCATTAAAATAATTATGTAATACTACTACCTGAATTTATGCAATTAATGGTGTTGGTTTTTCGCCGACCGAAATTATTTTCAATCATATAAATATCATTTCAAGTAGAAATAACAAACAAAAATAATTATACAACACCATTATCGTAAAAGTGAAGAAATCAATTGGTTAGGATTTTCCAAAATCAAACAAGAGAACCATATTTTCATCCACCATAAGGTGTGATGTGGTGTTTCTCCCTCTTTACGAGCTAAACTGGTTTAACCTAAGGATATAAGGTATTGGAGGAGTCGGAGGTCATGGGTTTAGACCCTGTCAAAAAAGATAAAAAAAAACTAATAACATAACTAACATGCTAATATTTGTCTATAAAAAAAATACTTTAACGAAGACTTTTTTGAGCTCCAAAGAAGAATCAACCAAAGAAATAGTCAAGAGAACAAGAACCCTAGCAAGGAAACCATAAAGTTTAAGACTTCGAACTTTTTAAAGAAAATCACTATGAATCATGAAAGTTGTTCATGAATATGATCACTTGAAAAATATGAAGAATAAGGCTTAGACAACTTGCTCTTAAATTTAAAACTTGTTTGGAGAAGCTAGTAATTTGTGTTTTTAAGGTGTTCTTGATGATGAAGAATAAAATGTCTTGAATGACCAAACTTTGTGAAGAGGTGTAGAGAAGGTAATGGTGATAAAGGAATCAAAAATGGAAACAAGAAAACGAATTTTGATAGTGGATTAAGAGGTCAAAACTGTATGAACAAGAGGAGAGAGAGAATAGATGAATTTTGAGATCAGTTCTTGAAGAAAGGTGAGTTTGATCTTGAAAGTCTTGAAAGTCTGATAAAATGAAATGGTGGAGGTGTTTTTCCCACCTTACGTCCGTATGGTTTAAGTCCAAATAGCTAGGAATTTAATTAAAAGATAAAATAATTAAGGTGTAAGAAACCCAATGGTCCTTTCAAAAAAAAAAAAAGAAAGAAACCCAATGGTGGCAGGATTAAAAAAAGACGACATGTGTTATTTATCATAGGACTAAAGTAGCTTAGAGTAAAACATTAATGGGTTAATTAGCCTTTAACAAAAATGGTAATGCTGATGCGTGAAATAAAAGCAAAAAGAATTACATGATATTAGAATTGGTCTAAAAGTAATCCTCCCGGCTCCAGATTAGGGATGTCAATTTTATCCGTACCCGTGGATACCTGCGGATAAAATCCGCAACGGGTACGGGACGGGTAGTTAAACGGGTACCCGCGGGTAAAATAAACGGGTAATTCCAATACCCGTTTATAAACGGGGCGGGGGCGGGTATCACATTATCCGTGCCCGCGGATACCCGTACCCGTTACTTAATTACTATAATACCCTTTATTATATATATCTACTCTCAAAGTACTTATATCATTTTCTAGATAATTTTCATCTATTGTGTTGTTTCATGGATATTTTAAGTGTGATGTATTAATTTGTAGGTGCTATTTTGTTCAAATATCGAAAGATATTAATGTGGTGGTTTGTTTAAGTTTTATGTATTTTTTTTTCAATAAAAAAAGTTTTTTTTTAATTAAAAAAAGAATTTTTTTTTATAACTACCCACGGATATCCGCGGATACCCGTGAAAACCCGTTAAACGGATATCCGTACGGGTACGGGGCGGATACGGGTAGTTTTTTTATCCAACGGGGCGGGTAGCGGGTAGCCAATATCCGTGCCCGCCCCGCCCCGTTGACATCCCTACTCCAGATCATAAGATTTCCCCACCCTCTGGAGCAAAAATCGAGGAACTTCTGTATCTCATTAAAATATTAATATTTTTATTGGGTCATGGAACACTCCTCCGGTGCTACATGCTTAACTCGTTGTGGAACTTTAAATAAATAAAAAATAATGCTGGTTGCTTTCGGAAAATAATTTAGATATATAATTATGTTTCAAAAATTTCGGGTCGACTCGAGGTTGTAAAGCATCGGCCTTCCGTGGAGTTCGAACCCGGATGTTTGTTTAATGTTACATTAAATGTTTGTTTAATGATGATTTGTTGGAAATGTTTGATGTTTGATGTATTGATGATGAATATAATTGTTTTACTTAACTATCATTGAATAGCTGTTTATAACTGTCTATATGCTTATATGAAATTATGTTATGTATGACTGATTTGACTGAGAGCATGACCAGTGTCATAGTTTGACAAGAATAAATTAAGTTATTGAAAACTTTAATCAGAAAAGAAATGAGATGTTCAATTTTCTTAAGAGGAAGAGGTTATAAAAAAAATAAAAATAAGTTAAGTACCTTGTAGTTATACAGGTTAAGAATTCAGAGAAAGTTTACAGATGAATTTGAAATAATTTTTAAAGAAATGAGTGTTTGTAAGGACAAGCAGTAAAAAATCGCATTATCTTTATTTTCCCTAAATATTTCGAAAATAAAAAGAGAAGTCTCTAAAATATTTTAATGTTACTAAGGAAAAATCATATTTGAAATAAAAAAGTCTTTTGTTTTACAAAAAGTTTGATTCAAATGAAAAATCTTTGAAAAATGTCATTGTGACAAATTCTGTTAACAATTGTTTCATAACCAAAACATTTGATGACTTAAAGTTTAAAAATTAATTTCAGCGGAAAAGATTTTCTATAATGTTTTAAAAGAGCGAAAATGATTCCGATGAACTTTGATGAGTTTCGGATTTTTGTTTTGATATTTGTTTTCACAGAACGAAAATTGTGTTGAAAATAAAAAAAGTTATGAGGACCTAGCAGTCGATAAGTCGCCCTAGAGTTTCTATGAGTAAGTATTTGAACTATATGCCCTATGTGTCGCGGGTTCAAGTCCCAATTGGCACACTTGACTTCGTGTCAAATATCGGCAAACCTAGGACCAGTGCATCGGCCTAATGTATCGCGATTAAGCACTCAAACTGTATGTCCTGTGTTAAGTATGAATGGGCTTCATGCCTGTATAAAATTAATCGTGAGCTTTAAGCCTCGACAAGAAAGAACAAACGAAAAAGAAAAACAGCGAGCCAACTGTTTTACATGAATAAATCGGCAGACGTGCCACCACGTTAACGAGCTACAATCCATAAGTGGATTGATAAATTGGATAGTTACGGGCCAAGGAAACGGGTCTTTAGGGACATCCAGGTTCGAATTCAACTCCACAGAAGACTGGGGCTTTGCAACCTCGAGTCGTGGAAATCGACTACCCTACACGGATGTACTCAATATGGAACTATTTAATATTATTTAGGTGTTGACGTGATACCCTTGAACGATTGGAAACCAGACCTAAATTGAGAGGCCGATCTCATGAGAACAATTGTGTTATGGGGATATTGTGGCCTATATTGCACGACGAAGAGATGTTATGATCTCAGAGATTACGAAATAAATAGTGGATTTGTTGAAGTGTCATACATTTTTATAAACCTACGAATATTGTCAAGTATGAATCCCTTTGTTTAAATAGCATTGATATTATGACTATGGTTCATATAGTTTTACATGTCACTGTTGTCATATGTTGTTGATTGATGTGTCGCGTGTGTGACTACTATGATAAACTTATATGTCGGTACCTCGCCCTTGCTATCTACATGTGGAATGACTTGTGGTATTTTTGGATATATGTACGGTTTTCTGGATCACTATGAGACCCTGAGGTTTTGAAGGTTATGATGCTAACAATGACATGGGTGAGCTGTTGTGGGCAAAACCCTGTTTTTCTCTCGTACCTCTCACTGGAGTGAGTTACGATGCCTTGTTTTCGAGGTATCTGATGATGGGGATGACGTTGGAAAATTTCCCAACGGACATCTCTAGGTTTGACCAGCTGTGGAGTCGTCTTTTTGGTATAAGGGTTTTGAAGTCTTTTTTCTAAGTATTTATTATGGGGTCTATTATGCTTGTTTGAAAACTTGTATGCCTTGGCAAGAAAAATCTTTTAATGATTATGTGGAGATTTATATTGTGATGTATGTATTATGAATTTACTTTCTTACCTTGACGTTTGTAAATGTTCGTATCGTGAGAAAATTTTTAGACCCGAAATTTTTGAAACAAAATTATATACCTAAATTATTTTTCGAAAGCAACCAGCATTAATATTTTTTTATTTTAAGTTTTGCAACGAGTTAAACATGTAACACGAAGGGGTGTTACAGGTCCGCTTCAAAACAGCACATAGGTTCTCAAACAATTATATTATGATTTATTTCACTCAAACTTTTCCCGGGTCTTTATGGATCACAACTCGTAGTGTGCATCCATGTTGTCTGTCAGAACACACCCGGTTTTTATATGAGTTTTAATTTGAGTTCACTTCAATTCTCAAATATAATTAGGTAACATTATTTTACAATTATCCAGTTGCATTTTAATTCAGTTTATTTAAAAATTAATTAATTAACAGAAATAGGATTTTCGGGGTGTTACAACACCAAGATGGCTCACGACAAGACCATTCATCGTCATATTATTCAAATTATGGTTTTTACTTTTATCATGGTTATAGGTTTTTAATATATATTTTCATTGATTGGATATCGAAAAATCCGAAGGACAGAAGCATAATGGGTGGTATGTGATAAGCCTCCAGCTTATCTAGTTTTATAGCTAGAAAGGCTAAGGTTTTTATGTCAATTGAGCGATTTAACCTTGCTAATCATCTAAATTCGACTTCTTTTGTCCCTAAGCAACACTTTTAGTCTTTTAGATAATTTTTAGGAAATTTTGGTTAATTTTGAATCAATAAAACATTAAAATACTACTTTTACATTTCAGGTCAAAAGTGAAGCTCGAGGAAGCTAGGAAACTTGAAGAAAACAAGCTTAAAGACAAAAAAGGCAGATTCATCTCGCGAACAAGTACTCACCTTGTAACATCCTAAAATATTAATATATTATTTTTAGTAAAAGATTAAGTGCTTGTCAAAAAATAAAATAAAAGATTAAATGGTTATGATATTTAATGTAGAAGTTGTTAGTATAAAATTTATTAAAATTGTTTAGCAATTATAAAAAAAAAACTATAAAGTTGAATTAAAAATAAATAAATAAATAAACAAAATTAGAGGTTTGATAAGGATCAGGTAATTGATCTCAAAATTAATATATATGCCTTCATCCAAATTGAATGTCAATTAAGGGGGGGCCTTGATAGCTAATGTATAAAACAAAAAATTTATGTTAGGACAGTTAGAAAAGAAAAGCAGGTCCAATTGGGGATCTACAAGAAGTAAGTAAACACCCTCATTTTTAAACTTTCATGGTATAGATTTTAAAGAGTTTGAGTATGAATTCAAAGGGTAATTATTTAGGGTTTTTTCTTTAAAATGAAATTGATAATTTATTGGTGATTGATTATTATGAGATTGAATATAGATATTGAGTGATATGATTATTATTGTTTGGTATGACGTGTCGTGATATGTGATGCCTTAATGTTTGTTGTTTTGATATGAACTTGATGAGTATTAATGCGTGTGACATAATGTTATGTATTGAGATTATTTTGGAATGACCATGTGGAAACATGCGTGTGTTTGGTTATCTCCTTTGGGGAGAGATAATCGTTTGAGATACCTCCTTCGAGGAGACGACAAAGGGCCTAACTCGTAGCGATGACAAATTGGCCTAATGCGAGGCAATGGCAAAGGGCCTCCCTCTAGGAGAAGGCATAGTGATTATTGAAAGGGTACGAGTACCTCCTTGTAGAGATGGCAAATGGACTAACTTGTAGCGATGACATGTTGGCCTAATGTGAGGCGATGGCAAAAAGACGTCCTACATGGATAAGGCAATGTTGGACATTGCAAAGTTGTGGATACTTCCTTCGTAGAGATGGCAAAGGGCCTAACTCGTAGTGATGGCAGATTACCCTAATGCGAGGCAATGGCAAAGGGACTCCTATGAAGAGAAGGCAATAAGATGTCATTACACTGATGTGTTTGTTTTGTTGTTAATATTATTTGTGTTGTGGTTTATTTACCTTATTATTTGAGATACTTTGAAATTATATTATTTTGAAAATGACAGATTACCATGGTTGTTTTCCCGGTTACCGCGTCAGCTGAAAGCAACATCTTTTCGAAAACCTTTTAGAACTATGTTTACTTACTGGGATTATAAATCTCATTAGTGGCATTGTCTTTCAGAGTTTACAGGTGATGAGATAGATGATGCAGCGTCTTGAGAGAGTCTTGAAGATATTAGTTCTAGTTTATTTCTTTTTATTTGTTTCTTTTGAGTTTATTAAACGTCCGTGTTTTGAGGCAAAACAACTGTAAATGAGTTATACGATTTTTAATAATTAATATTTATAAGACTTTATTTTATTTGGATATAATGATTTATTTAGTACTATTACTTTATTTATTTATTTTGAATATACAAGATACTTTCAGACTCAAATATCTTGTGAAAAATTTTATGACTCGACTATTTAATTTAAATACTTTAAAGGTTTGTATAGAAAATTAATTTGGGTTGCTAATGTAACGTAGGTCGTTACACGCCTCGCGAGATAGAGCAACAGATTGAGAGGAAACAGGTCACCATTCAGCCTCGCCTCGTGAGCCAGACACAGGGAAGCTGAAGACCATTCAGGCTTGCCTCGCGAGCCCCTACTTGCCCCGCTAGCGCGTGCAGACCCAGCCCTCTATAGTTAGCTTGTTTTGGTGCAGATTGAGGAGTTTTGGAATAGAGACCTAATCCTAGTTTATTTGGAGATGCATCTCCCACTGTTTTACATAGTTTTCTTCTTGTTAGGATGATTTCTTTCTCTTATTTTGTTTTGGTTGTTGTTACCATGAGGAACTAATCCTATTTTTCTTAGGAAACGATGAAGCCGCTCATGACGGCATAGTTAATCCAATGTGGTGACTTCTTATTCCCTTCTCTTGATTTCTTGTTTCCTAATTTTGTTTGTATTGTGTTGATCAAAGGGCCCTTGGTTAACTAGTCTAGTGCATTAAGCCAGAAGGAGATTCGTGCTTAGGACTTAGGTTAGGAACACCAATTGAGTACGGCTAGGAATAGAGTAGGAGATTGGTGCAATCGCGATAGGGAGCCAAGAACTTAATAAAATCTAACTGTGGGTTATCGGATCTGAAGATAGTTAATTTTCATGTTTAGGTATTTCCTTTTGAACATTGGAAGAGACTTTAGGATAATTGAGGGTTCCGATTGGCAAAGAAATTGAACATAGGGACAAGAGAATAATCACTTGGATAGCTTGCATGATTGTGTAGGTGGATTCGTGACCTTAGAAGCCGTAATCTTAATTTGAATCTCGTTGTTATCTGTTAGTTTAGATAATTGATATTTGATAATTGATTTGTTACTGATAATTCTCTCTCTTCATAACAAACTACTTGTTGACTTGGTCAAACTGTGTTGAATTCCCTTGAGTTTTGGTGTAATTGGTCCTCAATCCCTGTATTCGATCTTGGTAACTACTTACCGTGTTTTATTACATGCTTCGATCCGGTACACTTGCCGGAGTCCCATCAAGTTTTTGGCGCCGTTGCCGAGGATTGGCACAACCAATTTTCCTAAATTTTAGGAAAATCAATTCTTTTTGAACAAGAAAATTTTTCTTTTAATTTTTTGCATGTTTATCTCTTTTAAACTTCTTTGATATCACTTGGTCTTGCCTTGTTTTTGTTGTATGCGAGGTACCGTTCCACCGGAAGACTTGCTATACGACCTAAAGATTCGTAGGACTGAGAAGAGGTTGAGGAAGGAACTATGAGAGAAAATGAGACTTGAAGCAATCCAACCCATCAATCTTGAAGGGATGGCGGAAGAAAATCTTTCGGCTTACAAGCCTCTTTATGAGTACAATCTTCGTAACTTGGACTATTATGCTTCTACTGTTGTTAGGCCTCCCATCACGGCAAATTCATTCGAAATCAAGACATCGGTTCTTAACCAGTTACAAAGAGATCAATTTGATGGGAGTGCACACCAAGATCCTCACAGGCATCTCGCTCACTTTTTGGAGATATGCGATATTATGAAGACTCCGGGAGTTTCAGATGATGCCTTTCGTTTACGACTATTCCCCTTCTCTCTTATGGATAGGGCACGTGATTGGCTGGATTTGAATTTGGATCGTGGAAGCATAACTACGTGGGAGGATATGACTCAAATTCTTCACTAGATTCTTTCCTCCTCAGAAGTTGGCACAGTTGAAAATAGTCGTTACTTCTTTCAGGCAACATGAGGATGAAACTTATAATGAAGCTTGGGAGATGTATAATGTGCTTTTGAGGAGATTTTTTTCTTTGTTCTTTGATCGAGTAACAAAGGTGCAACATTTTTTCAACAGTTTGAGAGATCATTATCAGATGAATTGTAATGTCGCAACTGGCGGTTCTTTCATTGCAAGTCAGCGGAAGATGCATGGGCTTTATTGGTGAAGATGTCAAGGAATGAGTACAACCGTAATATGAGTCAATCTTCTAGTACATCTCTTCAAAATTCTTCCGGAATCAGTGCAACATCAATTGAAGCCATTCTTGAATAGAACTCACTTTTGAAGAAGAAGAATGAGGCACTTAATAGCAAGATGAAGGTAAACTGCCACCGGGTTGTGATTTTTGCAATGGTGATCATGATAGTGAGTGTTGTCCGGTTAACTTTTCTCAGGAGCATGTGGACTCGTGTCACAATATCTATGACACAGTGCCATAACACAATGATTATCAGAGGAACAGACAGAATGACTACCACAATGGGCGGAACTAGAACATCAGGAGAGACCATCCGGGTTTTTCTTGGAGTAATACTGGTGGTGGTTTGACCGGGCAACAACAACAGAATCAAAGGCAGAACTATGGCATTCAACAGAACAATACTCAGCAAGCTCTCCCTAGAGGTCAAAGGTACTATGATGTCACTCCAACTAACAGATCGTTCGATTAAATACCCCTATGGGGTGGTGGAGGATTTGTTGGTGAAGGTGGATAAGTTGATTTTTCCGACGGATTTTATGGTGCTAGACATGGATGAAGACGCCGAGATCCCTCTGATATCGGGAAGACCTTTTTTGGCCACCGGACATGCTTTGATTGATGTGCAACAAGGAAAGCTCACACTTAGGGTGCAAGATGAGAATGTGGTTTTCAATGTTTTTGAAGCAATGAAGCATCCCGTTGAGCAATCATGTGTATACAGTGTTGATGTGGTAGAACCAATTGTGAAATCTATAGCCACACAAGAAGCCCATGGTTCTTCACTTGAAAAAGTGTTGGTAAAATCCCATATTGAAGATGAAGAAGAAGACCTTTTGGAAGATGAAGATTATCTTGAGTGCTTGAAGAATATGGAAGCATTACCAAATCTCTAGAAAGAAGATCTTGACAAGGATGTAGCGGAAGAGGACAACAAGACACTGGAGTTGAAGTAACTCCCAACTCACTTAAGGTATGCATTTTTGAGTGAGGGGGGTAATAACCCTCTGGCTTATCTAGTTTTATAATTAGTAAGGCCATGGTTTTTGTGCTAAATGTTCGAGTTCAATCTCGTTTTCGCCCAAATTTGGCTTTAATTGTCCTCGAGCAACATTTTGAGTCTCTTAGGTAGTTTTTGGGATATTTTGGGTAAATTAGAGTCAAATACATCATTTAATGCTATTATTTATTTTCCGGTTAAAAGTGAAGCTCAAGGGAACTTGGATAATTGAAGAAGACAAGCTAAAAGAAGAATTTCAAGGTCTCGCCCCGCGAGACAGATGCTCGCCGCACGAGCCAGAGCTGATGTTGAGCAAGGAATTTGAGTTTTTCAGTGTCGCTCAGCGAGACGATGCTCGCCCCACGAGCCAGACACATGAAATCTGAGAGCGTTCTGTCTCGCCCCGTGAGACAGTCTTCGCCTCGCAAATAATCAAATCTGCTTGCAACCAAAATCATGTGAACTAAGATTATGCAGAAGCCCACATGAAGGTTTTGAAGTCCAAATCAAATTGGATTTGGATTATTATGATTATAAGATAATTCAATTGGCATTGAGATAAAAGATTGGATCCAAATCAATTTGGATTTGGATAATAATCACCTGTTACAACAATAAAAGATATGGTAAGATTTGATAATTAATTTAAAAGATTGAAGTCATTAAAAAATATTAATCATGAAATGGAATTGATATTGAAGATAAGAAAAAGATTTGACTTTTGCAATTGAAAGTGGTAGCATGAAACCAATTTACCTTGGGCCCACGAAATGCAACTTAAATGGGATAAATAAATTGAAATCAGATTTGAAGTTGCTTCACGTAAAGCAAAGTTGGCAAGGGTCCCACATAGATAAATTGATTACAAATGAAAGATGCAAGGACTTTGTCTAAATAGAGGACTTGGTCAACGTGATCAATTTGAAGATTGCATGGCTTATCATGATAGAGATTTTTGGCAAATTGATAAACACAAACACAGGGCCCACGTGAGAGATTTGGTTTTCTAATTGAAATTGAAGCCTTTTAAAAGGAGTCATGGTATTCGGACACACTTTTTACGCATCGTATTTGATATTTCTATAGTGCATATGCGTTGTGAGTTGTTAGATTTATGATTCTTCTTGATCTATCCGTAAACTTAATTTACTAATTATGATTTTTATTAAATCTATTCTTCTGTCGTATTCTTTGCAATCGCAATATTCACAGTGATATTCCATGTGTTTATTACATGTATCAGTTGCTTCTTCTTTTAATTCTTGTACTAATAATTTAATTCGTTTTGATTTGTTAAGTCTATCATAGTTAAATTGTGAACAAATTTTTCTATGTTTCGAGAATTCATTAGTAATTAGCTAGTACTTAGTTCTGATATCAGTTTGGTACCACTCTATTTTTTCCCAGGTAGTGGTAGTATTTAAACATAATTTGGGTAATTTTCATGCATAATTTGTGTTACTAATAATTTATACCCATAATCCATTATGAATTCATCTATTTCTATTAATTCTTGAATTATCTGGTTTCTTTCTTCTTCACAAAATGCTAATTGTACTCTTTGTTGAATTTGTTTTAGATAAAGTTTTTCTTGCCAATATTGGTGTTTTATTTTGTTAATTATTATTTGCTTACAATCTTTGGGTATTTTCATAACTAAAATACTTAATATTTCTTGATCCATTTAATCATCTAATAAATCCCAATCTTCATATATGTCAGATAACGATAGTATATCATATTCAAAAGTTAATCTTATTTCTTCCATATAGTTCCATTATATATCTAATGAAATATGTGCTAAATAATAATCTTCTTGTCTATATTGAGACTTTATTTTTTCAATTATTAGTTGTTTACAATCAATAGGCAAATTCATTATTAAAACACTTATTATTTCTTTTTCGGTTTGATCATCAAATTCAGAATATATTTCCATTGTTTTATTCGTTGTTACTATCTTCGAAATGTGGTGCAGTTATCCTAAAATAATTAGATGATGATTGTTGAGTTGAAGTCATTTTTTCTATTTTTTCTAATATTTGTTTTTTTATATTTTTCTCTTTTATTTCTTATATTAATAAGTTCTTTTTCTTTTTCTATAATATATTTTTCTATTCGTTCTTGATTTTTATTTTCTATATAAGGGTTTATAAATTCTTTTATATTCCTTTTATCAAGATTTAGTTTATTATGATATTTTTCATAAATATTTCTTAATTCTGTTCCCTTACTCATATTCTATTTCTTAAATATTGTGCTAAATCTCTTACTTGGTTTGACAGTTTATTTATATTTTCATCTTCTTTATTATCTTCTGTTTCAGGAAAAGTAATTGGTATAGGGATCTGTTTGAAACTTAGTGATTTTGGATTTCTTATGGAAATTCCTAGTTCAGTTAATTCATTCCTTTTTGGATAATAAATTTTTCCTATTTCTTCGAAAAGTCTTGGTATATCTATTCTATCATTATTTCTGAAAGTAATACTATGATGAGAATTTGTTAGTGCATAATTAACACAATAAGTAATTGAGAAGATTTTGTCTCCTAGTCTCGTTAAATTATTTCCTAAAAATCTATGTTCCATAGTTAAAGATTGATCTAATCTTTGAGTATCTAATGGTATTCCAATATTTGGGTGTATTTCAAATTTTAGCTTTACATAAGCTAAATTTCCTTCAATTACTCCTATTTATCCTTTGGATCTGTTATTCTGTCGTCTTTTAAAACTAATTCTATTGGTGAATCTATTCCTTCCTGGAAAGTTGCTTTAATTAAAACTTGTATAGCTCCTATATGAATATAACCTATTTTCTTCCTGTGTGCTTCCTTCTTTAAATTCCTTTTTAAATCAATTAGTTTTTTCTTATTCAATAATTGTATACAAGTATTTCCTTGTGTTTCAGATATATCTATAGGGGTTTCATTAACTATCTTTCCATAATATATGATGTTTTCTTTTTGATTAAATCTATTCATTATTCCTCCTAGTTTTTCATATTTGCATCTTTAGATAAATTCAAATCTTCTTTTTGAATTTTCTGAAATAATTTTGGATCTATTAAAATACTTCCTTCCTAATTTCCGTCTTCTTCAGTAATTTGTAAGTGTTCTACGTCAGTATTATCAATATTTTCCCTTTCTATTTCAGACATGATTAATTTCTAGTAAAAACTGAATAAAATAGGTGATGAGTCATACCTGATTTGGTGTTCTTGAAAATATTTCTGGGTTCTCTGGTCCACCGCTGCTTCCGTCTAATTTATGATGAAATTCGATCTCAACATGTAGTTGAAATGAAATGAAAATAGTGAAGTAGAGAGATATATGAAAGTAGTATTTATTTATGATCAGCAGTGAAGTACATAGAACTTGTTTGAATCCACTCTCAAGGATTCGTTAGCAAAGCTAGAACTTCTCAGAGAGAAGAGAGGTGAGGTGAGAATTGAAATTCTAAAACCTGATTTTGCCTCAGCATAAGAGGTCTTATTTATATGCGTAAAAGGCTAGGTAATTTACAAGAAAGTCCCTGCATTATTACAATCTATCAAACTTCTCAATAATTCATAATGACGTCATTGCCTACGTCATTCCCCTATTATTGCTTGATGACGTCAGTGCTTACGTCATTCTTCAATAATGGCTTCGTCTGAATCCTTATTTTCTTGCCGACAGTCTTCTTTCTTTACGCATCTTTCACATGCGTGATTGCCATTCATCATATATACCTGGGTGTGGTCCATTAAAAATGGCGTACCACTTGTCTTTAGTATTTTCCTGTATTTGTTGTTTTATATTCTTTATAGGATCTTCTTTGACAGATTCTCATTTTGCTTGTAATTGGAACTCCAATACTTCAATGTTGGCCTTGATCAAGTCTAGCTCCATTATTTTCTGCTTCTCGAGCATTCTTTGATATTGAATCTGCTTCTTTATGTCTTCAGTTGTTTGCTGCTCCATTCTCTTGATAATATATCTGCAAGGACATTTTTATCTCCCTTAATGTGAGAGATTGAATAATTGTATTCGGCAAGTTTCATCTGCCATCTAATCAATCGTCCTTGTTTGTAAGTGCCTTTATGATTTAAGTTCTTAAAACCTGCAACATAAGTAGAATCGGTTCGGACAATAAAGTCCTTATCCAGTATATAAATCCGATGTTTTTCTAACATACGGATTAATGCCGGTGTTTCTTTTTCATGAGTAGGATAATTAATTACACTGTTTGAAAAAGTTCCAGACTTGTATCAACATAGTAATTCTTTTTTGTATCCAGGGGGTTTTGCTTTCATAACACCTCCCCAACAGTCATTTGAGGCATTAGTCTCAATAATTATTATATCATCATCCGATGGATGATAAAGCTCAGGAAGATCCTGGCATAAGTCTTTCATTTTTATAATAAGTCTATCGTCTTCATCAGTCGATGTCCAAGGGACATCTTTCTTCAGCTTTTGTTGGAGTATTCTTCTCTCCGCTGCAAGATTCCTGATGAAACCTTCATTTGAAATATATGTTAATAGTCCAAGAAATCTTTGTAAAAATGCCTTTTGTCCTTTAATTTTGTTGGAAAGTTCTGTAGTTTTTCTAATACATGTCGTTGCATTATTATTTTTCCCTTTTCAATTTCTAATCCTAAGTAATTAATTCTGTTTTGGGCTAAAACAACTTTCTTTTTACTTAAAATTATTCCATGTTCATAACATTTATTGAGAACTAATTCTATTTTTTCAAAATGATCATTTAATCCTTTATTGGAAAAATTAATATATCATCAATATAAATAAGACAAAAGTCTTTGAATTCCTTGAGAATTGAATCTATCCTTCGTTGGAAGATTCCTGGTGATTGTTTTAATCCCATTGGTAGTACATTCCATTCATATTGTCCTTGAGGACAACTAAATGCTGTTAGTGCTTTCGATTCTTCAGTCAATCTAATCTGATAAAATCCTGATTTACAATCAAAGGTGCCAAACCAATCCACATTTCTAATTCTTTCAATAATTAAGTCTTTTCTTAGGAGGAAATAAGCATCTCCTTCCATGGCATCGTTAATTTACTTGTAATTAATTACCATCCTTCTTTTACCTCTTTTTTATTTCATTATGATTTTCTACATAAAAAGCTGGTGCTGAGTGCTTGCTATTAGATGGTCTAATTAGTCCTTTTTGGCACATTTCTTCATTGTCTTTTGCAAATTCATCTCTATCTATTTTTGTATAAATCATTGGTTTACATTTTACTTCCTTTGTAGGGTCTTTTAATTTTAGTTCGACTAATTCAGTATTTTTGTTTATTTTTGGATCTAAAAGGTTTTCACTACAAACCTTGTCTAAAAGTTCTTCTATATGAGCTGTAATTATTCTATTTGGTTCTAAATTTATTAGTGCATGACGAATTTTTGTACAAAGTAAGCTAATAATCTCACCACGTTTCAGCTGTTGAAACTTTGATGAATAATTACATGCAGAAAAATGAATAATTGGTATTTTTATGATTTCACGTTTTTGCTTCTGATAAATATATGGTATTTTTAGAGTAATATATTTCAGATGTTGGCAAAATGGTCCATAAAGTCTTAAGAAATTATTTCCAATAATTATATCTATTCCAGTTTCTTGTTTATATATTGTTGGTACAATAAATATCTTGTCTTGTATTATCAAAGTAATTCTTTTTACTATCCAATACAGAGGATGTATTGATCCATCTGCAATTTATATTTTTAAAGGCTTCTCTAATCTTTCCCAATTATCTATAAGGGCTTCTGTTGCAAGGCAAAGACTTGCTCCAGTATCTATATAGGCTTCTGTTTCTTTATTACCTTTTCCTATCAATATTTTTATATATGTATTATTCGGATTCTCTTTCTTCTGAAGATAATTCATCTTCTGAATATTCATATATACTTACATCTGAATTACTTAATTCTTCTTCTAGTGGTTCAAGTTCATATATCTGGAAAACTTATTTTATTAATTTTGATTTTTCTTTAAAATCTTTTTCCTTTCTTTGAGGGCATTCATTGGCATAATGTCCTTCGACATTACATATCCAACAAACACATTTCTTTTTTCCCTTCGGGCAGTATTTTCTTGGTGTTGTTTTCTTTCTCCTAAAATATTTCTTTTTATTATTTTTATAATAATTATTTTTTCTAGGATAAGTTTTTCGTAAGTTTGATTTCTTATAATTTTTTCTTTTTCTTCTTACTGTTTTATCACAACCATATTTCCCTGGTTTTTCTATCTCTGGGATGTCACAACAAATGACGGTACTTCCTCTATTCAATTGTCTAATTGTTTCTCTATTCAAACACCGTTCTCTTAATTCTTGGTATAAGAGCTTAATAACTCCTCCTAAAATATCTGCGGTTTCTTCCGGTCTTAATTCCCATAATCTATTAATCTTCGAATTAAGTGGATATGGTAGTTTATCTATAAAGATATATTTATATATCTCCTTAGTTTCTTCGTTTAATTGATAATAGTATTTTTGATATTCGCAAATGAAACTTTCAATCTGGCACATATCACAAATCTGCATTCTATTTAGATGTGATTTAGCATTTGCAAGTAGAGTTTTATTTGTCTTTTCTCTTTGTTCCATCAGATTATATCCTAAAAATTCTTGATGTATTAGTGTCATTATTAATTTAACATAATCTGAGCTGGTGTCAACCATTCTCCCAAATCTAATCCAGTCTTCATCTTTAATTCCTACTAAAAACTTTTGTACATTTCCAGATGTTTTAAATGTTACAAAGTTTTTAGTTTCTAGAAAGTTTAATTGTTTAAATCTTTCATCAGTCAAGATCATTAATATTATTTCATTAGTCCATCTTAATAATACTTCTTCTTTATTTCTTATACAATTAAGATCTAGAATATTTCCTGCATTATTATATCGAGGTTTAAATTCTTCTTGAATTTTTGTCCATTTATTATTATTTTTTCTTGCGTATCCTTTATTATACATAGTCTCTTCTTCATATTTATCCCAAGCTCCTTCGGGTGTATATTTATATTCTTCCCATTTTCTTTTAGGGTTTTTTCCGCTATATTCTCCTTTTTCCATTCTTATATGGTTTTCTTCAGATTTTGAAGATGAACTATAATTCAAGATTATTTCTTCATTCTCATTGTTTTCTATATCCTTTTTATCGATCTTTTCAATTCTATGCATTTGGTTATTTTCTTCTTCAACTATTTTTAGTTGTTCTAGTAATTGTTGAATTTCTTCTAAATCATTTGATTTTCTTAATGTTTCCATGTATTCATCCTTTATCCTCTCCATGAAGATACAGGTATAGGTATTCTTGATGATTCTTGGTTTAGTTTTTGCGTAACTATTATTTTATTTAAGTCCTTTGTTTCCAAAATTTCTTCTAATTTCTTTTTTGTTATACATCTATTATTTTCTTCATAATTTAAAAGGTTTTCTAGTTGTTCTAGAATAATTTTTATTCTAATAATGTCTTCATTTTCTTCTACTTCTTTTCCTCCGCTAATATTATTTAATGTTTCTTTAATATTTCTTATTTCATTTTGTCCTTTTTGTATTTTATTGCAAGTGTAATTTGCGATTTTATCTGTATTTTCAATTAGTTGAATGATATTTCTATTTATTTCTTTCATTAGTTTTTCTAATTCTTTGAATCCTGATTCTATTTCTTCGGATAGTCCCATTATCCTATGCATTTTTCTAATTCTTGTTTTAATATTTTTATTCTTTTTCTAACTAATTCTTGTTGGTGAATAACATGGTTATTTTGTTCTAATTTTTCTAATATTTTTAAGTATTTTCTTAACTCGTAAATGCTTTGTTTTATTGTTAAAATTCTATTCATTATTAAAACAATATTTTTGTAATAGTGTTATACTATATACGGTGTAATCGCAAGTGTTCAAATTCCGTGTTCGTTTAGCAAAACTCTTTAAAAGGCCACAGCGTCAGCGAATTGAAGTCAGTACCCAGGGGGACAGTACCGCGAGTCCTAGTAGCAGTAGTTTAGATTTCTTTTTCTTCTTCTGCTTCTCTTGGAGCTGTGTCTCCTTTAATGTTTAGGATTATTTTCTACTAGTGTAATAACTTGTGCAATATGCACGGGTGCCTACAACATTTTTTTTTTCAAAAGCAATATAATACAGATTTATTAAAATATGAGTTGAAATATAAATCATAAATCATATTATATTTATGAGAACCTTTTACTCCTTTATCTATCATATAATTTCAAAATCAATTCTCAATGATGATTATAATTTACTTATCTACCATTTAGTACAATGATCAAGAGGTCATGAATCATGTCAATATATAATTAATATTTATATTTAAATATAAATATTTAAATATAATAAATATTAAGTATTAATATATATATATATATATAAATACTAAAATATAATAATTAATTCGGTTCCAAAATTATTGAACCTGATAATCGAACCAATGACCATTGGGTTTGGTTCAGACCCGGATACAAAAAAATACAAACCAATTTAATTGGATCGGTTCATCGAATTATTCGTTCGGGTTTACGCCGCTAAACTTTCCGAAGAACACAGTAGTTTGCTACTTTTCTTGGCTAGAAACATTTAAAAACAAAAAAATTGTACACTTTAAAAAATTAATAATAAAATAATATAAAATTGATTCGGTTTGGTTTGAACCCGAAAATATTAAAATATAAAATTATTAAATAAAATCAATATTAAGTATCAAAATTATAGTAATTAGTTCGGCTCCAAAATTCTTGAAACTGATAAATGAACCGATGACCAATGTGTTTGGTACCTTTCCCGACTAAAAACATTTAAAAACAAAAAATTTGTAAACTTTAAAAAACTAACAATAAAATAATATAAAAAATCTGAATCAATCAAAATTGGTTCTATTCTGTTGGCAACTCCTTCTACCGTTACAGGAATAGTAGAAGAAAAGTTGCTAATTGAAAAAGTTATATAGATATTGAATACTAAAATATATATAAATATACAAACCAATTTAATTGGATCAGTTCATCGAATTATTCATTCGGGCTTATACAGCAAAACATTTGTACACTTTAAAAAATTATTAATAAAATAATATAAAAAATCCGAACCAATCAAAATCGGCTCGGTTCTGTAGGGTTTGGTTTGGACCCGAAAATATTAAAATATATATATATGTAAATACTAAAATATAATAATTAATTCGGTTCCAAAATTCTTGAACCTGATAATCGAACCAATGACCATTGGGTTTGGTTCAGACCCGGATACAAAAAAATACAAACCAATTTAATTGGATCGGTTCATCGAATTATTCGTTCGGGTTTATGCCGCTAAACTTTCCGAAGAACACAGTAGTTTGCTACTTTTCTTGGCTAGAAATGTTTAAAAACAAAAAAATTGTACACTTTAAAAAAATAATAAAATAATATAAAATTGTTCGGTTCAGTAGGGTTTGGTTTGAACCCGAAAATATTAAAATATAAAATTATTAAATAAAATCAATATTAAGTATCAAAATTATAGTAATTAGTTCGGCTTCAAAATTCTTAAAGCTGATAAACGAACCGATGACCAATGGGTTTGGTACCTTTCCCGACTAAAAACATTTAAAAACAAAAAATTTGTAAACTTTAAAAAAATAACAATAAAATAATATATAAAATCTGAATAAATCAAGATTGGTTCTGTTCTGTTGGCAACTCCTTCTACCGTTACAGGAATAGTAGAAGAAAAGTTGCTAATTGAAAAAGTGATATAGATATTGAATACTAAAATATATATAAATATACAAACCAATTTAATTGGATCGGTTCATCGAATTATTCATTCGGGCTTACACAACAAAACATTTGTACACTTTAAAAAATTAATAATAAAATAATATAAAAAATCCGAACCAATCAAAATCGGTTAGGTTCGGTAGGGTTTGGTTTGGACCCGAAAATATTAAAAAATAATAATATATAATTAAAATATATATTAAAATATAAATTATTAAATATAATAAACATTAAGTATTAGTGTATATATATATATATATATATATATATATATATATATATATATATATATAGTAATTAGTTCGGTTCCAAAATTTTTGAACCTGATAACCGAACCGATGACCATTGGTTTTGGTACATTTCCTGACTAAAAACATTTAAGAACAAAAAAATTGCAAACTTTAAAAAATTAATAATAAAATAGTATAAAAAATACGAACCAATCAAGATTGGTTCGGTTGGCAACTCCTTCTACTGTTATAGGAACTATAGAAGAAAAGTTGTCAATTGATAAAATGATACAGATATTGAATATTAAAGTATATATAAATATATTAAAATATATTAATTGGTTCGGTTCAAAAATAATCGAACTAATGACCTTTGGGTTTGCTTCAATTCGGAGCCGAACACAAAAAAAAAGAACCAATTTAATTGGTTTGTTCGGATTTTCAAATTCATCGATTTATTGGTTCGAGTCTTACGACCTTAAATTTTTTCGAAGAACACGGTAGCTAAAACCAACAAAATATATGTTTAAAAAATAAATTAATTAATTAAAATAATCCAAAATAATCTACCAGTTTCAACTGCTTCTACTGTTACAGGAACAATAGAAGAAAAATTGTCAATTGATAAAGTAATATACATATTGAATATTAATATATATAAATATTAAAATATAGTAATTGGTTTCAGTTCCAAAACAACCGAACTGATGACCATTGGGTTTGGTTCAATTCGGAGCCGAACCCAAAAAAGAAAAAAACGAATCAATTTAATTGGTTGGTTCGAATTTTCAAATTCATCGAATTATTGGTTCGAGTGTTACGACCCTACACTTTTTCGAAGAACACGATAGCTTTGCTACCTTTCCTGGCTAAAAATATTTAAAAGCAAAAAAAATTATAAACTTTAAAAAGTCAATAACAATATCCAAACCAATCAAAATTGGTTTGGTTTGGTTGGGTTCGAACAGGAAAATATTAAAATATATATATATATATAAATAAAAATATAAAAATATTAAATTATATATACATTAAAATATAAATATATAAAAATTAAAACATTAAGAACATGACAACTCTACTTTTACTATTTATAAATTTATGATTGGTTAACAGTGTAAAAAAAACTTTACACTGTCAGTGTATACAAATTTAATTTTTAAAAAAAGTATTAGCAAAAAAAAATTCATAACAAAAAATGTTATTAAAAAAATTAAGGAAAACCTAAAAAATTTTATAAAATATTGTATTAAATAAAAAAGGAAAAGGTAAAAATTTTATAAAAAAATATAAAAGAAAAGGAAAAAAATTTATTTAAAAAAAGGAAAATGTCAAAAAAATTATAAAAAAACAATTTAAAAAATTATAAAAAAAGTAAAACGTATTTTTTTTTACAAAAGTAAAAAAAAATTTAAAAATCTAAACCGGCAAAAATTATGCGGCTGACACGTGTCCGGTTACTGTTATCAGAAACCGTAACGGGAAACTTCACAATTGTATATGTTTATTGATGATATTGATATTGATGGTATAGATACTCCCTTTTGTCCATATTATAAGCAAAAAAATTCTAAATCTTTTGATCTAATATATAAGCAAATTTTGTTTTCCAATGACTCATTTAATGACATTATTCCCAAACTACTCTTCGTTTAATACAAATTTTGTTTTTCAATGACTCCTTCTATTCTCAATAACACAAGCAATTTCGCATTACCGTAAAGGGTAACTTAGGTAAAAATCTACTCCCTCTGATCCATAATATAAGCAAAAAATCCCCAATTTTTTGGGTCCAAAATAAAAGTAAATTTCAACTACTTTCATCCTATTTAATGAAATTATTAAATATATTCAACAGTACAGTTTTTTTAAAAAAAATTAAAAAGGCCCTAAAAAATAGTGTATTTTTTAAAATGAAAATGACCCAATATAATTAAGGGACCAACACGTGTTCATAAGCAGTGAAAATGGATCCAGGCTTATTCAATGTATTAATTCTCTCTTCATTTATTTTGTTATTGTTATGAACATCATGAGGAACTAATAAGTAGAAAGGACACTTGACATTAGAAAAAAAAATAAAGTATGACAAAAACCGAATTATCCAATTCAATCCAAATCGCATTTGATTGGATTGGATCGGATCGGATTTTTTTAAGGAAACAAACCGATCCAATCCAAACCGCACGATGTTTTCATCATTGGATCGGATGACTTTTTAGCTCAAAATCGATCCAATCCAATCCGCGAATACCCCTACTAGTAGCAGTAGTTTAGATTTCTTTTTCTTCTCCTTGCTTCTCTTGGAGCTGTGTCTCCTTTAATGTTTAGGATTATTTTCTATTCTCTCTTCATTTATTTTGTTATTGTTATGAACATCATGAGGAACTAATCCTCTTTTTTGAGGGATCGATGAAGCCGCTCATGACGGCATAGTTCAATGTGATGTTTTCTTATTCTCTCCTCTCAATTCTTGCTTTCTAATTATGATTTGGTTGCGCGCGTTAATCAAAAGTGCACTTGGTTAACTTGTCAGGGTGATGAGACTTGATAGGTAATTCGCGCTTAGGACTTGAATTAGGAACACCAGTTGAATATTGCATTGATAGTGGGTAGGAGATTGGTGCACATAGGGAACAAGAACTTAATCTAATCTAACTGTATGTTATGAGACTTGGTAGGTAATTAATTTACAGTTTAGATACATCCTTTAGAGCATTGATAATGTCTTTAGGAGAATTTGGGGGTCCCGAATGACAATGAAATTGAACTTAAGGGTAGAAATAATCACTTGAATCTATTGCTTAATTGGGTAGGTGAATTCGTGAACTTAGATCTCACTATCATAATCTAGATAATTGATTGGATAACATCTTTTATTTTGGTTTAATTTAGATAATTGATATTTGTTTTAAATAATAGATTTTATCCCAACAAACTCTCTCTCTCTCCTCTCTTTGACTTGGTCAATTATTAGTTTCTTCAAATTTAAATAAATTGGTCACCCAATCCTTGTGTTTGATACTCGGTAAATACTTACCGTTTTAATTATTACTTGCTTCGATCCGGTACACTTGCCGGAGTCCATTAGGGGGATATTTCCCGGTCATCATTAGTAATGCCTTGAAAACGGATGAGGAAGACAAGCTCTTAAGAGTTATTAGGGAACACAAATCCGCCATTGGGTGGAAGATTTTGAATTTAAAAGGTATAAGTCCTTCTTTATGTATGCACAAAATTTTACGGAGGATGATTATAAACCCGTGGTTCAACCACAAAAACGGTTAAATCCTATCATGAAAGAAGTGGTGCGTAAAGAGGTGATTAAGCTTTTGGATGCCGGAATCATCTATCTAATCTCATATAGTAATTGGGTTAGTCCAATTCATGTGGTCCAGAAGAAAAGTGGCACAACCGTGGTAGTCAATGGGAACAATGAGATGATACCAACAAAGACCGTCACAGGGTAGAGAGTTTGTATGGACTAGAGGAAGTTAAATGATGCAGCAAGGAAGGATCACTTCCCTCTTCCCTTCATTGATCAAATGGTAGAGATGTTGGCCAGATATGAGTACTATTGTTTCTTGGATTAGTACTCTGGTTACAACCAAATCGTGGTGGATCCAAAGGACCAAGAGAAGACTGCCTTCACATGTCCCTATGTAATCTTTGCTTATAGGAGGATGCCTTTTGGATTATGCAACGCTCCGGCGACTTTCCAGAGGTGCATGCTTTCTATCTTTTCAGACATAGTGGAAAAATTCAATGAAGTGTTTATGGACGACTTCTCGGTTTTTGGGACAGTGAGGAGACTCCTGCAAGTGTACCGGATCGAAGCAAGTAATAAAGAAACACGGTAAGTATTACCGAGGTCGAACTTAGGGATTGGAAGACCAATTAATCCATAATGCAAAGTCAATTATCAAGGTTGTTAGGATATAATTATTTATCAAGCAAATTAACAATTATCAATTAATTAAAATCAAACGCAATGAGATTCAATTACCGATTGGAATTCTAAGGTCACGAATCCACCTACCCAATTATGCATATTACCCAAGTGATTAACTTCTTATCCCTAAATTCAATTTCTTTGCCAATCAAGAACCCTCAATTATCCTAATGTCTCTCTCAAGCACAAAATACATAACTATCAATTAATTAAAATCAAACGCAATGAGATTCAATTACCGATTGGAATTCTAAGGTCACGAATCCACCTACCCAATTATGCATATTACCCAAGTGATTAACTTCTTATCCCTAAATTCAATTTCTTTGCCAATCAAGAACCCTCAATTATCCTAATGTCTCTCTCAAGCACAAAAATACATAACTAAGCATACAAATTGCCTATCTCTCGATCCGACAACCCACAAGTTAGATTCATTAAGCTATTGGTTCCCTATAACGATTGCACCAACCTCCTACTCTATCTCTAGCAATACTCAATTGGTGTTCCTAACCCAAGTCCTAAAGGGCGAATCTCCTCTCGGACTCATCGCACTTGACTAGTTAAACACGGGCCCTTATGATTAATCCTATAAAAAATAGAATTAGGAAACAAGAAATTAAGAGAAGGGAATAAGAAATCACCACTTGAATTAACTATGCCGTCATGAACGGCTTCATCGTTTCCTCAGAAAAGAGGATTAGTTTCTCATAGCAAATGAAATCAAATCAAAAGAGAAGAGAGAATTCATCACAACTGTATCAATCCTAATCAAACTAGGGGAGACACAGCTCCAAGAGAAACAAGGAAAATAGGTTAAAATTTGGATCCCTAAACTGTTCCAAAACAAGCTATTTATAACATTCTGAATCAGCACCCGCTCGCGAGGTGAGCAGCCTCTCGCGAGGCGAACCTTTGCTCGCGAGGCGAGCTGAATATGTTCAATTTCTGCTTAGTCTGTAGCTCTGACTCGCGAGGCGAGCATTGTCTCGCGGAGCGAGACACTCTTCTTTGCCTTTAGCTTGTGTTCTTCAAGTTTCCTTGTTTCCTTAAGCTTCGCTTTTAAGCAGAAACATAAAAGTAGCATTTTAATGCTTTATTGACTCAAAATAACCAGAAATTCCTTAAAACTCTCTAAGAGACTAAAAATGTTTCTTAGGGACAAAAGAAGTCAAATTCGGGTAATTAGCGAGGTTAAGTGGCCCAATTAGCATAAAAACCTTAACCTTTCTAGCCATACAACTAGATAAGCTAGATCAGGCTTATCAAAATACCCCAAACTTAAACTTTGCTTGTCCCCAAGCAAACTAAAAATCAAAAGACTCAAAACAAGGTAAGATTCATGGATTCAATCAAATTTAACCGAGCTTCATGCATTTGTTTACAATTTCTTTTTCAACTTGATGCCCCCCCCCCCCCCGCCTGCCCCCCGCCCTCCACATTATTCATTATGGTCACCCCCACATATATCTACTTTTGATCAAAAGAGAAATTCATCATCAAAGCAATCTTTAATCTAAGCAGGGGATCCAACATACACACAAAAAGGAGATCGTCAATTTCAAACAATTGCCTTTAGCACAAAGGGTGTTTAGTAATTCACTCATTCGCTCAATTTGTCTAGGTTATCAATTTCACAATTCAAGATCACTTTCCATGAATTTGATATTCATCTAAGACAAAGTTCCCACGAAAACATGCATGCATCATCAAAAGGTCTTTCAAAGGTTGTAATGAGGCCTGGCTAAAGGTGGGATATGCAAAGGTGCTAGGTTATGTCCCTAGGAATTAAAAGAGCATGAAACCTTTTTTTACACTTTTCTTTTCACTCTAATTCTTTTTTGCATTTTTCTTTTTCATACTTGGGTGGCTACAACCTATTTCCTTCGACACCTGTTTTTCACCTTACTCTTTTTGGCATTTTTGCAATTGTTTTCTTCCTTAAGCCTTTGGCATCAACCTTTTTTTTTCCAACCATAACAACATAATAAACCCTTGTAGCCACCCCAAAATTAGTTTCCAAACAACATTTACATTGCTAAGTTTTCATGCTCTCCTAATTCCTAAGATTGAGTTAACATGGTTTTTCTGGATTTATGTCTTGTATTGTATGGTTATTAAGAACAATATGCTTTAAGACTCAATATGGATAACTAGGGATCATGCATCAAGGTTGGTTTATTTATGGCCAAGTAGCCAATTCAAAGAAATTCGCCTAAATCATATGATGCGACATGAAGACATGCAAACCATGCAAAGATTCAAGCAAATCCGGGAAAGTGCAACTTAAACGTGATTCACACAATTTAAGAACATGTTGGAGGCTCAAATTCCTCACCTGGATATTTTCGCAAATTGTTTAACCGAGATACGATCCCTAGTGTGTGCACCCTTTCACCCCAAACTTGTCATAAATCATGCAATCACAACAAAAAATCTCTAAGTTCTTATTTTCGATTTTTCACATGGGAATTTAACTTTAAAAACGTTGAGGGGGGTTCATCAAAGTGGTTTTCACAAGAACACATGCATTCAGCCAGGTTGTATTCAAATTAAATCCACAAACTTACCAACCAGACTCGATGACACTATTTATGTACATGACCAATTAGCAAAAAGAGAAGAAACATAAAAGAAAAAGAGTAAGGTTTAGAAATTGTTATCTCGTGGGGTCCGAAAGGACTCCAAACTTTCATTGATGCTCATCCTCTATTCATTCTCTTCCTCCCCTTCCGGCTCACTAGTCTTTGTGGCCTCCTCCTTTGGAGTTTCATTCACCTGAAAACCATCAAAACTTTACCTCGGACTCGCCCCCTCCTGGATGAGGATCCTGGTCCCCACGATTAGTAAACCAGACGAATCGAGGCATCAAAACAAATCATTGTTTTGTTTTTGTTTCACGAAGTGAGTGAGGTCTCGCGACGCGAAGCAGAAAGTGATTCAAACCTCCGAGATTCTTCCTGTCAGGCTTGCGAGGCGAACTGTGGTTCGCGAGGCGAGCCAACCAACACTTCCTTTCCTGGTTTTCCCAGGCTTGCGAGGTGAGGCCTGGTTTACGAGGCGAGACAGAAACATGGATTTTGACATCCTTCTGGCTCGCGAGGCGAGCCAGAGAAGAATCATGCCCCTCTACTCCTAAATGCATCTAAGTCTTACATGCTTTTTTAATGCAGTTTCCTAACTAAGGACCCTATATGAAGACACTTTGTATTTTTATGAAACTTTTTAAATGCAACAAAGGATATAACCCTTGGGTTGCCTCCCAAGAAGCGCTTGTTTAACGTTCCGAGCCTGACGGTCATAGCCCCAAAGGGCTAAGTCACTGCGAACTCATCAAGATGGCCTCCAACTCCTTCTTCCATAAAAATAAGTTTCAACCCTTGGCCATTATCATCAAATGTCTCCTCGGGCTCTTTGTAACCTTCCTCAAAAGCATCATAAGGAATAGTTGTTTTCTTCCTAACCTTCACTCGCCAATAATACTTCAATTGGTCCGGAAATAACTTCTTTATAGGGATAATTGGATCATCGAGCCGAACCTTGGGTTGCCCCTTTTTGCCTCGATCTTTCTCATAAGCTCTCAAGAGGATTTCATTGAGCTTGATTGGATCTAGCATCCTTTTTGCTCTAGTAACTTTAGTTAGTGTCTCGTGATGCTCTTGTGGCTTCCCCTCCAACTTGCTTGGGTCATCCTTAATAGATCTATGCAACTCATCTTTATGCCCCAAGTGCACCGGCTCATCCTTTTCCATGCCATCCTCAAAAGTGTGGGATTTTACCAACACCCCTTCTAGTGTTGAACCATTTTGCTTCATGTGTAGGAGTTGGTTTGATAAGAGGCTTCACCACATTCACACTATAGCATTTAGCCTTCTCCACTGGATGCTTCATAGCTTCAAAGACATCAAATTCCTCCTTTTCATCTTGCACCCGAAGTGTGAGCTTACCTAGTTGCACATCAATCAATGCTCGCCCGGTAGCTAAGAATGGTCTACCCAATATGAGAGGAATATTGGCATCTTCGTCCATATCAAGTACCACAAAATCCACAGGAAAAATAAACTTGCCCACCTTTACTAGCAAATCTTCTACCACCCCATAAGGGTATTTGATTGACTGGTCCGCAAGTTGGAGTGACATCATTATGCCCTTGACTTTTTTAATTTCAAGCCTTCTCATCATGGATAGGGGCATTAAGTTGATGCTCGCCCCTAGATCACATAGTGCCTTCCTAATAGTCATCTCTCCAATGGTGCATGGTATACTAAAAGAGCTCAGATCCTTCAACTTTGGAGGTAGCTTCCTTTGAAGGATTGCGCTACACTCCTCGGTTAAAGCAATTTTGTATTCATCAACAATCTTCTGCTTCTTGGAGAGAAGCTCCTTCATGAACTTGGCATAGGATGGCATTTGTTCCAAGGCTTCATCAAAAGGAATGTTAATTTGAAGCTTGCAGAAGATATCAAGGAACTTAGAAAATTGCTTGTCTTGCACAGGCTTCTTCAATCTCTCTGGATATGATACCTTCATGAAGGGAGGGAGATCTTGGGGCCGAACCCACTTCTTATTTCCTAATTCTTTATCCACAAATTTTAACTTCCCCCTTGCTCCGGTACTTTCTCACTAGCTACCTCATCTTCTTTGGCTTGCTACCGCCTCCACATGTGGAACCTTTGGAATTTGATCTTCATTAGTCTTCAAAGTATTCCCCCTTGGCTCCAACACCTTACCATTTCTAGTGGATATGGCATTGCATTGGGCCTTGGGGTTATCCTCTGTTACCCGTAAAAGTGCTTGGAAGATGCTCATTCATCTGTTTCGCTAGCTGTGCTACCTGAGTTTCCAAGAGTTGGAGTGCCGACCCTGTATGAGTTGCTAACTTATCAATGGAAGTATCAATATGCATTGTCAGTTTCTCAATGGCCGTGCATGTATGACTAGCTAATTTCTCAAAGGCCACTTCCCAAGACTGCTTCCCACCATCTGTGATTTGCAATTTAGTAGGTTTGGGGAGAGCCTATTGGGTGTTATGCTGTTGAATTCCATAGTTCGGCCTCTGATTATGTTGTTGTTGCCTGGCTAGACCACCACTAGGGTTGCGCCAAGTGAAACCCGGATGGTCTCTCCTAATGTGCCCCTGACTCTAGTTGTAGTCATTCTGCCTATTCCTCTGATAGTTTTTCTGTGGCACTGTGTCATAGAAGTTGTGACACGAGTCCACATGTTCCTGAGAAAAATTAATGGGACAACTCTCACTGGCATGATCACCATTGTAAAAATCACAACCTGGAGGCAACCCTTCTTGCATTGCGTTAACCTTCATCTTGCTAGAAAGTGCCTCACATTGCTTCTTCAAAAGTATGTTATGTTCAAGAATAGCCTCTAAAGATGCCGCACTGATTCCAGAAGAAGTGCCCATACTGCGATTGTAATCATTCCTTGACATCTTCTCTAATAAAGCCCAAGCGTCCTCTGCTGATTTACAAGAGAAAGAACCCCCTGCAGCATCACAATTCATCTGATAACGACCCTTCAACCCATTAAAGAAATGTTTCACTTTGGAGACTAAGTCAAATTAGGTAGAAGGACATCTCCTCAAAATCACATTGTACCTCTCCCAAGCTTCATTGTAGGACTCATCATCATGTTACTTGAAGGAAGTTACGGCTATCTTCAAATGTGCCGCTTTCTGAGGAGGAAAGAATTTTGTAAGGAACTTCTGAGCCATTTGCTCCCAAGTGGTGATGCTATCACGATCCAAATTCAAGTCTAACCAATCGCGTGCTCTATCCCGAAGAGAGAAAGGGAATAGTCTCAGACGATAGGCATCCTCAGAAACTCCTGGAGCTTTGAACATGTCACATATCTCCAAGAAGTGAGCAATATGTCTGTGAGGATCTTGGTGTCCACTTCATCAAATTGCTCCCTTGGCACTTGAGTGAGAGCATATTGCTTCATCTCAAAAGAATTGATCGTGATGGGTGGCCTAACAACACTAGAAGCACAATCATCCAAGTGAGGAAGATTGTACTCATAAAGAGACTTGTAGGGTGGAGGATCTCCTTCCGCCGTCCCTTCAGGATTGATGAGTTGGTTTGCTTCAAGCCTCATTTTCTCTCTAAGTTCCTTCCTCAACCTCTTCTCGGTCTTGGTGATCTTCGGGTCGTATATCAAGTTTTCCTGTGGAAGGGTACCTCGCATACACAAAAACAAGGCAAGACCAAGTGGGATCAAAGAAGTAAAAAGAGATAAACAATGCAGAAAATAAAAATAAAAATTGCATAATCAAAAGAATCAAGTTTCCTAAAAATTAGGAAAATTGGTTGTGCTAATCCCCAGCAATGGCACCAAAAACTTTATGGGACTCCGGCAAGTGTACTGGATCAAAGCAAGTAATAAAGAAACACGGTAAGTATTATCGAGGTCGAACTCAGGGATTGGAAGACCAATTAATCCATAATTCAAGGGAATTCAAATATATTTGACCAAGTCAATTATCAAGGTTGTTAGGATATAATTATTTATCAAGCAAATTAACAATTATCAATTAATTAAAATCAAACGCAATGAGATTCAATTACGGATTAGAATTCTATGGTCACGAATCTGTAAGACCAAGCCCTCATTCATGTTTTGATGTATGACAAACAAAGTGTATTTTGCATAAGATTTGTAATTCCGACTACGTACTCATTACGTGTTAAGTTGCATGCAAGATCACTCGTCCAACAAAGCAAAACTAGCGCACGTCCAACACAGGGAAAATATAAGCGCTCGTCCAAAGAAGTGAACCAAGAATGACGTCCAACAAAGTAAAGAGCTGAAGTCCAATGAACAACTAAAGAGCTCGTCCACTGAAAGAAAAAAGAAGAGCGCGTCCACTGATATAACAGAAGCACGCGTCCACTGATATAAAAGAAGCACGCGTCCACTGATGTAAAAGGAGCTCGCATCCACTGATGTAAAAGGAGCTCGTGTCCACTGATGTAAAAAGGAGCGCTCGTCCACTGATATAAAAGAAGCTCGCGTCCACTGATGTAAAAAGGAGCTCGCGTCCACTGATGAAATAGAAGCGCACGTCCACTGATATAAATAAGAAGCTCCGTCCACTAACATGATATATAAAGCTCGTCTACCAGTTGGAGCCCGTCCAATTACCTTGAGATAATACTCCCGTCTGCTGACGTGGCAAATGGACGCGGATATTTTTCCCTTCAATTAAACGCGGATATTTTTCCTTTCAATTAAACGCGGATATTTTTTCTCTTCAAATAAACACCGATTAATTACTCTTCAAAAAAAAGGTTTGGCTATCCTTTCAGATGGAAACAGTTATATCTCAAGAAGGACGCAATCTCTACAAAGATCAAACAGAATCACATTTTGAGATCAAGAATCAAGAAACCAGATTTTGTCAAATCAGATCCAAATCTGTCTTTAATGATCCCAACGGCTATAATTTGTCTTCTATATAAAGAGGGATCAAAGGAACACTTTTCAACAAAAAAAAAAAAAAACAACAACTACAACGCAACTCATACTGATTGTGAAACAAAGTGCTTTATCTCTGAGAAAAGTGTGATAGTTAGAACTTCAATTTATTTTATCAGGCTTTTAGAGTCTTGCTTCTACTCAATTCTTTTCGTGAATTAGAGTGATTAAGAGAGGGTATCTCTTAGGGTTCAACAAGGGTAGAAGGGATCCTTGGGTAAAGAAAGCTAGTGTTCTTTCTGGAGATTTTTCAAGCAAGGAGGGTATCCTTGTGTTGCTGTAATTAGAATTGTGTAAATTGCTGATTATAGTGAAGAAATCCACATAGGTGTGGGACTGGATGTAGTCTTACCAGAGGAGGTAGCCGAACCAGGATAAATTGGTTTGATTGTTCTTCTAATCCCTAAACTCCTTATGCTTGTTAAACTTGAATATTTAAATCTGCAATCTGAGTTAAAATCTGTTGTTACTACTTATAATTCTTCTTGTCATCATCACTTGTTCCATAACCTAATTCTTGCGAATTAAAATTGAGTGAAAACCAATTTTCTTTAAAGAAACACTGTTTTGCTTTAAATTGTTGAATAAATTTTCAATATCTCAATTCACCCCCCTCTTGAGACCGTAGCCACTACCAACAATTGGCATCAGGGCTAAAACTCTTGTTACAAAGCTTAACAGCTTCAAGAGATGGCTACAAATGATATCCTGGGTGATGGGGCTTCACTAACTAGACCCCCTGGCTTTAATGGCTCCCAATACATGTACTGGAAAGAAAGAATGCTTATCTTTCTTGAGGCTGCAGGTTTAGATGTTTTAGATGCTGTTGAAAATGGTCCCTATGTTCCATTTATTCTTGATGCTAAGGGAAATAAACAATCTAAACCAAAAGATGACTGGAATGATGATGATAAAAGAAGAATTGGTTATAATGCTAAAGCAAAGAATATTATATCAGCTGCTTTGAATTATGACGAGTTTTTCAGGGTCTCAAATTGAAAAACGGCAAAGCAGATGTGTGATACTCTTCAACTCACTCATGAAGGAACTAACGATATGAAAAGAGCAAGGATGAATGCACTAGTCCATGAATATGAACTCTTTCACATGAAGAATGGTGAGGAGATAGATGATCTGCAAAAGAGGTTTATACACTTTGTGAACCAGTTAGAAGGACTCGGACATACAATCACAGATGAGAAAAAGATTAACAAGATTATGAGATGTTTGAGTCGTGAATGGCAGCCAAAAGTTACTGCAATTGCTGAAGCAAAGGATCTTGACACAATGCAGATTGCTACTCTATTTGGCAAGTTGAAAGAACATGAATTAGAACTAAATAGATTGAAAGATCATGAAGAAAAGGAGAAAAAGAAGAAAGGACTCTCACTCAAGGCTCATATTTCCAAAGAATCATTAGAAAGTGATGAAGATGAACATCTTGATGAAAGTGAAGAATCCGAAGAAGAAGACATGGGATTGCTTGTGAGGAAATTTAAAAGATTCATCAAGAAGAATAGAAACAAGAAGCAATTCAGTTTTCCTACCAAAAAGAACACGAACAAAGGTGAAAGCTCTTCCTCAACAATCAAATGCTTTGAATGTGGAAAGCTTGGACACTACAAAAATGAATGTCCAAAGCTACAAAAGAAAGAAAAGTATGAGAAGAATGACAACAAAGAAAATAAAGGAAGAAAGCCCATAAGAGCATACATAGCTTGGGAAGAAAATGATATGGATTCCACCAGTAGTGAATCTGAAAATGAAGAAGCCAACCTTTGTCTCATGGCAAATCATCAAAGTGATAGTGAAACCGAGGTAAATGATTCCTCCCCTACCTATGATGAGTTACAAGATGCTTTCGATGAACTGCATGAAGAATATGTTAAAATCAGTAAACAACTTAAATCTTCTAGAAAGATCATCGCAAAACAATGTAGTGATAATGCATCTTTACAAATAAAGCTTAAAGAACTAGAAGATGAAAATTCAAAATTACTTGCATCTAGTTCAATTTGCACCAAATGCACTACACTAGAAAAGGAAGTTGAAAAACTGAATACAACTCTATCCAAGATTACTTTGGGTAGAGATAACTTGAATGCAATATTAGGACAGCAAAAGGGTGTGTATGACAAAACTGGAATTGGATATAAGCCAATGGTACATGAAAAATCTTTTAAAAAGCTTTTTGTTCCACCCATTTCCTCATCTAGTCCTTTTGTTAAATGCTATTATTGTCTAAAGAAAGGTCATACAGCTGCTACTTGTAGACTTAGAAAGAACATTCATGTTGGCATTAAACAAATTTGGGTTCCAAAAGGAACTTATGTTGCTACTAACACTAAAGGACCCAAACAGATTTAGGAACCTAAAGGAAAAGCATAAAAGAATATGTTTTGTAGGTGTGTTTGAAGGCCAAAACCTCAACTGGTTTTTGGACAGTGGCTGCTCCAAACACATGACCGGAGATATCACAAAATTTACATCTTTCACTCCCAAGGAAGGAGGAAATGTCACCTATGGAGACAACAACAAAGGAAGAATCCTTGGTGTTGGAATAATAGGAAAAAGTCCAGCAATCAAGATTGAGGATGTTCTCTATGTGGAAGGGCTCAAACACAATCTACCAAGTATAATTCAATTATATGATAAAGGCTACAAGGTACTTTAACTCAAAATTGTGTATGATCGAATCTATTCATGATAATAACATAAAACTGATTGGAAATAGAATCAATAACATCTATATGCTAGACATAGACAACTTAATTTCCAATGATGCATGTTGCTTAATTTCCAAAGAAGATGAAAATTGGCTTTGGCATAGGAGAATAGCTCACATTCATATGGATCACTTGAATAAACTGATTTCCAAAGAACTTGTAATCGGTTTACCAAATAAAAAGTTTGTTAAAGAAGGCCTATGTGATGCATGCCAAAAGGGTAAACAAGTGAAAACCTCATTTAAGGCTAAAAACACTGTTTCTACTAGTAGACCCTTACAATTACTGCACATGGACCTTTTTGGACCTTCTAGGACAAAAAGCTTTGGTGGAAATCTCTATGCTCTTGTAATTGTTGATGACTTCTCTAGATTCACTTGGACCTTTTTCTTAGCACAAAAGAATGAAGCTTTTAAAGCTTTTAAGAAAATGGCTAAGGTTGCTCAAAATGAGAAAGACGTGAAAATTGTTTCAATTAGGAGTGACCATGGAGGAGAATTCCAAAATGAGGAGTTTGCTAACTTTTGTGATGAACATGGTATAAAACATAATTTTTCTGCACCTAGAACTCCACAAAAAAATGGAGTAGTTGACAGGAAACATAGGTCACTTGAAGAAATTTCTAGAACCATATTAAGTGACTCTAATTTACCAAAGTATTTTTGGGCTGATGCTGTGAGTACTGCATGCTATGTTTTAAATAGAGTTCTAATAAGGCCAATTCTGAAGAAAACTCCATATGAACTTTACAAGGGAAGAAAACCTAACATTTCTCATTTTCATGTCTTTGGCTGTAAATGCTTTGTACTAAACAATGACAAGGATAATCTTGGGAAATTTGTTCCCAAAGCTGATGAGGGTATTTTCCTAGGTTATTCATTAACTAGCAAAACATATAGAGTGTTTAATAAGCGTACTTTATCAATAGAGGAATCTGTTCACATAACATTTGATGAGACTAACCCCAAAAGGTTGGGAAAGGACATTTTTGATGATGCAGAAACTCTTGAGGATGAAGTGATATCTGATGAAGGAAAGGAGAGCAAAAAGGAAAAGCAAGATGAAGAAAGCAATAAAGAACCTCAAGCAGAACTTCAACAAGATAATCTTCCTAAGGAGTGGCAAGCTTCAAAGAATCATCCCCTAGACAATATAATTGGTGAGATCACCAAATGGGTAACCACTAGAAACTCTTTGAGGAATATTTGAAATACCATGGCGTTTGTATCTCAAATAGAACCAAAATGTGTTGATGATGCTATTAATGATGAACATTGGATGATTGCAATGCAAGAGGAGTTAAATCAATTTAAAAGGAACAAAGTTTGGGATTTAGTTCCAAAACCCAAAAGTAACCAAATAATCGGAACTAAATGGGTACTTAGAAACAAAATGGATGAGAATGGAATAATGGTAAGAAACAAGGCTAGACTAGTAGCTAAGGGATACAATCAATAAGAAGGAATTGATTATGATGAAACATATGGTCCCGTAGCTAGATTAGAAGCCACAAGAATGCTCTTAGCCTATGCTTGTATAATGAACTTTAAACTATACCAAATGGATGTGAAAAGTGCCTTTTTAAATGGAATAATACAAGAGGAAGTATATGTAAGCCAACTCCCTGGCTTTATTGATAGTGAGTTCCCAAATCATGTCTATAAACTGACTAAAGCCCTCTATGGACTCAAGCAAGCTCCTAGAGCTTGGTATGAGAGGTAAAGCAATTTTCTCCTAGAGAAAGGCTTTAAAAGAGGAAAAGTTGATACTACACTATTTACTAAAACAAAATCACACAATATCTTACTTGTTCAAATATATGTTGATGACATTATTTTTGGTGCTACTAATGAGTCTTTATGCAAGGAATTTGGTGAACTAATGCAAAGTGAATTTGAAATGTCCATGATGGGAGAACTTACCTTCTTTCTTGGGCTTCAAATTAAACAATGCCAAGATGGAACCTTCATAAGCCAAACAAAGTATTGCAAGGAACTACTAAAGAAGTTTGGAATCGAAAGTGCAAAGGAAATGGCAACACCAATGAGTCCATCCTGCTACTTGGACAAAGATGAACATGGTAGATCTATAGATGTATCCAATTATAGAGGTATTATCGGATCCTTACTTTATCTCACTGCTAGTAGACCGGATATAATGTTTAGTGTGTGAATGTGTGCAAGGTATCAAGCTAATCCTAAAGAATCACATCTTACTGCAGTTAAAAGAATCATGAAGTACCTCTTAGGAACAAAAGAAATGGGGCTGTGGTATCCCAAGGGATCCACTTGCACATTAATAGGATATGCCGACTCTGACTTTGCTGGATGCAAGTTAGATAGGAAGAGCACAAGTGGAACATGCCATTTATTAGGAAATTCCCTAGTGTCCTGGTTTAGTAAAAAGTAAACTAGTGTGGCCTTATCCACAGCTGAAGCAGAATATGTTGCAGCTGGGAGTTGTTGTGCTCAAATCCTATGGATGAAACAACAATTAATTGACTATGGTGTTTATCTAGATCATATACCAATAAAATTTGATAACACTAGTGCAATAAATCTAACAAAGAACCAGCTGGGAGTTGTTGTGCTCAAATCCTATGGATGAAACAACAATTAACTGACTATGGTGTTTATCTAGATCATATACCAATAAAATTTGATAACACTAGTGCAATAAATCTATCAAAGAACCCAATTATGCACTCAATAACCAAGCATATTGAAATTAGGCATCATTTTATCAGGGATCATATTCAAAGTGGTGATGTTGTGATTGACCATATAGATACATCTAAGCAATTAGCTGATATTTTCACCAAACCACTTAATAAGGAAAGTTTCTTCTTTATAAGAAGGGAACTTGGCATATTTGGTTCATAAAATAATTAATAACACATGGCACGCAAGGCAGCACAAGTTACTGAAAATTATGAAGTACATGGGCAAGATGCTAAGCGTCCTTAGGTGTCTGTAATTTTTTTGGTATTTTGGATGTTTTGATGTATTGCATAAGTTCTGAAATGCTTTATTATCAATGAATGCAAGACTGTTTTTAATATTGATTTCAATATTCTCCATAGTTTCTTTTTTATAATGACAAAGGGGGAGAAAGATGAACCATACATCTAAGATGAACTAGAAAGATGAACCATACATCTGAGAAATATGAACCATAAAAATGAACCATGCATTTTCTAATATGCAAATTTTTTAATTTTTATTTCTCTGACAAAGGGGGAGAAATATGAACCATAAAGATGAACCAACATTTGCTGTAAATTTTTCCCCCCTAATATGTAAATTTTTTTTTGCTCTGATACCTGAGTATGAACTGCTTTGAAAAGACTACTTGAACTTGTAATAAATGCAAAAATATTTTTTTTTTCTGATAATGATATGATAACACTTGATCTTTTGAAAGATATCAATGTCACAGGGGGAGGACGAAAATAACTCAAGAACCATGCTTACTGAATAGCTGCACTCTGATTTCTTAATAACTAAGGTTAAGTATGGTAAGGTTTGTCATAATCAAAAAGGGGGAGTTTGTAAGACCAAGCCCTCATTCATGTTTTGATGTATGACAAACAAAGTGTATTTTGCATAAGATTTGTAATTCTGACTACGTACTCATTACGTGTTAAGTTGCATGCAAGATCACTCGTCCAACAGAGCAAAACTAGCGCACGTCTAACACATGGAAAATATAAGCGCTCGTCCAAAGAAGTGAACCAAGAATGACGTCCAACAAAGTAAAAAGCTGAAGTCCAATGAACAACTAAAGAGCTCGTCCACTGAAAGAAAAAAGAAGAGCGCGTCCACTGATATAACAGAAGCACGCGTCCACTGATATAAAAGAAGCACGCGTCCACTGATGTAAAAGGAGCTCGCGTCCACTAATGTAAAAGGAGCTCGCGTCCACTGATGTAAAAAGGAGCACGCGTCCACTGATATAAAAGAAGCTCGCATCCACTGATGTAAAAAGGAGCTCGCATCCACTGATGAAATAAAAGCGCACGTCCACTGATATAAATAAGAAGCTCCGTCCACCAATATGATATTTAAAGCTCGTCTACCAGTTGGAGCCCGTCCAATTACCTTGAGCTAATACTCCCGTCTGTTGACGTGGCAAATGGACGCGGATATTTTTCCCTTCAATTAAACGCGGATATTTTTCCCTTTAATTAAACACAGATATTTTTCTCTTCAATTAAACGCGGATATTTTTTCTCTTCAAATAAACACCGATTAATTACTCTTCAAAAAAAAAAGGTTTGGCTATCCTTTCAGATGGAAACAATTATATCTCAAGAAGGACGCAATCTCTACAATGATCAAACAGAATCACATTTTGAGATCAAGAATCAAGAAAGAATATTTTGTCAAATCAGATCCAAATCTGTCTTTAATGATCCCAACGGCTATAATTTGTCTTCTATATAAAGAGGGATCAAAGGAACACTTTTCAACAAAAAAAAAAACAACAACTACTACAACGCAACTCATACTGATTGTGAAACAAAGTGCTTTATCTCTGAGAAAAGTGTGATAGTTAGAACTTCAATTTATTTTATCAGGCTTTTAGAGTCTTGCTTCTACTCAATTCTTTTCGTGAATTAGAGTGACTAAGAGAGGGTATCTCTTAGGGTTCAACAAGGGTAGAAGGGATCCTTGGGTAAAGAAAGATAGTGTTCTTTCTGGAGATTTTTCAAGCAAGGAGGGTATCCTTGTGTTGCTGTAATTAGAATTGTGTAAATTGTTGATTATAGTGAAGAAATCCACAGAGGTGTGGGACTGGATGTAGGCTTACCAGAGGAGGTAGACGAACCAGGATAAATTGGTTTGCGTGTTCTTCTAATCCCTAAACTCCTTATACTTGTTAAACTTGAATCTTTAAATCTGCAATCTGTGTTAAAATATGTTGTTACTACTTATAATTCTTCTTGTCATCATCACTTGTTCCATAACCTAATTCTTGCAAATTAAAATTGAGTGAAAACCAATTTTCTTTAAAGAAACACTGTTTTGCTTTAAATTGTTGAATAAATTTTCAATATCTCAATTCACCCCCCCTCTTGAGACCGTAGCCACTACCAACAGAATCCACCTACCCAATCATGCATATTACCCAAGTGATTAACTTCTTATCCCTAAATTCAATTTCTTTGCCAATCAAGAACCCTCAATTATCCTAATGTCTCTCTCGATCACAAAAAGACATACCTAAGCATACAAATTGCCTATCTCTCGATCCGACAACTCACAAGTTAGATTCATTAAGCCATTGGGTCCCTATAACGATTGCACAAACCTCCTACTCTATCTCTAGCAATACTCAATTGGTGTTCCTAACCTAAGTCCTAAAGGGCGAATCTTCTCTCGGACTTATCGCGCTTGACTAGTTGAACACGGTCCCTTGTGATTAACTCAATAAAAATTAGAATTAGGAAACAAGAAATTAAGAGAAGGGAATAAGAAATCACCACTTGAACTAACTATGCCGTTATGAGCGGCTTCATCGTTTCCTCATAAAAGAGGATTATTTCCTTATAGCAATCGAAATCAAATCAAAAGAGAAGAGAGAGTTCATCACAACTGTATCAATCCTAATCAAACTAGGGGAGACACAGCTCCAAGAGAAACAAGGAAAATATGTTAAAATTCGGATACCTAAACTGTTCCAAAACAAGCTATTTATAACATTCTGAATCAGCACCCGCTCGCGAGGTAAATACTTGATTTTGACTCCATCTGGATTTTGAATGCTCGCGAGGTGAGGGCTGTCTCACCGCGCGAGACAGAGAAGTTGCAGATTCCCTTCGTCTGGTTCGCGAGGCGTGCCTGAATATGTGCAATTTCTGCTCAGTCTGTAGATCTGGCTCGCGAGACGAGCATTGTCTCGCGGGGTGAGACACTCTTCTTTGCCTTTAGCTTGTTTTCTTTAAGTTTCCTTGTTTCCTTAAGCTTCACTTTTAACCTGAAACATAAAAGTAGCTTTTTAATGCTTTATTGACTCAAAATAACTAGAAATTCCTAAAAACTCTCCAAGAGACTAAAAATGTTGCTTAGGGACAAAAGAAGTCGAATTCGGGTAATTAGCAAGGTTAAATCGCTCAGTTGGCATAAAAACCTTAACCTTTATAGCCATAAAACTAGATAAGCTAGAGGCTTATCAGACATCCTTCGATAATTATTTGAAGAACTTGACTTGAGTGCTAGAGAGTTGTCAAGAAACCAACCTTGTGCTTAATTGGGAAAAGTGCCATTTCATGGTTCGAGAGGGTCTAGTTTTGGGGCACAAAATCTCTCTAAAAGGGATTGAAGTGGATAGAGCCAAGATAAAGTTGATCGAAAAGCTACCCCCACCAACCAATGTGAAGGGCATGAGGAGCTTCTTAGGACATGTCGGCTTCTATCGATGATTAATCTAAGACTTCTCCAAAATAGCGAAACCGCTATATGACCTTCTTGTGAAGATGTATCCTTTGAGTTTAATGCTTATTGTTTAAATTCTTTCAATACTTTGAAAAATATGCTTGTCACCGCATCCATAATCACTGCACCCAATTGGGAACTACCTTTTGAAATCATGTGTGATGCAAGTGATTATGCGGTGGGGGCGGTTTTAGGACAGAGGGTGGAAAATTTAGCTCATGTGATTTACTATGCAATTAAAGTTTTAAATGAGGCACAAGCTAACTATTCCACCACTGAGAAAGAACTCCTTGCAGTGGTATTTGCATTAGATAAATTTAGATCTTATGTATTAGGGTCTAAAATTATAGTTTTCACCGATCATGCGGCCATAAAATACTTGATGACAAAACAAGAGGCCAAACCTAGACTAATTCGGTGGATTCTTCTTTTGCAGGAGTTTGATCTTGAAATCAAGGACCGGAAGGGCTCGGAAAATGGAGTGGCGGACCACTTGTCGAGGTGGTTAATCCCGACACTGAGGAGAAATTGCTAGACACAAGGAAGAATTTCCTGATCAGAGATTGTTTGCAATTTTTGAAAAAGTTTCTCCTTGGTTTGCGGATATGGCTAACTTCAAATCTTCAAAGGTGGTCCCACAATGATTGACCATGCAACAAAGGAAGAAGTTCTTCTCAGATGCAAAGTACTACATTTGGGAGGATCCTTACCTTTTTAAGCAATGTTTGGATGGGTTGTTTCGAAGACGCATTCCCCATGAGCAAATCGGGAACGTGTTGTGGCATTGCCATAGTTCGGACTACGCTGGGTATTTTGTGGGAAAGAAGATGAGACACCCCGCTGTGCCTCTTTGTGTCATTAGATTAATTACCTTCTTAAATCAATTCTTAACCACGCGCTTATCATGAAAAGTACGTAAAAATTAAAACTTATTTAATTATCACATAACTTCTGCAAATTTAAAATCACAACAACTTTAACATATGTAAATACACACCTAATTGTTCATTACAATACCAAAACACTATTGAGGGTATCCTCTCAGTAGGATCCCTCACAGGCATAAAATTAATAACAGATGTACTTAGCGGAAATATAAAAATATAGCTGGTGCGGAAATATAAAAATCTCCTTAGACACACTGCCCTGATCAATGTACCCTCCAGACTTCTAATCGAACCAAGGATCACAAAATACGAACATGGGGTAGACCTATCATCAGCGGAAGGTCGTAGTAAGTTACGGTTCCATCCAACATAACTAACGTCATCCTCAAGTCAATATATTCATTCTCACCCTTATTCTCAGAGTCTACCGTACCTCTAGTCTCTTGATCAACGTAACCCTCCATCCTGTCACCATCCCTCATTTACGGAAACCAAGGAGTTCACCTACACACATACATTAAACATAGGGGTTACATGAAGGTGTTCTATCATCCAAAAAGTGGTGAGAAGAGTCATAGTATATTATACAGGTATTATCATAGACAATCAACACATTATATTACTAATGGTAATCATCCTCAAGTCAATATATATCATTCTCTACCCTTTTTCTCGTGTATTATCTTAACACGTATACCTCTCTAATATTCCATTCACTTTGTCTTTGTGTTTATACCTAACACCTCCCACCCCCCCCACCATCACACCCCCCAATCCCTGAATCGTCATTGGTTTTTCAGAAAAGGTTTCCAATGTGATTTTGGTCTTGTCGATTACTCGACTACTAGTAGGGTTTAGGTCGCCCTACACAATTATTATATAATCTACTACTTATCCATTCCGACGATAGGTTGGTTCTTTTCCCCCACCTGGGTTATCACCGGACTCCCGAACTCGAAGCTCCTCGTTGTCACACCACAAAGTACTAACTCCACCTTCTGCGAAGGTAAGGAGATTAGATGCTCGAAGAGGTATACCACAAACATCCTCATTTCCTCTGCGATGGAAGTCTAAGGTTATGAACACAAAATCACAAGTTAAAATCAAATAAGAACACTAAACCACAAGGTATAGGTTCGACCAATACTAGTTCTTAGGGTTAGAGATTCCCGAAAATTATACAACTCATGGATTTATGATCCTTAAGTGTTAGGAGTTCATAAACAATGATCAGTTAACAAAGTTGAATTAAAACCCACTAAGTTATAAACTTAGGGTATTCGGCCAAAACTAGTAAAATAGGCTAGCATTCACTAAACTTTCCAATCTCTTAGGTTTAGCATCCATATGTATTAAGGAGCTCAAAACCATGATCATTTTGAAAAAAATAAGAACAAAGTATCCTAGGTCCATAACCTTCTAGGTTCGGCCTTCATAGGATTTATAGGTTAGAAGTCTTTAAACTTTCCAATCTCTTAGACTTAGCATCCAAATATCTTATGGATCTCAAGTCCATGATCATTTTGGAAAACAATGGAAACTTAAACATTCCAATCTCTTAGACTTAGCATCCAAATATCTTATGGAGTTCAAGTCCATGACCATCTTGGAAAAATGAAAGTAATACATCCTAGCTTTAATAACATAGAATAAACAAGTTAGAAATCCTTAAACTTTCCAATCTCTTAGACTCAGCATCCAAATATCTTATGGAGCTTAAGTCCATGATCATTTTGGAAAAATAAAAACTCAAACATCCTAGCACCTAAACACCAAGTTTCGGCCATCATAGGACGATGAGGAAAATATTCTTTGTTTAACAATAACTCTTAGGTTTAGAATCACAAGGTATTAAGAGTTCTAAATCCATGATCATACTTGGAAAGTTGAAACATAGTATCCTAGGCTTACTTATTCATATTTTCAGCCATCATAGGATCAAGCTATCAAAACTTCCAAGATTTATAGATTTAAGATCAATGGATAGTTAGAAACTCAAACACATGATCATATTCCAAAAGTTGAAACAAAAACTTCCTAGATCACAAATGCAAGCATTCTGCCTTCATTGGAAGAGAAAGGTAGAGATTTTTGTTTTACACAACCTCTTAGTATGTGAAAATATAAGTTAATACAAGACTATAGAAAGTGGTTTCAACTCAAAAGGAGTTTTCTACCATTTTAGAGAGATTTTAGAAGTTTAAAGTATATAAAGAACACATAAAGTAAACTAAGAAATAAAAGATGAAACTTGCAAAAAGGTTTATATGAGAGCATTACTCTTAGTATAAGGAAGAACTTTAATGAAGAACTTAAGTAGAAAATATGAATAAAAACTAAAGCTTTAAGAGCTTGAACTTTTAGAAGAAAGAAGAAGATGAAGGTTTAATGGAGGTTGAAGGAGGAAGATGATGAAGTGAAAATGAAAGGGGTATATATAGAGAGGGGAGAGAGTGGCACGAAATTGAGGAGAGAGGAATGAGCTTGGAGAGCAAGTTTTGACCTTGTGCCTTATTTGGTTGAAGAGGAAAGAGAAAAATAGGTTTTTAGAATATAATATAATATATTTCAAAAAGTCCATCATGACCACTTTTTAGGAGGTAACTTAGGCCATACCTCTAGTGAGTCACCTCACTCCCTATCTCACCTCAAGCCTTTTATGTCTCCTATTCTGCTCCATTTCGTACCCGGTTGCATTTCCGATCGTAATTCTTCCGATGTTTTCGCCCGAATAAAATATTATATTTTATTTTTGAACGAAAATTTTCAAAATAACCAAAGTTGAAGGAAACATAATAAAAACACTAACTATCTCGTTCATGGGTCAAAATTAGGTTTTCTGCATAGTAAACTTGTTTTGGCAGTGAAAACGAAAACCGCTTTCGTCTGAATTTTCAACCGAAAATTTTACCGTAACCCTCTACCATAAAGTAGACTATGAATATGATTTTATTTTAATCAAAAACCCTTTCTAACTCTCAAATTTAAAATATAATTTAATTATATTTTAATCGGTTGAACAGCATCATTAAAATCAGGCTGTTACAGAAGACCGCAGAAAAGGTCCTCCAAAGCGGATTTTATTGGCCTACTCTCTTCAAGGATGCACACACATTTGTGGAAAGATGTGATCGTTGCCAAAGGGTTGGAAACATCTCAAGGCGGCATGAACTCCCTCTTCAATGTATGCTTAAAGTAGAAATCTTTGATGTTTGGGGGATAGATTTCATGGGACCATTCACACCTTCCTTCTCTTACCAATACATTTTGGTAGCGGTTGACTATGTGTTGAAGTGGGTGGAAGCAATACCAACAACAACGGATGATGCGCTGGTAGTCATGGATTTCTTAAGGCGCAACATTTTCTCAAGGTTTGGTGTCCCGAGGGTCTTGATTAGTGATGGTGGTTCCCATTTTTGCAACAAACAAATGAGCCACCTACTTGAGAAATATGGGATCACAAGATAGCAACTCCCTACCATCCACAAACAAGGGGGCAAGTTGAAATCTCCAACCGTGAATTGAAGCGCATTCTTGAGAAAACTGTCAACTCTTCACGGAAGGATTGACCAAGGAGGTTAGATGATGTTTTGTGGGCCTATAGGATTGCTTTCAAGACACCAATTGGAAGATCTCCTTACAACTTGGTGTTTGGAAAGGCGTGTCATTTGCCGGTAGAGTTAGAACAAAGGTCTTATTGGGCAATCAAAGAGCTTAATTATGATTTGAAAAATGTCGGTGAAAAAGGCTACTTGACTTGAATGAATTGTCAGAAATCCGCATGCAAGCATATGAGAATGCAAGGATCTACAAGGAGCAGACAAAGGTATGGCATGACAAGCACATCTTGCCCAGGAAATTTGAACCGCCAGTGGGTACTTCTCTACAACTCAAGGTTGAGACTCTTCCCGGGAAAGTTGAAATCAAGGTGGTCCAGACCCTTCAAGGTCCTCAAGGTTTTTCCACATGGAGCAGTAGAGATAGAAGGGCACAAAGATATTATCAAGGTGAATGACCAAAGGCTCAAGCACTACTATGGAGAACCACTTCCAACGGATCACCAAAGTCTCATATTGACTTAGCCCTAGTGGGGCTATGACCGTCAGGCTCGGGACGTTAAACAAGCGCTACGTGAGAGGCAACCCAAGCGTTATATCCTTTTTATGCATATATCGAGTCTTAAGAACTAAAAAGTGTCTTCATATAGGGTCCTTATTTAGAAAATTGAATTAGGAAAGCATTTAGGACTTAGTTGCATTTAGGAATTAGAGGGCATAATTCCTTTTTGGCTCGTCTCACGAGCAGGAATTCGCCTCGTGAGCCAAAGGGATGTCAAATTCCCTGTTTCCTACTCGCCTCGCGAGCCTGGAAAACACAGGAAAGTTTATTTTGGCTAGCTCACCCTGCGAGCCTGAAGGACAGAATCATAGAGGTTTGATCCTCTGTCTGCCTCGCGTCGCGAGCACCTCGTTGGCCTCACGAATCTGGGCAGTTTGAAGATGGGCTGAAATTCCAGATTTGCCCCATGAGACACTCCTAGCCTCGCGAATTTGGGAATATGAGGTGCATAATTTCCAGATTAGCCTCGCGAATACTGGTTCGCCCTACGAAACCCAAAATTAGGGTTTCTGATTTGGGGATTTTTTAATATTCGCCTCGCGAATAGACGTTCGCCTTGCAAACGAGGGAATTTTATACGCCTCGCGAGCAGAGAAGAATCACTTGGTTTCAAAGACTTTCAAATTCTCTTATCTCTCTCCCGGGTGCGCGATTTAGGGGCATTTTTCTCACTCAATTTCATCACAATCTTACTCTAACACTCTCAATCACACTCACGAGGTAATTTTCAATCTTTCCAACCCTGTTTTCTTTGATTTTGGTAAGAATTTCAAGAACTCCTATCATTCCAACTTTCTGAGTTTTGAATACTCTGATATGCATTGTTTAATGTTCTTGATTTTGATTCTTGTTATGTGCCTAAATGATGAATATGTATGAAGGAGTGTTGTGGAAAAATAGTGAAAATGAGATTTATGAGAGTCTTCAATTTTTCAGATCATGATATATGTCTCTGATTTTAATGTGATGAACTGAACTGAACTGCTTTGATTAGAAACCTGAGTTTGGGGTATTTCCGAGTATTTGTTAGAGATAATGCATGCTAGGTGGCTTTGGGTTCAAGAACGAATTTCTGTGTTCTTGACTGTTAATTAGATGTTTGATATATGTTTGTTAATAACTAGGAATGGTTTTATGAATTCTTGGTTATTTGTACATACTGTTATAAACTGTTTTGGGAATCATCTGATTTTCATGTTATGGCCCCACCAAAGAATGCTGAGAAACAGTAGGTTAAGCGCAAGAAGCACCAATCTATTTAGGGGGATGACCTGTTGTTCTCTGAGGGACCTGGTTCCTCTTCTCGAGATGCTTCCTATGCTCCTAGCTTCCGTTCTTCGCTTCATGCAAAGCATTGGGAGTTGGTGACGTAGAAGAAGATAGTCCTGGAGATGAGGGTGGTCCTTGTTGGGAACACCTATGCGGCAATCTGTGGACAGATTAACACCAGGGGTTGGGGTATGTTGGCTGATCTTCCTCGTACTGGTTTAGGAATTTTTTGCCAACGCTCACAGCCCTGACATTGATGGCCCCAGGTGCATCTCTATGGTCAGAGGCGAAACCCATCACTTGGGGGGATCGGAGTGAGCATCAGATGATGCCGACAATGGAGAGCTTAGCTACTGAGATTTAGGAGACCTGCTGCAGGCCAGGGGCCCAGTGGGAGATAGTGACCTCTGGGAACCTACTGAGGTTGAGGAGAGAGGATTTGACACCTGTGGCCCGGGTTCGGTCGGCATTCGTACACGCCAACCTGATGGTTAGCTCTCACGAGTCTACCATTACTGCTGCCCAGGCCCACCTCATTTACACGATTATGAAGGAGAAGACCATCGATGTTGGGGCCATCATTGCCCAGAACATTCAGCAGAAGGCCAACTCGAGGGTGTTGAAGGAGGTTTTAGCCCACGGGTTCCTGATCACTGAGATGATCTGCAGAGCAGGTGTGCCAGTGACTGATGGGGTAGAGAAGATACCCCATCAACCGATCGACAGAGAGTACATCCGTCGCCACTGCTTTGTGGATCCTGCAACCATTAGGAGACAACCGGGACAGCCCCCTCAGAGGCCACATTTAGTAGATATGGTTTTGCTCTTGCAAAACTAGCAGGCAGAGAGGAGGTCCCATGAGGTGCTTCAGGACTTCTTCCGGGAGATGTCGCTGGCTCAGTAGGAGGGACGGGTACCTTTTTACCATTCTGAGGAGGAGTTAGCATTTCGACTTGGGTGGTAGGACTATCCTGGGAACTAGGATGCTATGCCACAGGGTGGTGCCTGAGGTACCGGTGGATGATGAGGCAGCAGCAGCCCAGGGTGACCCGGTGGATGATATTGACTTTTAGTAGTGATCCTGACCTTCCCCGGTTTTATTTTGAGTTCTAGCTATTATATTTTGATTCGATATGGTTGTACCTATTGATAGCTAGAAACTTATATTACTTTGATACCTTGTGCACTATTTTTGACTTGTATATATATCTTGTGGTGCATGTTTAGTTTAGTTTTTCTTTTAAATTTTTAAATTTTTGATTATATTATTGACCATTGTTTTACTTGTGGATAATTAGATGCAATTCACAATCTCTCTGGATCACCTCGAATTCCAAAACATCAAAGATGCGATCCGAGTTAGACGAATCTCATTCCTGGAAATTGAAACTTTAACTGATGATCAAAGGGAAAAGATTCTAGTGGGTTCCTATCCCAGATTCGATTCATCGCGTTTGGAATTTTGTCGGGTACGAATGAGTATTCTCGGATTGAGATTTGTAAGGATGTTGAAATGAGAGCAAGAGAATTTCTACCGTGCATTAGTGATGGACATAAATGGTATGATGAGTTGATCGAAAATAAGATAAGGAAGCCAAATGTGATCCCGTTTCTGGAGGTAGAGAGCTATACCGAGGAAGAAGCGGAAAGATGGGATTGGACTTGGTTGGAAACTCTTAAGAGCGTGAATGACTATGCATGGCTAAAGATGGAAGAGGCTAGACTTGCTAAGATAGCATTGGAAGGAAATCCGGAAGAAGAATTAAAAGCGGAGGAAAAAGAGAAGGAGTCCCCTCGGACTCCTTGAGCTAACATTTCTTGAACACATCTCCTCTCTTTTTCTTTTATTTCCCTTCTCTCTCCTACTCTATCAATTCTTGTTGCTTGTTAATAATTGGTCAATAAGAAGGGGAAAAAATTATAGTGTCATTGAGTCTAGTTGGTAAGTTTATGGATTAAATTGAATGCAACTTGGTTGAATGCATGAGTTTTTGTGAAAAACACTTTGATGAACCCCCATCGATGTTTTGAAAGTTCAAATCCCCATGTGAAAATCGAAAATAAGAGCTTAGAGGATTTTCGTTATGATTGCATGACTTATAATACGTTTGGGGTGAAAGGGGTGCACATTCTAGGAATTGTATCTCGGTCAAACAATTTACGAAAATAAATGGGTGAGAATTTGAGCCTCCTTCATTGTTGTAATTGAGTGAATCACGTTAAGTCACATTTTTCCTGGATTTGCTTGAATCTCTTCATGGTTTGCATATTTATATGTTGCATCATATGATCTAGGTGATTTTTCTTTGAATTAGCTACTTAGCCTAAATGAACCAACCTTGATGCATGTTCCCTAGTTAGCCACATTTAGCCTTAAAGCTTATTGTTCTTTATGACCTTACGATACATGCCATTGATCCAGAAAAACCATGATATCTCAATCCCAGGATTTAGGAGAGCATGGAATTCTTAGCAATGTAAGTGTTTTTTGGAAACTAAGTTTGGGGTGGCTACAAGGTTTATCATGTTATTTTGGTTGAGAATAGGAAAAAGTAAAAAGATGTGAAAAACGAAAAGGGTAGTAGCCACCCAAAGTAAGAAAAAAAAAACAGAAAAAGAAATGAGAGCAAGATCAAAAAGTACAAATTGCACATTTCAAGCTCTCATAAATCTCGGGGACTTACCCTTGATCCTTTGAATATCTCACCTTGAGCCATGCCACATTACAACCTTGGAAAGAACTTTTGATGTTGCATACATGTTTTTGTGGGAACTATGTTGAGATGAAAATCAAATCTAAGGAAAATGCACTTAACTGTGAAAACAGTGGAAATTTCTACAACCTAGACAAATTGAGCGGAAGAGTGAATTACTAAATGCCCTTTGTGGGGAAGGCAATTGTTTGAATTGGTGATCTTCCTTTTGTGTGTATGTTAGATCTCTTGCTTAGAGTAAAGATTGCATTGATAATGAATTTCTATTTTGCTCAAAAGTAGATGCATGTGGGGATTATTATAATGAATAATGGGGGGACATCAATTTGAAAAAGAAATTGTAACCAGTTCACGAAAGCTCGATTAAATTTGATTGGGTCCATGAATCTTACCTTGTTTTAAGTCTTTTTGATTTTTGGTTTGCTTGGGGACAAGCAAAGTTTAAGTTTGTGTATTTTGATAAGCCTTCAGCTTGTCTAGTTTTATAGCTAGAAAGTCTAATGTTTTTATGCCAATTGAGCAATTTAACCTCACTAATCACCCAAATTTGACTATTTTTGTCCCTACGCAACACTTTGAGTCTCTTAGATAATTTTTAGGAAATTTTGGTTAATTTTGAGTCAATAAAGCATTAAAATGTTACTTTTACATTTTAGGTTAAAAGTGAAGCTTGAGAAAGCTAGGAAACTTTAAGAAAACAAGCTTAAAGGCAAAAAAACATATTCGCCTCGCGAACAAGTACTCACCTCACGAGACAGCAGCAAATTGAGAGGAAACATGCCACCATTCATCCTCGCCTCGCGAGCCTGACACAAGGAAGCTGAAGACCATTCAGGCTTGCCTTGCGAGAAATGTCTCACCTCGGGAGCATTCAAAATCAGGTTGAGCCAAAACGTAAGGATCACCCCGCGAGCGCACGCAGACCTAGCCCTCTATAATTAGATTGTTTTTGTGTAGATTGAGAAGTTTTGGAATAGAGACCTAATCCTAGTTTCTTTGGAGCTGCGTCTCCCATTGTTTTACATAGTTTTCTTCTTGTTATAATGATTTATTTCTCTTCTTTTGTTTTGGTTATTGTTACTATGAGGAACTAATCCTCTTTTCTGAGGAAACGATGAAGCCGCTCATGACGATATAGTTAATCCAATGTGGTGACTTCATATTCCCTTCTCTTGATTTCTTGTTTCCTAATTCTGTGTTTAATGTGTTGATCAAAAGGCCCTTGGTTAACTAGTCTAGTGCTTTAAACTGGAAGGAGATTCGTGCTTAGGACTTGGGTTAGGAACACCAATTGAGTATGACTAGGAATAGAGTAGGAGATTGGTGCAATCGCGAAAGGGTGCCAAGAGCTTAATAAAATCTAACTGTGGGTTATCGGATTGGAAGATAGGTAATTAGCATGTTTAAGTATTTCCTTTTGAACATCGGAAGAGATTTTAGGATAATTGAGGGTTCCGATTGGTAAATAAATTGAACATAGGGACAAGAGAATAATCACTTGGGTATCTTGCATGATTGGGTAGGTGGATTCGTGACCTTAGAAGCCTTAATCTTAATTTGAATCTCATTGTTATCTGTTAGTTTAGATAATTGATATTTGATAATTGATTTGTTACTGATAATTCTCTCTCTTCATAACAAACTAACTTGTTTACCTGGTCAAACTGCTTTGAATTCCCTTGAATTTTGGTATAATTGGTCGCCCAATCCCTATGTTTGATCTCGGTAACTACTTACCATGTTTTATTACTTATTTCGATCCAGTACACTTGTCGGAGTCCCATCAGTATGCAGAGCAGACAAAAATTGACTGCCATATGAACAACATAGGAGATGTCCGATCGGGTAACTTTAATCAGACTTCCTACTAGCTGACGCTAAAGAATGGCATCATCGAATAAAGTACCATCCCGAGGAGTAAACAAAACATTGGGTTCAAGAGGAGTGTGTTCTTTTTACAATCAGTGAGGCCTGCTCGAGAGACAAGATTGGAAGCATACTTAGCCTGTGAGACAAATAGGCCATCACTAGAAGATAAAACTTCAAGCCCCGGAAAGTATCTTAACGGTCCAAGATCCTTCATCTCAAAATGGTTACACAAGAGCTACTTAAGCTTAGCATTGTCAATAGAATCACTGCCAGTAATAATAATATCATCGACGTAGAGAAGCAAGACAACAGTACCATTTCTATCTTCCGAGTAAAAAGAACATAATCATTAGCACTGGAAGAGAAACACAACTGACTAATAGTTCTATGAAATTAAGCAAACCAGGCATGTGGTGCTTGTTTGAGGTCGTAGAGAGCCTTGCGAAGATGACAAACCTTGTTCACTGGATAAGTATATCCTGGAGGAGGACGCATATAAACCTCTTCTTATGACTCTCCATTAAGGAACACATTTTTACACCCATTTGAACAAGTGACCCTTGGCGAGTGGCTGCAATGGCAAGAAGAGTTCGAACAGAGGTGATGCGTGTAATAGGGGCAAATGTTTCTTCATAATCAATACCATTCTCTTGAGTGAACCCTTTTGAAATTAGACGAGCTTTGCACAGCTCAATAGAACCACTAGATTGAGTTTTTATTTTATATACCCATTTGCATCCTACAAGAGGCTTACCAGAAGGAGGATCAACAAGGTCCCAGGTGTGAGTATTCTTTAATGCCCGTAACTATTCCTACATAGTTTGCTACCAATTAAGGTCTGTAAAGGCTTCCTTATAGGATTGTGGTTCATGGAGGTGAAGTATAATAGAAAAACAAAGGTAATCACGAAGGTAGGTAGGTGGATTTCTTACCCTAGGAGGACACTCAATGGTGGGAGGTGCAAGATTAACGACCAGAATAACATCATCGGAAGCAGATGGAACATCGGAAGAGACTGGAAGCTCGATCACTGGAAGGATCTACATCTGTTTCACTAGGAAAATAGTCAACATCGGGGTTAGTAAAAAATGGAGTGGTAGTGGACGGGATTCACTTAAACTTGGACAAAGAAGTGAACATTATATGTTCCTAGAAGACAATATGACAGAAGATACATATATGTTGAGATATTGGATCCCAACAACGGTAACCTTTGCGTTCAGTGCCATAACCGAGAAAACAACAAAGACAGTCACGAGGGTTTCTTAATACCACAAATTCCTTCTAAGGGAAACAAAAGGACATATAAGAACGACCCTTCACTTAGGGTTTCTCAAGCAAACATCAAAACTAAATTAAACCACATACAGATCTACCCTATGCTATGATGGTGGTTAGTCTCCCCCATACCTCTTGTCCCTCACTAAAAAGGGTGCCACAGTTTTGAGAGGGTAAAACCTAGCAAGACAAGATCATTCCACAAAGTATGATGTACACGGTTAAACAACAAGGAAATGGAGAAGAAAATGCTAAGGGATCCTTACTTTGAAAAGGAAGATTGATGAGCTAAGGGTTTGATGTCCTTAGGTTAGAATACCCATTTTTGCTAAAGAGATCCAAATGTAAAATGATGTGAAATAACTTGTGTTCAAATGGTTGAGGGGAGTGTGAATATGCTCTTGGTTTCTCAAGAGATCAAGTGGATGATGAGTTATGGTGTTGGATAGAAAATACCCATTTTGAAAACTTGCTCCAAATGAAAAATGGTGTGAGATAACATAGGATTAGATGACGTAGAGGAGTGAGATTATGGTGTTAGTTTTTCAAATGAGCATATGATGGTGAAGCTATGGAGATGGCCGAAATCTTAGAAAAGAAGGAAGGAAGAGGACTTTGGCTCTTGGAGAAGATGATGTCGTAGAAAAATGAAAGTGAGTTTGTGTGTGAAGGAGGTGTGGCTGTGTGATTTAAAGTAAGGAGGGGAGGGTAGTGTTGCTATTTTAGCTATTAACTTTGGTGGGTAATCATGGTTCAATGGTAGGTTAGTAATTAGGGTAAAGTGTGACAACTTGTCACACCGGGGTCACATCATTGACTCTATGTCTTGCACTTCCCAGTGTTCTACTTCCGCTACTGCTTTGCCCCCAGTTCCATTTTTATCCAGACACCCTAGATTGGCACGTATTTCAAGATTTTCGGTCCCGAAATTAAAATTAGCGGACCCTATTAAAATAATAATATTTTCATCGGCTCCGCCTAAAAATAACACAGAGGCTCAAAATATTATTTATTATTCACTTTCCTCAGACATATACCGGCTCAAGGAATTCACAATTTACAGTGTAAGTTCATACCGGGTGTTAAAACGGTCCGGTTCTTATTTGAGTTTTTAATTCGAATTCTGTTGAATTCTCAAGTATAAGAAATAAAAATTATTTATAATTGTTAAATTGTATATCTTAAACAATTTAGTTACAGAATTAATTAATAAACATATAAAGCATTTTTTGGGGCGTAACAATTGTACCCGGGTTACCTGGGTATATTTGCTTAAGCATAAAAGTGATGTGTTTGACGTGTTTCTTTTATCAGATGGTAGTCACATAATTTAATACCTACATAAAGGTCATTAGATCCGACAATGGATGGGAATATTTTAAGACAGAATTAATAGAGTTCATGAACTCTAATGGCATTATCCATCAAACTACATGCCCTTATTCACCCCAACAAAATGGAGTGGCTTGAAATAGACAACTATAAACACGAGAAGGGGGGTTGAATTGTGTTTATCAGAATTTAAGCAAAGCTGAAATCTTTTCGCAAAAAAAAAGCTAGATTTGGACGAGTGGAAGAATACAGGATGGATGGATGACTTTTGAAAATACACCACTGATAGACGCAAGAAAAACAAAAGCAATTAAAGAGTTTACGAAAGAGAGATTAACACGGTGATTTATCCTGGTTCACTCTTAAAATCAAAGAGCTACGTCCAGTCCTTGACAGCACCAAGATTAATCTACTATAACTGATAAGGTTATAGACTCAAGTATTATTTGCACACCTAGCCTCTTCAGGCTCAAGACAAGTATTATTTGCACACCTAGCCTCTTCAGGCTCAAGACAAGTATTATTTTCACACCTAGCCTCTTCAGGCTCACTTAGGTTTGTTTGAGAGATTGGGTTTGTAAAAAAATACTTCTCACAAGCAGATCTTTCACTAACACTCAGAGAGTGGTTTAAATGTGAATTCTAGGAAAGTCTGCGTAATAACTTCAAATGTTTGAAGAATACAGAATGAAAGAATTAATGAGCAGAGTAATGACGTTTTAATGCAGTGTGTATTCTCTATGTCTTCATCTTCAATGACTTCTGTATTTATAGTCTTCAAACATTTAGGATCCGTTAGAGACATTCTCTTAGATGTTGGCTTCAAGCAGAACTTCATTAAATGCAATAGAGTCGTTCTGAGCACCCATTAATGCAATACAGTCGTTCTGAGTAGCCATTAATGCAATAGGAACATTGGTTGTACTCTAACATGTAGGATCATGTCTTTAAGCATTGAGATACAGCCATGTCAGAGTTGGACAGAGAGCTTTTTGTACTTTGCTGAGTACACTCCCCTTTTTGTGGAATAAAGCATGTTGGACGCATTCTTTTAGATTATCCATGGTTGCTTGAGAGAGTAGTCTTCTGACTTTTCTTGATAATCGTGAAACTGAGTAGGAGAGAAGACTTCAAGTTTCTTTCTGGCTTTTTAAAAAAAACAATTCTGATAATCCTCAAAGAATTTGCGTTCATAATATAAGTGCTTCCATCTTGAAAATAATCACGTCTATCTAGTCATTTGAGTTTTCATTCGGGCTAGTAGATGAGCTTCATATTAAGGACTCAGCAAGCCTAAAGACTAGTGGACGAGCGCTTCTGTCACCTTTAGTGGACGAGCACTTCTATTACTCTAGTGGACGAGAGCCTCTGTTACTTTAGTGGACGAGAGTCTCTGTTACTTTAATAATGGACAAGAGCTTCTGTTACTTTACTGGACGAGAGTCTTAGTTACTCTGGTGGACGAGAGTCTTAGTTACTCTGGTGGACAAGAGTCTTAGTTACTCTGGTGGACGAGAGTCTTTTGCCACGTCATTGGACGGATACAATTTGACCTTAATGGACGTGCTGATCTAATACTTTAATGGACATTCTATTCTTATACTTTAATGGATGCGCTGTTCTGATATTTTAATGGACAAGCTCCAAGTGTCGCGTCATTGGACGGATAATTCTGAATCCTCACTGGACGGACTTTTTGATACTTTGATGGACACGCTCCAAGTGCCACGTTAGTAGACGTATAATTCTGATACCTCACTGGACGGACTTTTCTGATACTTTGATGGACGCGCTATTCTGATACTTTAAGTAGACGCGGCCTTATGTTATTTTAAGTAGACGCGGCCTTCTGATATTTTTAGTAGACATGACCTTCTGATACTTTTAGTGGACCTTCTGATACTTTTAGTGGACTTGGCCTTCTGATACTTTTAGTGGACGCGGGTTTCTTTCTCTTGCGTTTTGGACAAGCGCTTCAAACACTACAGTGCTGGACGTTTGTTTAAAAACACTTGTGTGTTGGACGTGAGTTTTTATCTTCAAACAGTGTTGGACGAATGATTCTCTTATTTAATCTGCACACTCGATATATAGGTTAGCAACCAATATGAAGGTTAATTAAATCATTAACCAATGTTTAGTTCTCATCAAAACTTAGGGAAATGCACATCAGACATGTTAGAGACTTAACAATCTCCCCCTTTTTGATAATGACAAACATTGAGATGATTTAATGAACCTCATAAAATATCAACAAAAAAAAAATCATATATAGACAGGTTGAAATTTTCTTAAGTGTGAACAGGTCATATCATATTCATTCTATTTCTCCTATTCTCCCATTCCCTCTATTCATTTCACCTTTTCTCCCCATTTTGTCAATATCAAAAAAGGTTATCAAGTTTTATTTATGAGATATGTTAAAGGCAAGATAACATGTTAAGAAAATCATAGTAATGCAGCAAGCATATTAGACATATTCCACTTAACTTATTGTATCATTACTCCCCCTGAACTAATGCTTAGTTGAAAGAACATGTATATAGGAGTAATGATAGATTTAGCATAGACTCGTTACATTCATACATGTCATTCAACAATGCAATGCATGTTTAGATTATCTCTAATAAATAAAAACCTTTCTTCTGCGAGGGGTTTAGTGAAAATATCAGCCCATTGATTTTCAGTTTTAACAAACTTAATATCAAAAATGCCTTTATGAACATAATCCCTAATGAAATGATGTTTGATTTCAATATACTTAGCCTTAGAATGCTGAATTGGATTTTTAGTTAAGCATATAGCACTGGAATTATCACACCATACAGATATGTTATGTTCATAAATAGAGTAATCCTCAAGTTGATGTTTTACCCATAAGAGTTGAGAGCAGCAACTAGCAGCATAGATGTATTCTGCTTCAGCAGTAGATAGGGCAATGGTTGTATGCTTCTTGCTTGACCATGAGACTAAACTTGCTCCAATGAAGTGACATCCTCCACTGGTGCTTTTTCTTTCTATTCTGTCTCCAGAAAAATCAGCATCACAATATCCCACTAATCTGTATTCTTTTGATCTTAAATACAGCAAACCAAGATTAGTAGTTCCAAGCAAATATCTAAATATTCTTTTTACAGCCTTAAGATGAGATTCTCTAGGATCAGATTGGAATCTAGCACACATACAGACACTAAATTGAATGTCAGGTCTGCTTGAAGTTAAGTACAGTAGAGAGCCAATCATACCTCTGTAGACAGTTTTATCTACCATTTTACCTTCATCATCTTTGCTTAGTTTTGCATTGGGTTGCATAGGGGTTTTCACGAGCTTTGCATTTTCCATTTTGTATTTCTTGAGTATCTCCTTGGTATATTTTTGTTGATGAATGTAAATTCCATCACTTGTTTGCTTGATTTGTAATCCAAGGAAGAACTTCAATTCTCCCATCATGCTCATCTCAAATTCAGCTTGCATTAGACTTGAAAATTCCTTGCACAGCTTTTCATTAGTTGCTCCAAAAATAATATCATCAACATATATTTGAACTATAGTAAAGTTCTCTTTAGAGCATTTTTTGAACAGAGTAATGTCTACTTGTCCTCTAGTAAAACCATTATGCATGAGAAAAGAACCGAGTCTATCATACCATGCTCTAGGTGCTTGTTTCAAACCATATAATGACTTTTTAAGTTTGAAAACGTGATCTGGTTTATTAGTATCCTCAAAACCAGGGGGTTGTTTAACATACACTTCTTGTTCAATTATACCATTTAGAAAAGCACTTTTTACATCCATTTGAAACAGGGTAATTTGGTGTTGTGCAACATATGACATTAAAATGCGTATGGCTTCTATTCTAGCTACAGGTTCAAAGGTTTCAGTATAATCAATACCTTCTTGTTGGTTATAGCCTTGAGCTACTAACCTTGCCTTATTTCTGACAACTTTACCATCTTCATCCAATTTGTTTCTGAAGACCCATCTTGTTCCAATAATTGACTTGTTTTTAGGCTTAGAGACAAGAGTCCAGACATCATTTCTGGTGAACTGGTTAAGTTCTTCTTGCATAGCAAGAATCCATCTTTCATCCTCAAGAGCTTCTTCAATGCGTTTAGGCTCCAAATCTGAAATAAAGGCCACATTGCTTGATTCTCTTAATGTGGATTTGGTTCTTACTCCCTCAGAAGGATTTCCAATAATAAGATCCTTAGGATGATGAGTGTTGAACTTCCAATCCCTTTTGAGATCATCATGAAGATCTTGACTTGTCTGCTGACTCGTTTGTTCCACTTGTCTTTCAGCCTCAGGCACAGGTTCTGTTTTGGTTAGATCGGGTTGTTGACTTTCTGACTTGTTTATATCAAGACCTGTAAGATCATCTTCTATATCTGATAGTTCTTTATCAGTCTTTAAACCATCATTGAATTTAACATGAAAAGATTCTTCAATAATACAAGTTCTTGAATTGTAAACTCTAAAAGCCTTAGACTTTTCAGAATATCCTACGAAAATACCTTTATCTACCTTAGAATCAAACTTTCCAAGATTATCTTTGGTATTCAGAATAAAACATTCACATCCAAAAGCATGAAAGTAAGATATGTTGGGCCTTTTTCTTTTTCCACAATTCATAAGGAGTCCTTTTTAGAAAAGGCCTAATAAGTATTCTGTTTTGTACATAGCAAGCAATGTTTACAGCTTCTGCCCAGAAGTACTTAGGGAGATTATTTTCATTGAGCATAGATCTAGCCATCTCTTGCCGATATCTGTTCTTTCTCTCAACCACTCCATTTTGCTGTGGAGTTCTAGGAGCAGAGAAATTGTGAGAGATTCCATTCTCCTCACAGAACTGTCTAAACTGCTCATTTTCAAATTCTCCCCCATGATCACTTCTAAGGGTAGAAATACAGAAACCTTGATCATTTTGTACTCTTTTGTAGAATACTGAGAAAGCCATAAAAAGACTCATCCTTGTGTGTTAGGAAGAGTACCCATGTGTATCTAGAATAGTCATCAACTATGACAAATCCATATTTTCTTCCATCCAGGGTTGCAACACTAACTGGTCCAAACAGATCCATGTGTAACAACTGAAGAGGTCTAGAGGTTGATATTTGGTTTTAAGATTTGAAACTTGATTTTATCTGTTTACCTCTCTGACATGCATCACACAAGACATCTTTCTTAAAGCTAATATCAGGCAATCCTCTCACGAGATTATTCCTTTTTAATTCAGAAATTAGTTTCATACTTGCATGTCCTAGTTTCTTATGCCATAACCATCTCTCATCCTCTTTAGACATCAGACAGGTTACACTTTGATCTGAGAGATCAGATAGTTCAATCTTATAAAGATTTTGTTACCTTTTAGCTAAAAAGAAGGTTTTGCCACTACAGTCTTTAACTATGCATACATCCTTGGTAAAGGAAACATCAAAACCACTATCACATAATTGACTTACGCTAACCAGGTTGTGTCTTAATCCTTTAACCAAGAGAACATTAGATATAGAGGGAAGAGGGGGTTTACCACCAATAGTACCAATTCTTATAACCTTCCCTTTCTGATTCCCTCCGAAGGCAACGTGTCCTCCTTTCTTAAGTTGGAGGTCTAGGAACATAGACCTTTCTCCTGTCATATGTCGCGAGCAGCCACTTTCCAGGTACCAGCAGTGGTGTTTTCTTTGTTTTGTTGAGGACATCTGCAACAGAGATTATTTGATCTTTAGGTACCCATATTTTTCTGGGTCCTTTTCTGTTAGTTCTAGGAGTCTGTGAGGACTTCCTTCTCTTCTTATGGATACACTTAGACATAACATGCGCAGTTTTTCCACAGAAGTTACAAATAGGTGTTGATTTGGTTACAATTGACTTAACAGATACTTTAGAAGCTTTAGTTGATACTTTATGATGTGTCTGATGGACATATCCAATACCTTCTTTGTTAAGAGAGTGCTTCTGACTACCAAGTAGCTTAGTCAGATTGTCTCTACCATTAACAAATTTGGCAAGATCAGAAGTGAGCTCTTCCACTTTCTGTTGAAGTTTTTCAACTTCTTCAGATGGTGATGTTTCACTTGAGATCTTAGCTTCATTAGATTTTTCAGTCTTCAGCTCACTGTTTTCTTTAGCCAGCTTCTCGCACTCTTGAGATTTCTGTTTATGCTCACTGGTGAGCTTTACATACTCTCTCTCGAGGGATTTGAAGGATTTAGATAAGCAGTTGGATTCCTCCATCAACTCCTCATAGGCATCAAGTAATTCCTCATAGTCAGGATGTACCTCATCATCAGAGTCTGAGTCAGTGTTGGCCATCAAATAGAGATTGGCTTCTTACTCAGTTTCTTCATCAGAAGATGTTGACTCCAGATCCTCCCAAGTAGACATCATTCCTTTCTTCTTCTTCTTGAAGAATTTCTTAAAAGGGGCCTTCTTGAGTTGAGGACATTCAGCCTTGAATTGACCGGGCTTCTTGCACTCATAGCAAACAATTGGACTATTGTCTGTTGAGGTGGATTATTTGAAGTTCTTGTCCTTGTTGAACCTTCTGAATGACCTATCCCTCTTGAACTTCTTTTTCTATAGCAGAAGCTTTATCTTCCTGGTCAGGAGAGACAATTATTCATCACTCTTAGAATCCTTGAGTTCTGATAGGTGAGCATCACTGGATGACTCATCTGCCTTCAGAGCCTTGGAACCTTTTGCTGACTTTTGATCAGCTTTCAGAGCAATTGACTTGCCCTTCTTTGGTGCAGCTTCATCTCCAAGTTCTTGCTCATGCACAATGAGTGTTCCAAGAAGTTCATCCATAGTAAAGGTAGTGAGATCCTTGGATTGGGAGATAGCAGTGACCAAAGGTCCCCACTATTTAGGTAGACTTCTCAGAATCTTACCAACCTTCTCAGCATTGGTATAGACTTTGCCAAGAGATTTTAAACTGTTGATGATAGTTTGAAATCTTCCTATCATCTGAGCAACAGATTCTCCTTCCTCCATGATGAACAGTTCATACTTTCTAACAAGTATGGCAATCTTTGACTCTTTGACCTTTGCTGTTCCTTCATGTGTGACAGCTAAGGTGTCCCATATTTCTTTTACAGAGTCACAGGAACATACCTTCTCAAACTCCTCCGGACTGAGAGCACAAATGATGTTGTATCTGACTTTGTGGTTCAGCTCCCATTTTGATTTTTCTGCAGCAGTCCACTAAGTTTTTGGTTTGTCAGTGTTATCATCATTCTTGGGAATGAATGGACCATCTGTGATGACATCCCAAAGACCAGAGTTTGTGGATAGAATAAACCATTGAAATTTATCCTTCCAGTAGCTCTAGTTTTCTCCATTGAAGTAAGGAGGTCTGGTTAGGGAAGCTCCTTCAGTCTGATGACTTCCACTTGAACTAGCTCCAACCGTTATGTCTATTCTTCATGACCTTTTACCTCTACACTGTTAGATGCTCAACCCAGAGGATGAGCTCTGATACCAACTGAAATAGACAACTATAAACACGAGAAGGGGGGTTGAATTGTGTTTATCAAAATTTAAGCAAAGCTGAAATCTTTTCGCAAACAGAAAGATAGATTTGGACGAGTGGAAGAATACAGGATGGATGGATGAATTTTGCAAATACACCACTGATAGACGCAAGAAAAACTAAAGCAATTAAAGAGTTTATGAAAGAGAGGTTAACACGGTGATTTATCCTGGTTCACTCTTAAAATTAAAGAGCTATGTCTAGTCCTTGGCAACACCAAGATTTATCCTCTATAACTGATAAGGTTACAGACTCAAGTATTATTTGCACACCTAGCCTCTTCAGGCTCAAGACAAGTATTATTTTCACACCTAGCCTCTTCAAGCTCACTTAGGTTTGTTTGAGAGATTGGGTTTGTAAAAAAATACAACTTCTCACAAGCAGATCTTTCACTAACACTCAGAGAGTGGTTTAAATGTGAAGTCTAGGAAAGTCTGCGTAATAACTTCAAATGTTTGAAGAATACAGAATCAAAGAATGAAATAATTAATGAGCAGAGTAATGGCGTTTTAATGCAGTGTGTATTCTCTATGTCTTCATCTTCAATGACTTCTGTAATTATAGTATTCAAACATTTAGGATCTGTTAGAGATATTCTCTCAGATGTTGGCTTCAAGCAGAACATCATTAAATACAATAGAGTCGTTCTGAGCACCCATTAATGCAATAGAGTCGATCTGAGCAGCCATTAATGCAATAGGAACATTGGTTGTACTCTAACATGTAGGATCATGGCTTTAAGCATTGAGATACAGCCATGTCAGAGTTGGGCAGAGAGCTTTTTGTACTTTGCTGAGTACACTCCCCTTTTTATGGAATAAAGCATGTTGGACGTATTCTTTTAGATTATCCAAGGTTGCTTGAGAGAGTAGTCTTCTAACTTTTCTTGATAATCGTGAAACTGAGTAGGAGAGAAGACTTCAAGTTTCTTTCTGGCTTTTTAAAAAAAACGATTCTGATAATCCTTAGAGAATTTGCGTTCATAAGATAAGTGCTTCCATCTTGAAAATAATCACGTCTATCTAGTCATTTGAGTTTTCATTCGGGCTAGTAGATGAGCTCCAAATTAAGGACTCAGCAAGTCCAAAGACTAGTGGACGAGCGCTTCTGTCACCTTTAGTGGACGATCACTTCTATTACTCTAGTGGACGAGAGCCTCTGTTACTTTAGTGGATGAGAGTCTCTGTTACTTTAGTGGACGAGAGCTTCTATTACTTTACTGGACGAGAGTCTCAGTTAGTCTGGTGGACGAGAGTCTTAGTTACTCTGGTGGACGAGAGTCTTAGTTACTCTGGTGGACGAGAGTCTTTTGCCACGTCATTGGACGGATACAATTTGACCTTAATGGACGCGCTGTTCTGATACTTTAATGGACGTTCTATTATTATACTTTAATGGACGCGCTGTTCTGATACTTTAATGGACGAGCTCCAAGTGCCACGTCATTGGACGGATAATTCTGATACCTCACTGGACGGGCTTTTCTGATACTTTGATGGACGCTCTCCAAGTGCCACGTTAGTAGACGGATAATTTTGATACCTCACTGGACGGGCTTTTCTGATACTTTGATGGACGTGCTATTCTGATACTTTAAGTAGATGCGGCCTTCTGTTATTTTAAGTAGACGCGGCCTTCTGATATTTTTAGTAGACTTGGCCTTCTGATACTTTTAGTGGATGCGACCTTCTGATACTTTTAGTGGACGCGGGTTTCTTTCTCTTGCGTTTTGGACGAGCGCTTCAAACACTACAGTGCTGGACGTTTGTTTAAAAACACTTGTGTGTTGGACGTGAGTTTTTATCTTCAAACAGTGTTGGACGAATGATTCTCTTATTTAATCTGCACACTCGATAGATAGGTTAGCAACCAATATGAAGGTTAATTAAATCATTAACCAATGTTTAGTTCTCATCAAAACTTAGGGAAATGCACATCAGACATGTTAGAGACTTAACATGGTTGAGAGAAAAAATAGACACATTCTAGAGGTGACCAGATAACTTTTAATAGATGGCAATATTCCATCTCATTTATGGGGTGAGACTGTGAACTCTGCAGTTTATTTGATTAACCGAACCCCTTCTAGAGTGCTTAACTTTAGAAGACCTCTTGACGTGCTTTCTGATCATTGCATTCTTCCTTCCATTATTCGTTTACCTCCTCATGTTTTTGGATGTGTTATATATGTTCACCTACACCCACATCAACGTACAAAGTTTGAAGAACAGGCTGTTAAATGTGTCTTTGTGGGCTATGATTCAACTCAAAAAGGCTATCGTGCTTACCATCCATCATAAAAAAAAAAAATCATCTCTACAGAAGTCACATTTCATGAACATGAATTTTTATACCATAATAATTCTACACTTCACGGGAGGAATACAAGTGAAGTGCATCATCATGATGTTGGGATGTTTGATATCTCAAGTATAAAATTATCTTGTGATGAACATTCTACAGGAAGTAATCCAGTCTTCAATATGGATACTTCACCTCTAGATAATACATTGCCTTCTGATCATCACCCACTGGCCCAATCTTCTCCATAGGTTCAACATGATTCTTTAGAGGTACCTCTTGATTTTATTTTTGAGTTTGAAGTTGATCCTTGTTTGCATGAAACCACCAACACATCTAACACCAAGTCAAATACTATCCAATATGTAAAACCCTGTATTTTTCCTATATTTTATCTGTTTTGTTGTATCGGTAATTACTTATCTCACTACAAAAAAACGACTGTTTAGCGACCGGCATATTCGGTCGCTAAACTTTCTAATTCGATCGCTACATTAAATAGCGACCGAATTAGTGACCGATTAATGGTGGTGGCTGATAACCAGGTCGCTAAGCTTTTAGAGACCGAAATAATAATTCGGTTGCTAAACGGCGACCGTAAATTCGGTCGCTAAATAATAAAAAACAGGCGCTACACGGTTGGTCGCATTGTTTGGGTAACCATTTTTAGCGACCGATAATCGGTTGTTAGTTCGGTGACCAATGTTGGTTACTGTTAACCTATATTAGAGATAGATTTTCGGCCGCTAGACCACAAACTGTTAATGTTAACTTAAGTTTAGCGACCGAATTATTGGTTTCTAATTCGGTCGCTAAACTGGTTTTTATTAATTTTTTTAAATTTAATTTTTAAAATAATAAAATTTTCTTTTTTCTTTAAAGTTTAGCAAAAATACTATTAAAACACACCAAATTACTAATGAAATATACAATCATAAGAAATAATGAACATATATATAAAAAAATAATCCAAAGTGTCATACAAGAATCGTTTAAAGTCAAAAATATGAAAAAAAAATCAGTCATGATGAGGGGGAGGTGGAGGAATCCAATCATCCTCAGCGTCCGTACCACCGACGTCTGCTATCTGATCGTCCTCTGTAGTAGCAGAGATGATCGATGGCGGCGGAATCGGAAGAGCGGCAAAGCGGCGGCACGCCGCGATCGTCAGAGCATCACCCTGAGCAACTGGAGTCTGGATCCTCATCTGCTCCAACACCAGCCGCAGTGTCTGGCCCTGCTCGATGATCGTCTGCATCAGCTACTGGTGTGCCTGAGTCAACTGTGCAATCTGGTTCGCCATCTGCTTCTCTCTCTCGCTCTTCTCCCGAAGCTCCGCGTTCAGCTGCGTGATGGTGTCCTGTATTTGGTTGAACTGCTCCTGAAGGACGGTATCGGCGTAGGAAGGAGCAGGCGTGCCGGATGATGAAGCGATAAACTCGCCTCCCAGGTGTCCGAGGCCATACATGTTCCCCTTCTTGTTCCTGCCCCCGACGACCTCCAAATAAATGGCATTATCATCGACGGAGATAGGAGAGCTGGGCCCATCACTAGTCAAGGCCTCATCTTGTGACTGTGAGGCACGTGATATGGCATAGTCCTTCTTCTCGTTGAAGCCCACCTACAAAGTATAGTTGAAGAGATTTAGTTAAAATTATAATCAATATCAACAAATCATTTATAATAAATTACAAGTAAACACTAAATTGTTTTTTTGCTTACAGCATAGTTACGGGCCTTGTCGTTGACCCATGTCCTCAACTTCAACTTCTTCGTCCTCTCCACCAACTCCATAGCAGTGGGGGCCCGCTGTTTCTGTGCTTTCTGCACAGAAAAATATAATCTTAAATTCATCAGAATTATTAAAAATGAAAACTAATTAAATAGTATAATAAGTCAAAAGTTTAATGTATTACCAGCTCGTCGTAGTGGGCGGCGGCTGATTTAGACCCACCGGTCCAAGAACATGCGCCACCATCAGAAGCTCGATTATGTCGAGCTGTGGGCTGGATCTCCTGGAACTTCTAAGTAGCCCAGTACTGGTTCAACTGCCTCCTGATCTCAGGATCCATCCACTTCCCCTTATTCTTACCCTTCCTCAGCTTGTTCGTCAGATTCTTCATGACCGGTGAGCCTTTATGCTCAAATATGTCCCTGACGACCGGTGAGCCTTTATGCTCAAATATGTCCCATGGACCATCAAACTTGCGTCGCAGGATCTTCGATATCGAGTTAGAAGGGGCCTTCGCGGGCAGAAAGCTGCAGCAAAATTAGAGCATTAATAAATGTTATAAATAAATAAAAAAACAAGTAAATAGAAATTAACGATACTTTATATATATTAAAAAATTAAATTAGCTTACTCGTTATCCCCCCTAGGGATAAGAAGAATCCTCCTGTCGGATGAACCACGACTCTCCTGTCCCGATGATGATGATGGTCCTGTCATAGGTGTGGATGATGAGGGTGTAGCTTGTGTCCTGAGCACATGAGGCTGGGTAGGGGGTGCAACTCCATCACCCTGAGGTGTCCCGTCCACAGAGGTACTGGTAGGGTGGTCTCGATCTGGAGGCTGTGGGTCGGCCGGCGAAGGGACTCTCGTAGCACGACCTCTGCCACGACCTCCACGATGACCCCTACCTCTAGAGGAATATGCCATCTGTGTAAAAACTGAAAAGATGATTACACAATAGTGTAAATAATACAAAAATAAATTACCTAAGTAGAATGACATTTACACAATGAATTATGACATAAATAAATTACCTAAGTAGAATCTTCGTCACTAAATTCACCATCACTCTCATCAGTCTCACTTGATCGGAATGTGCCTTCGCTAGATGTGTCCAACTCGGATTGATCCATTAACTCTCTTTCATCTTCTTCCCCATTTCCGTAAATGTCCGCCAGAGAATTAACAATAATATCCGACGTAATAAACCTGTTCTGCCTGTTGTGAAAAAATGAATGGGTCGTATGCCTTATTATACCTTCGAGACAGCCTAACTTGAACAATACCATATTTTTTATCGATTTTTGACCCTACGTCAAGAGTAGGATCAAACCAATCACACTGGAAGATAACTAACTTCATCACGAGGAAACCGGTATAATCGAGTTCAAGGATGTCAGTTAGAACCCCATAGAAATCATCCTCTACATTGCCATCAGTGGCTCGCACACAAACACCATAGTTACAAGACTGTAATCCTTCATTCCATGTTTTTGTGTTAAATTTATATCCATTTACAATTTAAGTATTCCATGATGTAACCCATCTGTTAGGCCCCCATGCCAAATTTGTCAACAATGGATTTTGAACATTGTTTTCTGGATCTAGTACCTAAAAAATCGAATATTATATTATTCTTATACATGCTATATATTTAAGGAGATAAAATGTATTGCAACACATGAAGATGCTTAACCTACATATTTACTGAACCACGTAGCAAAGTGAGAAGTAATTTCTCGATCAACCTGATAGTTTGAAATGACAGGTTTCCTACATATGGGAGATTAACAGCAGGACGATTAATAATCATAAATGTCAGTTGAACTTATAAAAGACATTGTAGAAACTTACTCTAAATATAGCGCCACCTCTTCACAATTTTGAAGGATATACATATGAGCAGCATTAATGTCACGCTGCTCCAAGAAATATCCTTTTGATTTGCCACTAAATATGCCCGGATAGTTGAATATTGATATAAGAGGACTAGTTGAACTTCCTTCGCCCGAATCAACGTTTCTAGGCATCCTTGTCCTTCTCGTGTTAACTTCGTCCGGATAGAAATAAGAGGCAAAAGTGGAAGTCTCCTCTACTACATATGCTTCACAAATGGAACCCTCCACTCGTGCCTTGTTCTTGACTTTGTATTTAAGGGAGTGCAGGAACCTATTAAAGAGGGATACATACAAATAATTACTAGTTTTAGGGAAAGCTAAACTATGATTTTGTGTTCGTGAATTTCATATGTATTAAGTAAAATAGTTGATGTTGTTTACCTCTCAAATGGATACATCCAACGGTATTGGACTGGGCCACCAACTCTTGCTTCGTAAGGTAGATGAACTGGCAGGTGTTCCGTGGAATCAAAGAAACTCGGCGGGAAGATTTGCTCCAGCTTACATAACAAAACGGGTATCTTGACTTCCATATCCTTTAATTGATTCACATTTAGTGTTGTCGATGTAAGCTCCCTGAAAAAGTGGCTAAGCTCAACAAGTGGGTTCCAAATTTGTTTCGGTAATGCGTCGAACACAATTGGAAGTAACCGTTGCATGAACACGTGGCAATCATGACTCTTCATTCCATGTAACTTTACTTCCTTAATGTCAACACATCTACCCAGATTGGAAGCATACCCATCTGGTAACTTTAGTTCTTTAACCCACTTACAGACGGCCACTTTCTGTGTTTTGCTTAGTGTATAAATTGCCTTCGGTTTGATAAGTCTGCCACAACCACCGTCCTGTAACTCAAGCTCCTTCCGATTACAATTTCAGTCAGATCCAATCGGGATTTATTTGTATCCTTTGTCCTCCACTTGATGTCCATCACAGTGTCAAACACATTCAAAAACACATTCCTCTCAGTATGCATGACATCAATGTTATGACGGAGTATCTGCGTCCTCCAATACGGCAACCTCCAAAATATACTTTGTTTTGTCCAATTATGGTTGACGCCATAATCAGGAATATGTTCTCCTTGGGATTCATGGACGAGCGGTAAGTACTGTACTCTCTGCCATACATTAGGACCAGTCAAACGTGGTGGAGGTGGTGTTGTCTCCGCACAACGCTTCTTGAATGCATTCTTGTTCCGCCTATAAGGATGATCTTCTGGAAGGAATTGACAATGACAATCAAAATATGAGATCTTTCGACTGTTTTTAAGCATGAATTCCTTCGATCGGTCCATACATATTGGGCATCCAAGCTTCCCCGCGGTCATCCAACCCGACATCATCCCATAGGCGGGAAAGTCGTTGATCGTCCACATCAAAGTTGCTTTCATGATGAAATTCTGCCTCAAAGATACGTCATATGTCAACACACCATCATTCCACAGCATCGTCAACTCATCTATCAGCGGCTGCAAGTACACATCAATCTTACATTTTGGATTAGACGGACCCGGAATTATGACTGTTAGGAACATAAACTCCCGCTTCATGCACATCCCCGGGGGAAGATTGTACGAAGTCAGGATAACCGGCCAACAAGAGTATGCTTTTCCAGACTGCCCAAAAGGATTAAATCCATCAGTAGATAACCCCAATCGGACATTCCATGGGTCCTGCGAAAATGCCATATGAACCTTATCAAAATGTTTCCAAGCTTCTCCATCAGATGGATGACACAAGACATCTTGCTCCCTCTCATGCTCACTATGCCACCTCAAGTGAGCTGCAGTGGCCATCGAAGAGTACAATCTTGTAAGTCTTGGCACGAGCGAAAAGTACCACATCTTTTTTAGCGACCTCTTCTTCTCAATGCCCAACCTAGTGGTTGTCTTATACCGATCCGCACCACAAAATCGACAACATGTTATGCTTTCCGTTGAATCATCCTTATAGTACAACATACATCCATTCGAGCAACAATCAATTTTCAAACACCCCAGACCCAAATTTTCCACAGACTTCTTAGCATGATAAAAACAAGTAGGCATCCGATTGTCTTCTGGCAACGCCTTTGACACTGACCTGGTGAGGTGATTAAAACAACCTTCTTGCATATTGTAGTCAGATTTGATACTCAACCATTCCATGCACATCGACAACTCCGTGTACTCCCGACATCCTTCCCACAATGGAGATCGTGCAGCACTCAGCATATCATAGAATCTTTGAGCTTCGGAATTCGGATTCTCCTCTATGTATTGGGAACCCATTCCACCATCTTCTCCCCCGTCTTCTTCTAGTACAACACCAACCGATGGTCCAGCATGATCCATTATCATCTGCTCGTATGGATTCAATTCTTCCCTTCGGTCACCACTTCCATAGTACGAACCTTCAAACACGATCGGGTTTAAATCAGGCAACGTCTCACCATGGTTACTCCACCAATAGTAATCAGGCATGAAGCCCTTCTCATAAAGATTGGCTACAACTCCATCCACGCTTTTGAAAGATTGACACTTGCATCTTTTGCAAGGACACCTCAAATGATCACCGCCCAGCCGTATAAATCTCTCCTGGCTAACAACAAACTCTATAAACTCACCCACTCCAACTCTATACTCTTCCCTAAGACGTTTATTTTGATCCAACCTATGATACATCCATTTCCGATTCTCCGGAATATCCATTGCTGGCAATTAAATATCCTGACCAACCCTATAATAACACTCATATATTACGGTGCATTCCAATAACTCCATCAACCTCGTTCTTATGACAAGGTATGAACCTATCCCATTCGAGAAGAAACCTTTACCACACTCGGCTAATAATAGTTGTTCCCTTATTCAAATACCTTATACTTAAAAAAATTTCGGCAGCATTTCCCATCGGTCTCCAAGTACACGACTCGAGCACGGTGAGAATCACCACGATCAAGTATGCACCAGGAGAACAAAAGGAAATGCATCAGACCGAGATTTCAACAAGTATATAAGGCATTTGAACATTGAAATGACTATTGTACGAGTGTGAAAAAGGTTTTTTCCCAAACTGTCCCACTTGGATAATTCAAGATTCAATACAATGAACATGCGTACCCTGAGAAGGTACACATGCTCATTAATATTGAATCTCAAACATGAAACTAAGGCTTTCGTAAATTAATAATCAACTCTAACAGAAAATAAAACCAGTAACCTATAAATGTATTGAGCTCTGCTCTCCACTAACAAGTAACACATAATTGTCAAACATATGCATAACTTCTAAATTATCAGCACACAGCCAGCATCCAGCCTTTCGGAGTGGATCACATCCTATTGAGATCTGCTCTCCACTAACAAACAACACATATTGGCAAACACATGCATAAACATTAAATTATCAGCACACAAATCCTATCGAGCTCCGTTCTCCACTAACAAACAACACAACTTCACATTACACATTACAGATACCACACAAATCAAGGCATAATAAAGATGTAGTTAACTTACCTCAGCTCCCAGCAAAGAATGATAAATAGTGACAAAGATCGAGGAGTGCTACAAGTGACTAAATTCAACAGTCTGTTCAAAAATAAGTGATTAAATTCATTTCACATGTGACTTAGACATCTCAACAGATACGTTTAATAAGACCATGTCATGGTAGTCATGGACTCTAGCATTAACAAAATGCTTTTATTCTTATAATCACTAGCCAACTTTATATTCCATGATTTATATACATTGTTAGTTACATGGTTTGATTTATACTTAGGATCATTTGTGAGTCTCATCCACAACTCTTTAGGTCTCTTACAAGCCAACAAACAATCTGTTGCCTTAATATTAATTTTTCTCAGTTGTGTCAATGCCTTGTCAAACATGTACTTATTATGAACCATACCAACAACCCATAACAAAGTTTCCAGCATTAAAGTGTTGTATACCTCTTAGTGAAATTATTCAACAGGGGATTACAATAAAACCTACATAAACAACTTACAACACATAGTCACACAACCATAATTGAATAAAATTGATGCACATTACCACATTGTATCTGATTCAAGTACCATCTATAAGCAACAAAATCAATCAAAACAAAGAATTGGAAGCTATATACATGTGTTTTGCATAAGGGAATGTTCGCAGCCCCATCATCAACTATGTCCCTGGTGATGCTGTCCCTTTCACTATAAAATCCTTGAACCCTTTATTCCCAACATCAAACAAACCACATCCAAAGCCTATCTATTTCTGTTCTGTATTCTTGTTATCATCTAAAATCCAAATCATGAATTGGCATCAACATAAAATATACAATCACAAAAGCATTGAATGAATGGAAATTTAACCTACACAAAACACTAGACACTATGACCCATCCCATCACAGTAGCAATACAACAAACCTTAAAGATGAGGAATGGGGGATGATAATTTTACCTCCTTAGTGATGACCAAAGACGCAGCAAGGGGATGAGGAAGTGGAGCAGTGGTGGCTCACCGGGGGTTGCGCAGTGGTGGCTCACCGGAGGTGCGCTGGACAGAGAAAGAGAGAAATTAGATAGAGAGGAAGAGAGCAAGAGATAATGAGAAAGAGACACAAAGTAATAGAGAACTTATGGTGGTGATGTTGTGGTGGTGTTGGTGGTGGCGCGACCGGAGCTTGGAGGCGGTCGGAGAGAGCGAAGGTCTGTGGGGGAGGAGCTGCTGCGCGTGAGAGAGAAGAGAAGAAGAGAGAGAAATAGGGGAAGAGAAGAAGGGAATCGTGATTTAGGGATTTTATTTTTAGCGATCGAATTATTCGGTCGCTAAATCGATCACTAACTGGGTTAATTTGAAATTTGAATTCATAAATTTAGCGACCGATTTAAAATCAGTCGCTAACATGCTCTATTTTATTTTTTTTACGTTCCATTTAGCGACCGAATTAATATCGGTCGCAAATATAACTAAAATTTGGTCGTTGCATTTAACTCGGTCGCCATTTCGAACGCTAAAAAGTCAGCAAGTTTTGACTTTTACTTTCCTTTATTTAGCGACCGAAATAGCGACCTGTAACTCTGCTATGCTCTATTTCGGTTGCTATTTCGGTCGCATTATCAACTATAACCAGGTTTCATGTAGATCCTACAATCGGTTGCCATTTCGGTCACAAACAGCAACCAACAAATTCGGTCACTATTTTTGGTCGCTAAATAATCTTTTTTTTGTAGATCTGTTTATATATTTACCTGTAATCAAGAAAATGCTTTTTGGAAAAACAAAATCATATCTAGAACCTACTATATTTTAGGAAGTTTGGGTTAAATTTTGGGTTTAAAACTCAAACGGAAATCGGTTTGCGTTTTTACTGACAATGTAGTTTTATACTGGCAGAAACCGTAATTTGACCCGAAACTGAGAAATTCTAGATGTTATCATAATTTTATTGATAAAGTCTATTTATAAAATTTTCGCACAAAAATAAAATATTATATTTTATTCGGGCGAATTTTTGGAGAAAACCGGACAAAACCCTAAATGGGTAAAAAGTCGAAGTCGGACACGGATGTGCAGAGGTAGGCCGAATAGCCGGGAGGATGAGATCATATGGATGACTCACCATGTTATGAGTCATGGGATGACTCACCTAGTCATCATGACCACTCACAAAATATCTATATATTTTTACACCATTTACTAACCTAGCTACCCTTGATTATGATTAATCACCATGGTTAGAACCTAAAATGACTAGAATCTCCTCCTCACTTAAGTGAGTTACATGGCCAACCTCCTCACTCCACACATCTTCATTTCATTTCAACTCATCATCTTGTTTCAAGAACAAATCCTTTCATTTTCCTCCCTTGACCAATTCGGCCATCACCCACAAATTATCAACCAAGAGTTTGTTTGAAAAAGCAAGACTATATCCTTTCTCCTCTAATCATTTGATGCAGACCAAGAATGATGTCCAATTTAAGCCCAAATTAGTTTTGATGAAAATTTTATTTTCGTTTGTAATGAACCCGTATTCTTGTTTGGGCTATATCTTGAGCTACAAATCTCCGATTGATACGTTCTTTGATGCGTTGGAAAGCTGAGGAGATTATCTACAAATCGTATTTCAAGGCCCGTGACCAGATTTGGCTTGTTTCATGACGAAAATATTGTTTTCAGTTTTACACGAATTTTAGGCTTAGATGGAGGAATCTTTTGGTTTGCATACCAAAATTAACTCCTTTAAATTTTTAGCCTTTTTAATGTTTTGTTTTATTAGGGAGGGAATCTTTGGCATTAAATTGTAATTGATTATGGGAGGATTACACTTTTAATATGAGAAGCAAGTGTAATCACCACATAATTAGGGGGGGAATGAAAAGTCAAGATGAGTGATTTTAGGCCAATTAACGCGTGATCTTAGGCCAGCTCTCTATATGTAATACGCCCCTAAACACATGAATGACAACTTTGAGTTCAATTTGGATTAATTCCATTTGTGAGAGAATATTGTTTCTCTTTGGTTCTTGGTTGAACCGCCCTTGTTCTTATCAAGAATCCAAGATTCTTGTGGCGAACCTCACCTTGGCTTATCAAATCCCCTTGGATTTGTGGCGCCTACCTTCCATTCCTTACCTTCATCCAATTTTGTATTTCATCTTCTTCTATAATTTTTGTTGTCACTCAAGGATAGGTCCGAAAATCTACATGCTCCTTTTTAGGATCATATCATTTGGTATCAGAGCCATCCTTCCTAGAGTGACTTTTGATTTTGTTTTTCAATTTTTCCGGAAGTTTGAATTTTTTTTTTTTAGTGGGTTCTTCATGGAGTCACTGATGAAGAAAAATGATGCCAAGCAAAGGGAGAATCTTTTCTATTCTAGATGCTATGTGAAGGACAAGATATGTAGCTTGGTCATTGATAGAAAGGGATACGTTAACCTAGCTAGTACCACCATGGTGCAAAAGTTAGGACTTCCTCTTATAGAGCATCCACAACCGTATGTCATTTGGAGCATCCCGGAGTTTAGTGATCTCGATGACGTAATGGTGAACAAACAAGTACGAGTATCATTCCGGATTGAGAGATATGAAGACGAGGTGTTATGTGATGTGGTGCCCATGGAAACGAGGCACTTGTTACTTGGCCGTCCTTGGAAGGTTGAACGACAAGCGAGATATGATGCCGACAACAACAAGTACTCATTTGTATTTAATAATCGCAAAATTACTCTTAGACCACTGTCACCAAAACAAGTGTGTGAAGATCAACTGCACTTGAAAGGAGAGAGTGAGAAAAAACAAATGAGTGAGAAAAAAATAACGGAAGAGGGTTCGGTGAATGAGGAAAAGAATGAGGAAAAAGAAAATGTGAATACTTGTCTTGATGCTATTCCTAATTCTTCACCTAGTTGTGTTGATTCTCTTTCGAAGGAAATCGAGTTTGTTCCTCCAAAGGAAGCTTGCAAGACATTCAATGAAATTGAAGATTTGATTCCAAAGGAAGCTTGCAAGACAACAGATGTAATTAAAGATTTAATCCCAAAGGAAGTACCCCATGTTTTGGAAACATGCATGGCCTCCCAAAGGTATGTTGTTCATTTGATTCAGAATCACAACAATCTTGAGGAATGTGTTGGGATGTTGATTGTACGAGATGGAAATGTGTTATGCCTACTTGCTACATTTGATGATTTCTATCAATTTCCATTCGATCCCGGAGGATAAAGAAGACTCCTTAAGGCAATAAATTCGAGGTCGAATTCTCTTCAAGAGGGAGGGAATGATGCAGACCAAGAATGATGTCCAATTTAAGCCCAAATTAGTTTTGATGAAAATTTTATTTTCGTTTGTAATGAACCCGTATTCTTGTTTGGGCTATATCTTGAGCTACAAATCTCCGATTGATACGTTCTTTGATGCGTTGGAAAGCTGAGGAGATTATCTACAAATCGTATTTCAAGGCCCGTGACCAGATTTGGCTTGTTTCATGACGAAAATATTGTTTTCAGTTTTACACGAATTTTAGGCTTAGATGGAGGAATCTTTTGGTTTGCATACCAAAATTAACTCCTTTAAATTTTTAGCCTTTTTAATGTTTTGTTTTATTAGGGAGGGAATCTTTGGCATTAAATTGTAATTGATTATGGGAGGATTACACTTTTAATATGAGAAGCAAGTATAATCACCACATAATTAGGGGGGGAATGAAAAGTCAAGATTAGTGATTTTAGGCCAATTAACGCGTGATCTTAGGCCAGCTCTCTATATGTAATACGCCCCTAAACACATGAATGACAACTTTGAGTTCAATTTGGATTAATTCCATTTGTGAGAGAATATTGTTTCTCTTTGGTTCTTGGTTGAACCGCCCTTGTTCTTATCAAGAATCCAAGATTCTTGTGGCGAACCTCACCTTGGCTTATCAAATCCCCTTGGATTTGTGGCGCCTACCTTCCATTCCTTACCTTCATCCAATTTTGTATTTCATCTTCTTCTATAATTTTTGTTGTCACTCAAGGATAGGTCCGAAAATCTACATGCTCCTTTTTAGGATCATATCATAATGATATGATCCTAAAAAGGAGCATGTAAATTTTCGGATCTATCCTTGAGTGACTGCCAAAATATGAAGAAGAAGAAATACAAAAATGGATGAAGGTAAGGAATGGAAGGTAGGCGCCACAAATCCAAGGGGATTTGATAAGCCAAGGTGAGGTTCGCCACAAGAATCTTGGATTCTTGATAAGAACAAGGGCGGTTCAACCAAGAACCAAAGAGAAACAATATTCTCTCACAAATGGAATTAATCCAAATTGAACTCAAAGTTATCATTCATGTGTTTAGGGGCGTATTACATATAGAGAGCTGGCCTAAGATCACGCGTTAATTGGCCTAAAATCACTCATCTTGACTTTTCATTCCCCCCCTAATTATGTGGTGATTACACTTGCTTCTCATATTAAAAGTGTAATCCTCCCATAATCAATTACAATTTAATGCCAAAGATTCCCTCCCTAATAAAACAAAACATTAAAAAGGCTAAAAATTTAAAGGAGTTAATTTTGGTATGCAAACCAAAAGATTCCTCCATCTAAGCCTAAAATTCGTGTAAAACTGAAAACAATATTTTCGTCATGAAACAAGCCAAATCTGGTCACGGGCCTTGAAATACGATTTGTAGATAATCTCCTCAGCTTTCCAACGCATCAAAGAACGTATCAATCAGAGATTTGTAGCTCAAGATATAGCCCAAACAAGAATACGGGTTCATTACAAACGAAAATAAAATTTTCATCAAAACTAATTTGGGCTTAAATTGGACATCATTCTTGGTCTGCATCATCATTCTAAGCCTACCTCATCTCACACAAATTTTCATTTAGAACTTTCCTTCAAAATGTGTATTTTTCTAGTTTGAACATCCATCACTTGATCATCATCATCTTGCTTCAAAGTAAGTGATTCAAGCCTTGATTTGTCTTCCTGGGTTATGTAAATAAGCCTAGTTGTATAATCCTTTGTAATTTTTGTGTGTTTTTGCTAGGTTTTCAAGCACAAAACCGTGAGCTACCTTGGTGGTTTAGCTTCAAATTGTTTGAGTTTGATTAACTACAAGAGGTATGGGGGAGATTACCACCATCCATACTACCTTAATGTAGATATGTGTGTGGTTTAAAGTATATTTTATATATTGTCTTACAAACCCTAACTGTGAGGGTTATGTATTTATTGTTTATGGTTGTGTGATCCTATTAGAGGAATTGGTTGGTGTTTGTAATTGTGGTAGGTGCATGAATAAGGATGTATGTGATTATTTTATATGTGTTGACTTGGAAAAAAATCGGAATATGCTCACTTAGACATAGATGATCAAGTATGCCTAATGTTTTAAAATTCATTCCATGATTTAGTGCTTTGATACATGAATGTGTATATGAGGTTATGAATGGTTTGGTGAAGTGAAAATCTTCACAATTTCTTGTGAATTGGTTTCGGCCAATACTTGAAAAATAGCATGACAACATTGTTTCTCAAAGTTATATAATTCTATGAATGTTAAGGTATTAAAAAGTAACAAACCAAGAAGAAAATACATTTCTTGGAAGAAATGTTTTAGGTAGTATAAATTGCCTTCCCATGTTTGAAAGGTTTTAAATTGGGTTTAATTTGAGTATAAAACTTAAGAGAACAAAAATTATGTTTTAGCGGGCTTAAAAACAGAATTTTCACGAATTCAGACACGTGAAATGAACAAAGGTTCTAATTTCGACCAAAACTGTTTTTAACATTTTAAAAATATTTTTGAAATCTATTTAAGTATCCTAAGACTCCAAAATGAGTTTTGGACCATTAGGTTTAAAAATCGTTGAAAAATGATTTACGCGATTTTCAAATTTAGTGACGCTCGGTCAAGTGTTAGGATTTTTGTACCAAACGTAGGATGAGGCTCGAATTTAGCATTTAAATACTTTAACATAGATATTTGAAGTTAAAAAAGTGAAGGATTTGAAAAAAAAAATGATTATATTTTCCAAAATAAAAAATTTAAGTTGAAATACAGTAAAAAGCGGCAAAACTGTGTTTTAAGTATTTCAATGTTTTCAAGAATCTGTTTTTGAGGAATTTTGTACTTATGTACTTTTGGTGGAATTGGACTTCAAAATGATTGACTTTAGCCAAAGATTTTGGTTTTAAATAAAAAAAAAGGATGCTAGTCCGTAAGGACGAGTATTTACAGTAAAATGCAAAAACCTAAGTCATGAACAACTTAGTGAAAATACGAACTTAATAATTTATGTCGTAGGGTGGAACAAGACTTTATGTCATAAAGTATGGACATATCATTGTGCATACCTCCATAAGATTTAGTGGACTAAGAGTTATTTGTTTTTCCTTGGAAGCCAAGAAAAAGGCTCAAATAGAAAAGTGCAGAGAAATAAACAATTGAGCTTGTGATCCAATTTCATAATGAGTTAGGATTTGCAATCAAGTTCTTTAAGATAATTTTGCACAAAGATGAAAGGTTGCTTGAGAACTTTAGCTCGATGTTAAGGGCTGGTGATTCAGACCTGAAAACATCTATCATCTGAGAAAGCACGTCGAAAGGATTCCGATGGAATCAAGAGGTCATCCGGTGGATAGACAAGAAGAACGTATTTCTGGCAATTTTGGCCAAACACATAGTGAAACAATGTTCTGTGAGGCTGTTGTGCCTAGGAGATTGAGCTGACACTTTAATGCGGGTGTGAATTCCATAGTGATGATCTTGTTGATACTTGGGAATGTCGGGGTATGGAATACTCATATAAGCCCAGTTGGTAGCTCCTCTTTGGTGTGGTGATCTTGCAATACACCGACATACTCGACTAGATGCTACGTGTGTTCTGGTAGTGTAGGATGTTCCCAAAAAAGCATATGTGCACGTTGCTGACTGTTGACGTATTTTACCTAAGGCCGGTGTAATCCGGAACAATCCTCTGAACCACTCTCTCCGACTATTCGTTTAAACCATGGTATAGGAATCAGAGGTCTTCCCTAGAGTCTTAGATGTTTCCTATCTAGGTGAATGTTTACCTGTGATTATGTTTATGTGAAACATTATTGTTTTGATATAAGTGATGATATAACTGGATATTGATAGTTGTATGTACCTGTGTGACGTACCACTGCATAGCTCCGTTATGTGTATGATGAATGGGGATCTCATCTCATATTCTGTTTTTGTTTGGTTTTCTACTTTGTTTTATGTTCTGCGAAGATGACGATGACACTGTTTCGCCACCACACCCAGTTGGAGTTTGAGATGACATGGATACATGGACACGGTCTCAATGGCTTTTGTACAGTGGACATGAGGAGTATACCCACGTCGTGACACTATTTTTGTCATTTTCTAAATGTTTATGTTTATGACTGTTAGTACCTGGAGAATGGTTGTAAAATATTTATGCACAAGTTTGATGATGTATATTAAATACTATTTATCGTACTGTTTACGAAAAGAAATGAAAAAGTAAACATTCCGCTTTACTCAGTCCTATAGATTGTAAGTGTCTGATGTAAGCCCAATGGAGACCGATTTGGATCAAGAAGCTATTCAAGGTCTTGGTGGCCCAATGACAAGAGCAAGAGCAAAGAAAGCCCAAGAAGCTCTAACTCAATTGGTGGTGCTCTTAATGGACATAAGCCCAAATGCACATGCAAGTAATGAAGACAATGAAGAGGGCATGCAAGTCCATTTTTCTTTTAATTCAATAAGTGTAAATGGGTTTTATGAGTGAGCCCAATTACTAAGTGATGTTTTTGGGGCAGCCCACTTGTAATCCATGATGTAAAACGAATTTGTATGTGTCTTAGTGGGAGGAATCTTTAGCTTGCATGCTATAAGAACTCCTAAACTAGTGTGTTGATATTTTGATAAATTGTATTAATTATGGGGGGTTACACTTTTAATGTGAGAAGCAAGTGTAACCACCACATAATTAGGGGGATGAAGAGTCAAGAAGAGGGGGGGCGTAACCTTCATAGTCTTATGGCTGAGTTGAATGATTTGGTGGCTACATTATGGGGGTTTTTAGGCAAATTAACTCATGTTATGATGGCTGAGTTAAGTGGGAATAAGTGAGTGTTTAAGGTCATGAATTAGGCCAATTAAGTGGGGGTTATGGTTTGGTTTTGGAAGCCCAAAAGTTGGCTGCCCAACTATATGTAATTTGTGACAAACACATGAAATGGTAACTTTGATGTTAATTTTGGATCAAATCCATTTTGTGAGAATTTTGTTCTCCTAGGTTCTTGGTTGAACCAAACTATTGTTCTCATCAAGAATCCAAGATTCTTGTGGCGAACCTCACTTGGCTTATCAAAACTCTTGTTTTGTGGCGCCATCATCATCTTCTTACTCATCCATTTTCTTTATTTCTTCACTTTAATCTTGGTTGCAAAGTGTTACACGAATTTGTGTTAAAAATTCAACCAAAAATATCATCAAAGGCAACCTCACCATTTGGTTGTCATCAAGTGGTATCAAAGCTTAGGCTTTGGTTGAATTTTCTGATTTTTGTTCTTCTTCTTCTACCTTTCTTCTTTTAAACCCAAAAACATAAAAAAAAAAAATATACACTTTGAATCTATTTGTGAAGGGAAATTCCGTGGTTGTTGTTCTTGCTCAAAAACAAGTTTTCAAGTGTGGTTCTCTTCTTCAAAGTTAAAAAAAAAAAAATTGCACAAATTATAAAAAAAAAATTGTGCATGAAATCTTGAAAAAAAAAAGGAAGAGAAAAGTCTATTTGAGCAATTTGTGTTCTTGAAACAAAAAAAAAGGAAAAAAAATATTTCCCTTCTTCCTTGTTTTTATTTCCAAAGCTTTGCCTTTCTAGCCTTTCCTTTTGTTTCCTTTGTTTTGATAAGTTTTGTGATTTTTGTTACTTGAATTTTTTGGATTTTTGTGTGGTTTTGTGTTTGACTCTTCTAAGAACTAAAGGAGAACATTTGAGAGGAAAAAGGCAAGAGTGTCCAAATTACATTTTTGTGTGGAAAAACCCAAAAGAGTGAAAAAAAAAATCCGTTGTGTGAACTAGTGAGGGAGTGTAGTGAGGAAACACAATCTCTTCTACTCAAATCATGGCCAACAATGAGGATAGTCCACCATTATCTCCAAGGTCAGCCACTCTTCAAGCTAGGATGGACCATCAAGTCCAAGCTCTTCAAAGACAAATGGAGCAAATGCAAGCCAATTATGAGAGACAACTTGCTAACCTACACCGTGACGATTCAAGTGACTATGATAGTGAAAGAGGAAGTCCTAGAGGAGGACGACATAGAAGAGGAGTACATAGGGGAGAGAGACGTGATAGAGGACTTGAAGGGGTCAAAATCAAAGTTCCTCCCTTTATTGGGAAGAATGATCTGGAGGCTTACTTGGAGTGGGAGCTAAAAATAGAACAAGTCTTTGATTGTAATTCATACAATGAAAGCAAGAAGGTGAAAGTAGCCCCCCTTGAGTTCAAGGAATATGCCCTTGTGTGGTGGGACCAACTACAAAAAGAAAGGAGGAGACATGGAAGAGAGCCCATAGACACTTGGGAGGAGATGAAATTTGTCATGAGGAAGAGGTTTGTCCCAAATCATTATCAAAGGGACATTCACAACAAATTACAAAGGCTTACCCAAGGGACCAAAAGCGTTGATGAATATTTCAAGGAGATGGAGTTGGCCTTACTTAGGTCAAATTTTCAAGAGGATAGGGAGGCTACCATGGCAAGATTCCTACATGGCTTGAATCAAGATATCCAAGACATAGTGGAGTTGCAACCTTATGTGGAGCTTGAAGATTTGGTCCAACAAGCCATTAAGGTGGAGCAACAAATTAAGAGGAGGAAGTCTAAATATTCTTCTTCTTCAACTTCCAAATTTCCATCCTCAAATTGGAAGGACAAGCAAAAGAAGGAGGGTGCACCCACCAAGGAGGCCGTGAGCAACATACAAGGAAAGAAACCCATGGAGACAAACTCTAGGAGCCGTGATGTAAAATGTTTCAAATGCTTAGGCCATGGACACATAGCATCCCAATGTCCAACAAAGAGAACCATGGTGTTGTCCATGAATGGGGAAGTGGTATCTCAATCCGAGGCTTCAAGTGGAGAGGAAAGTGAAGGAGATGTGTTCATGCCGGATGGTGATTTACTCATGGTGAGGAGGCTTTTGGGAAGTCAAGTGAAGGATCATGAAGCAAGCCAAAGGGAGAATATCTTTCATTCTAGATGTCTAATTCAAGGAAAGGTATGTTCTCTAATCATTGATGGTGGGAGCTGTGCCAATGTTGTAAGCACTAGATTGGTGTCCCAATTGAATCTTGTTACTAAGGAACATCCAAGGCCATATAGGCTTCAATGGCTAAGTGAGGTTGGGGAAATGGTTGTGAACAAACAAGTAGAGGTTCCATTCTCAATTGGAAAGTATGAAGATTGTGTACTTTGTGATGTGGTGCCTATGGAGGCAAGCCATATGTTGTTGGGAAGGCCTTGGCAATATGACAAAAAGGCCATCCATGATGGGTTCTCAAATAAGTTTACCTTCATGTATCAAGACCTAAAGATCATTCTTTCTCCTTTGTCTCCAAAGCAAGTTAGTGAGGATCAAATAAGAATGAGAGAAAAAAGAGAGCAAGAGAGAAAAGAAGGAGAAGGAGAGAAAAAAATTGAGGAAAAGAATGATGAAAAAATAAAGAAAAATCATGAGAAAAAAAGTGAGAAAAATATAGATGCAAAAGAGGGAAAAGAGAGCTATTTTGCAACAAAGAGTGAGGTAAAAAGTGCATTGGTCTCAAGGCAGCCCCTATACATACTTTATTGTAGGGAATTTTGTTTAAATTCTAATGCCTCTAATGATATCTCTTTGTCTAGTGGTGTTAAAAATCTTTTGCAGGAATTTGGAGATGTTTTTCCAAAGGAAGTGCCACACGGGCTTCCACCTCTAAGAGGGATTGAGCACCATATTGATCTCATTCCGGGTGCATCATTGCCCAATAGGCCAGCCTATAGGAGTAACCCTCAAGAGACTAAGGAGATTCAAACCCAAGTGGAGGAGTTGATGCAAAAAGGGTGGGTGCAAGAAAGTATGAGCCCATGTGCAGTGCCGGTAATTTTGGTACCAAAAAAGGATGGTAAGTGGAGGATGTGCACAGATTGTAGGGCTGTGAATAACATCACAATTAAATATAGACATCCTATCCCTAGGCTTGATGATTTGCTTGATGAATTGTATGATGCATGCCTATTTTCTAAAATTGACTTAAAAAGTGGGTATCATCAAATTAGAATTAGGGAAGGGGATGAATGGAAAACTGCCTTTAAAACCAAATATGGATTGTATGAATGGTTGGTAATGCCTTTTGGGTTAACAAATGCACCTAGCACTTTTATGAGGCTTATGAACCATGTTCTAAGAGATTTTTTAGGCAAGTTTGTTGTGGTGTATTTTGATGATATCTTAATATAGTAAAAACTTAGATGATCACCTTGGACATTTAAGGGTTGTTTTACTTGTATTAAGAAGGGAAAAATTGTATGCAAATTTGGAAAAATGCACTTTTTGTGTGGACCATGTGAATTTCCTTGGTTTTGTGATAAATGCAAAAGGGGTCCATGTGGACCAAGAGAAAGTTAAGGCCATTCAAGATTGGCCAACCCCCAAAAATGTGAGTGATGTAAGAAGCTTTCATGGTTTGGCTAGTTTCTATAGGAGGTTTGTTAAGGATTTTAGTACTTTGGCTGCACCTCTTAATGAAATTGTCAAAAAGAATGTGGGATTTAAGTGGGGGGAAAAACAAGAGCATGCTTTTAAGGAACTTAAAGAAAAACTCACCCATGCACCAATACATGTTTTGCCTAATTTTACTATATCTTTTGAGATTGAATGTGATGCTTCTAATGTTGGTGCTGGGGCTGTTTTGATGCAAGAGGGGCATCCAATTGCTTATTTTAGTGAGAAATTAAGTGGAGCTTCCCTTAATTATCCCACCGATGATAAGGAATTGTATGCCTTAGTATGAGCTTTGCAAACTTGGCAACACTATCTTTTGCCCAAAGAGTTTGTGATTCATAGTGACCATGAGTCTTTAAAATATTTGAAAGGGCAAGGAAAGTTAAATAAAAGGCATGCAAAGTGGGTTGAATTTCTTGAACAATTTCCATATGTGGTGAAACACAAAAAGGGTAAGGCCAATGTTGTGGCGGATTCACTTTCAAGAAGATATGCTTTACTTTCTACCCTTGAAACAAAATTGTTTGGACTTGAATGCATTAAGGATTTGTATGAGCATGATAAGGACTTTTCAAATATCTTTGCTAATTGTGTGCATTCAGCCCAAAATGGATATTTTAGGCACCAAGGGTTTTTATTCAAAGAAAAAAGATTATGTGTGCCTAAAAGTTCTATAAGGGACTTACTTTTGAAGGAGGCGCATGAAGGAGGTTTAATGGGGCATTTTGGGGTTCAAAAGACTTTAGACATGTTGCATGAACATTTTTATTGGCCTCACATAAAGCATGATGTGCAAAAATATTGTGAAAAATGCATTGTGTGTAGAAAATCAAAATCTAAAGTAATGCCTCATGGACTTTACACTCCTTTACCTATTCCTGATTTTCCTTGGATTGACTTGTCTATGGACTTTGTTGTGGGATTGCCTAGATCTAGGAATGGTAAAGATTCAATTTTTGTTGTGGTGGATAGATTTTCAAAGATGGCACACTTTATCCCTTGCAAAAAAATTGATGATGCTTGTCATGTTGCTGATTTGTTCTTTAAAGAAGCGGTGAGACTTCATGGTCTCCCAAGGAGTATTGTAAGTGACAGGGACACCAAGTTCCTAAGTCACTTTTGGAGGACATTGTGGGTAAAGCTAGGTACAAAGCTTCTCTTCCCCACTACTTGCCATCCTCAAACAGATGGGCAAACTGAAGTTGTGAATAGGACATTTTCTTCCCTTTTAAGGGCCGTGATTAAAAAGAATATTAAATCTTGGGAGGATTGTTTGCCTCATGTGGAATTTGCTTATAATAGGGTTTATTGATGAAATGATTTTTCTGAATGTGCTAGAGAGTGAATTTTCCACTCTGCTGCACCCTCTATTTATATTCATCAAGATTACAAGGAAGTAAATGCTAAATGCATTTTACAAGGATAATTAAACTAACGACATTCCCTAGGATGCATTGTACAATGAACATACTTGGAACCTGAGGTTATTAACTCTACTCCTATTTCCATCAATTACTTGGAACCTGAGGTTATTAACTCTACTTCTATTTCCAACACTCCCCCTCAAGCTGGTGAACAGGTATTCTCTATTCCCAGCTTGGATAGAATTCTTTCGAATGCAGGGCTGCTTAGTCCTTTAGTTAGAATATCTGCAAGTTGTTCTTGTGAGGGTACGTAAGGAGTACAAATCAAACCACAATCGAGCTTTTCTTTGATAAAATGTCTATCCACCTCGATATGTTTAGTTCGATCATGCTGAACAGGGTTATGTGCAATGCCGATTGCAGACTTGTTATCGCAATAGAGCTTCATAGGTCCTTCCCACTTAATCTTCAAGTCATCTAGGATAATTTTAAGCCATAATAATTCACAAATACCTTGTGCCATAGCCCGAAACTCAGCTTCAGCACTAGAGCGGGCCACCACATTTTGCTTTTTACTTCTCCAAGTCACTAGATTTCCCCCGAGGAATGTACAATACCCGGTAGTGGATCTCCTGTCAGTAATTTACCCTGCATAATCCGCATCTGTATATGCTTCAAGAGTCATTCTACCATTTTTCTTGAATAAGATTCCTCTCCCTGGAGTTCCTTTGAGATATTGCAGAATTCTATAAGCAGCCTGTAAATGGATTTCTTTTGGATTGTGCATAAATTGACTAACCAAACTTACAGCATAAGCAATATCCGGTCTTGTGTGAGACAGATAAATTAATTTCCCAACTAGGCGCTGGTACATCTCCCTATCTATTGCAACATCTTCTTCTGCATTTCCCATTCTTAGACTCGGATCTGTGGGAGTACTTGTAGGTTTACATGCTGCCTTTCCTGTCTCTTTAAGCAAATCTGTGATATATTTTTGTTGAGATATGAAAATGCCATTTCGGGAATGAGCTACTTCAATTCCCAAAAAGTATTTCAGCTTCCCAAGAGTCTTGATCTCAAACTCCTTTGCCAAACACTGACTTAAGACTTGCTGCTCCCTCCAATCATTTCCGGTCACTATGATGTCATCCACATACACTAATAATACTGTCACTCCCCCTGAATTGGAGTGTTTAGTGAATAATGTATGATCTCCTTGACTCTGTTTGTATCCCAGGGCTGTCATGACTTTAGTGAATCTTCCAAACCATGCACGGGGTGATTGTTTCAACCCATACAATGCCTTTCTTAACCTGCAAACAGCATTGGTTGGAGCACTTTTACCATATCCTGGTGGCACATCCATATAAATTTCCTCCTCAAGATCCCCATGTAAGAAAGCATTCTTTACATCAAATTGTTGTAATTCCCAGCCATAATTTGCCGCAAGAGATAATATTACCCGGACTGTATTCATCTTTGCAACCGGAGCAAAGGTCTCCAAGTAGTCAATCCCATAAGTTTGTGTAAAGCCTTTGGCAACCAGCCTTGCTTTTTATCTCTCTATCGATCCATCGGCCCTATACTTTACTGTATACACCCACTTGCACCCAACTGGTTTCTTCCCTTCGGGCAAAGCAACAAACTCCCAAGTTCTATTCTTTTCCAGTGCTTCCATCTCTATATCCATGGCTTGCTTCCATTTTTTATCAGATAATGTCTCAAAAACATTGGATGGTATGCAAGTAGTGTTTAGGTTTGCAAGGAAGGTCTTGTGGGTTGGTGAGAATTTCTTAAATGAGAGGTAATTTGGGAGAGGATATACTGGTTGTTTGGTACACTTTCGGGTGCCTTTTCTGATTGCAATGGGGAGGTCTAGGTCTTCAACTGTTTGGGTTTCTGTTTCATCCTGTAAAGCTGGAAAATTATTTTGTAAAGCTGGAAGATCAGAATTTGTTACCTGAGTTGAAGGAATTGAGTCGGATTCTTGGACATGTGTTGATTCAGGAATGACCTTTAGCCTTCTTCTAAACACCTGATTTTTCCAAGGTCTTCCGGCAGGACCAGGATTATCAGCCAAAGGAGTATCAATAGTTGATGAAGAAGGTTCCATTTCAGTTTCAGCTTCAAGATTAGATTGAGGCTCATTTGTACTAGATTGAGGCTCATTGGTACCAGACTCAAGGTTAGGGAGAACAGGAGTTTCCAAATGAATTTTTGTATCCTCCTTATCTTCCCTAAAACTCTCCCCCTGAAGATAAGGTTGGAGAAAATAGGCTTGTTCTTCATGAAAGGTGACATCCCGTGACACAAAGAATTTTTTCGACGGGGGATAGTAACACTTATATCCTTTCTCAGTGGAGGAATACCCAAAAAAAACACACTTTAAGGCTCTAGGATCAAGTTTACCTCTTTCTTGACTATGAACATGAACAAAGGAGACGCACCCAAAGATCCTCGGTTTGAGGTTATTAGTGGGGGATAAGTTAGGGTAGAAAGAGGAAAGAATCTCCATAGGACTTTTAAACCCCAAGACTCTAGAAGGTAATCGATTAATAAGATATGTTGCTGTTAAAACAGCTTCCCCCCAAAAACCTTTTGGAACATTTTTCCGATACAAGATAGTGCTCTGGTTTGATCTAGAAGATGCCCATTTTTCCTTTATGCAACCCCATTTTGTTGCGGTGTTTTGACACAAGAAGATTCATGAATTATTCCCTCTTTTTGGCAAAATGGAGTTAGAACATGATTGAAGTATTCCTTGCCATTATCTGACCTTAATCTTTTTATTACCACACCAAACTGATTTTTAATCATTGAAACAAAGTTTGGAAAAATCAGATCGACTTCAGATTTGTGTTTAAGCAGAAAAACCCAAGTAACACGAGTGCAATCATCAATAAATGTCACAAACCATCTAGCCCCTGGACACATTTGGAATAGAAGAGGGTCCCCAAACATCGGTATGAACAAGATAAAAAGGAAATGTGCTTCTTTTATTACTTATGGGAAAAGGTACACGCTTGTGTTTTGACATTTCACATACCTCACAATGGAAACTTTCAATAGTCAACCCAAGAAACAAAGATGGAAACAAAATTTTGATGACACTGAAAGAGGGGTGACCTAATCGACAAGATGAAACAAATGGATCTTCTCTTTATTCGAAAGGACGGACTCTGACTTGTATGAGTGGGGCAAGTTGTTTCTGGCTGTGTAGAGCACACTTGTTCCTTCAAGATAGTAAAGGCCATTCCCTTCTCTAGCACGTCCAATCATCCTCCCCGAATCCTTGTCCTGAAATTCACAGCAATTACTATAAAAAATCACATTACAGGATAGGTCTTTTGTAAGTTTTTTGTATGGAGATGAGGTTTGTGGATAGTTTTGGAACATGAAGAACATTCATTAAAGTTATAGATGGATTTATCTCAATGTTTCCAATCCCAGCAACAGTTACAAGGTTACCATCAGCAGTGATAATTTTCTTATTACTGGAACAAGGAGAATATGTGGAGAAGTATTTAGAGGAGGGTGTCATATGGTCTGTGGTGCCTGAGTCTAATATCCAAAAAGGGGTAGGAGAATTTTTTGAGACATTAAATCCAAATGAAAGTGGAAGCTTACCTGAATATGCCAAATTACAGTTACCTGAAGGTTTCTCCAAGCTATTGAGCAATGCTCTCATCCTTTCTATTTCCTCCTGGCTTAGACTAGGGAATTCAGGTTTCCTAGTGGATTCTGACTTGTCTTCTTCATTCTGTCCAGCAGCAATATGAGCTTTACCATTCCTTCTATATGATCCTCCTGATGGTCCTCCTTCTCGACCCCATTCACGAGTAGGAGGTTTACCATGTAGTTTCCAAAGACTTCTCCCGAGTATGTCGTGGCTTATTGCAATAAGTGCACCACAAATCTCCTTTCTTCTCCAACTTTGCATGTCCATCTCTTGAGCTCTCAGCTACCATGGCTGAACTTTCAACAGGTAGAGTATCCAGCATTAAATTTCTCCTGCTTTCTTCACTTCGTACAATAGCTACGAATTCATTAAAGCATGGTACCTCTGGTTTTCCAAGGATTTGAACCCTTACTTGGTCAAATTCAGGATTTAATCCCACAAGAAAGTCATAGATCCTATCTTGCTCAATATATTCTTTGAGCACTGCTGTATCCTCAGGGCATTTAGTCTTTATTACCCTATAATGGTCCAATTCCATCCAAAGAGACTTCAATTGATTGGCATACTCGGTGACTGTCTTGTTTCCTTGCTTTGCAGCAAGTGTTTTTACCTTCACATCATACACCTGGGCAGCATCTTTGGCTTTCGAATATGTTTTCTCTATCGCGTCCCAAACTGCTTTAGCAGTGCTTAAGAACATGCATGTATCACTGATTTCTGGAATCATTGAGTTTCATAGCCATGCCATAATCATGGAGTCTTCCTCATCCCATGTTGTAAAGTTAGGATCTCCTTCCCTTGGTCTAGGACCTATCAAATGACTAAGTTTTCCTTTGCCCTTCAACACTGTTCGAATGAGCTGGGACCATTTCAAGTAATTTTCCCATTTAGTCGATAGGCAGGTTGAATACTCTGCAATTCTCCAAACTGACTGCTCTGAACATGTGAGTTCTCTGCCTTGTTGGCTGGATTCACGACCTCTTCCTCATTCGACATTGCGGAACCAACGGTTGAAACTGGACCCCCAAAAAAGAGTGATTAAAATGCAAAAATAACCCCCAAAACGGGTTGAGGAGAGGCAGACGGTCCGAAAACAGTAAGCGGCGGTGAAAACGGCTGTCTCACGGCGGCGTGTGAGACACACGCGCAGGGAGGTGGCTGGGAAGAAGATGCGCGCGTGGCGGCGCGTGCGGAGGTTACTGGCGGCGGTGTTTTGGGTTCTGGTCGGTTTCGGAAAGGCGATCCTTCCGGTGAACTTTCAGGTGTAACGACGGCGGTCAACGGTGGTCAACGGCGGTCAACGGTAGTCAGAAAAACAGAGGCACTGATAAGGGGCACTGACAGCACAATAATAAGGTGCTTAGAACAGGGTTGAAAGGGCTGCAATGAAGGCAACCAAAAAGGAATACACGGCGGAAGCAGAGCTCCCTAGATCGGGAGCTCTGATACCATATTGATGAAATGATTTTTCTGAATGTGCTAGAGAGTGAATTTTCCACTCTGCTGCACCCTCTATTTATATTCATCAAGATTACAAGGAAGTAAATGCTAAATGCATTTTACAAGGATAATTAAACTAACGACATTCCCTAGGATGCATTGTACAATGAACATACTTGGAACCTGAGGTTATTAACTCTACTCCTATTTCCATCAATTACTTGGAACCTTAGGTTATTAACTCTACTTCTATTTCCAACAGGGTTGTTCATAGTACTACTCAATATTCTCCTTTTGAGGTAGTTTATGGATTTAACCCTTTAACTCCTCTTGACTTATTGCCATTGCCTAACTCCTCAATTTTGAAGCATAAAGATGGTGGGGCCAAGGCTGACTTTGTGAGGAAGTTACATGAGCAAGTAAAAGTCCAAATTGAAAAGAGGACCGAAAGCTATGCAAGACAAGCCAACAAAGGAAGGAGGAAGGTGGTCTTTGAACCCGGAGATTGGGTTTGGGTACACATAAGAAAGGAAAGGTTTCCTTCCCAAAGGAAATCTAAACTTCAACCAAGAGGAGATGGGCCATTCCAAGTGGTGGCCAAGATCAATGACAATGCATACAAGATAGATCTTCCTAGTGAGTATGGTGGGATTAGTGCAACTTTTAATGTGGCTGATTTATCTCTTTTTGATGTAGGTGATGAAGATTTCAATTCGAGGTCGAATTCACTTAAAGAAGGAGGAGATGATGTAAGCCCAATGGAGACCGATTTGGATCAAGAAGCTATTCAAGGTCTTGGTGGCCCAATGACAAGAGCAAGAGCAAAGAAAGCAAAAGAAGCTCTAACTCAATTGGTGGTGCTCTTAATGGACATAAGCCCAAATGCACATGCAAGTAATGAAGACAATGAGCCCAAGATAATAACTTTGCTCATCCAAGCCCAAGAAGCATGAAGAGGGCATGCAAGTTCATTTTTCTTTTAATTCAATAAGTGTAAATGGGTTTTATGAGTGAGCCCAATTACTAAGTGATGTTTTTGGGGCAGCCCACTTGTAATCCATGATGTAAAACGAATTTGTATGTGTCTTAGTGGGAGGAATCTTTAGCTTGCATGCTATAAGAACTCCTAAACTAGTGTGTTGATATTTTGATAAATTGTATTAATTATGGGGGGTTACACTTTTAATGTGAGAAGCAAGTGTAACCACCACATAATTAGGGGGATGAAGAGTCAGGAGGAGGGGGGGGGGGGGCGTAACCTTCATAGTCTTATGGCTGAGTTGAATGATTTGGTGGCTACATTATGGGGGTTTTTAGGCAAATTAACTCATGTTATGATGGCTGAGTTAAGTGGGAATAAGTGAGTGTTTAAGGTCATGAATTAGGCCAATTAAGTGGGGGTTATGGTTTGGTTTTGGAAGCCCAAAAGTTGGCTGCCCAACTATATGTAATTTGTGACAAACACGTGAAATGGTAACTTTGATGTTAATTTTGGATCAAATCCATTTTGTGAGAATTTTGTTCTCCTAGGTTCTTGGTTGAACCAAACTATTGTTCTCATCAAGAATCCAAGATTCTTGTGGCGAACCTCACTTGGCTTATCAAAACTCTTGTTTTGTGGCGCCATCATCATCTTCTTACTCATCCATTTTCTTTATTTCTTCACTTTAATCTTGGTTACGAAGTGTTACACGAATTTGTGTTAAAAATTCAACCAAAAAGATCATCAAAGGCAACCTCACCATTTGGTTGTCATCAGTGTCATAGACAATGTAGCATCTGAGAAGGGTGTTACACAATATCATCTTCCACCTCACTCTAACAGTGGTCAACCCCCAATCAGATATGAACCAGACATCCAGTCCAAAGTGAAATATCCTATTAGTAATTATGTGTCATCTCACAAGTTATCCCAATCATATGCATCTTATATCTCTCAATTTTCCTCAATCTCTATTTCTAGTAATGTACAAGAAGCTTTGGCAGATCCTTTTGTCATCATTAGCAAACCAAAATTGGCCTCTTCTTCACTTTGATTTCAAAAATGTTTTCTTTCATGGAGACTTATTAGAAGAGGTATGTATGGATCTTCCACTGGCCATGTCAGATTCAGATACAACAAAGGTATGCAAATTAAATAAAGCTCGGTATGGATTAAAACAATCCCCAAGGGCATGGTTTGGCAGGTTCACTAAATCTATGAAGGCTTTTGGTTATAATCAAAGTAACTCTGATCATACCTTATTTTTGAAGAAAAAACAAGGAAAAGTAACTGCCTTGATCATCTATGTTGATGATACGGTAGTGATAGGAAATGATCATGATGAGATTTTGAATCTGCAGCAATATCTTACCTCTGAATTTGATATGAAACAACTTGGAAATCTTAAATATTTCCCGATATTGAAGTGGCCAGATCAAAACATGGAATTTTCTTATCCCAACGGAAATACTTTCTTGATTTACTATCTAAAACATGGATGCTTGGGTGTAAACCATCAGACACTCCCAGTGAACAACATCATAAGCTCTTTCAGTGCCTAAACTCAACTGGCACAGACAAAGGGAGGTGCCAAAGGTTAGTGGGGAAGCTGATTTATCTCTCTCATACACGACCAGACATCACTTATGCAGTGAATGTTGTGAGCCAATTTATGCATGACCCACGTAAACCTCACATGAATGCTGTAGAGCAGATACTGAGATATTTGAAATTCACTCCAGGTAAAGAAATACTGTTTTCAAACCATGTCCATCTAAGGGTAGAAGGTTACACCGATGTCGATTGGGCATGTTCAGCAAATGATAGAAGATCCACCTTGGGGTACTTCACCTTCGTAGGAGGGGAATCTTGTAACTTGGAGGAGTAAAAAGTAACATGTAGTAGCTAGATCAAGTGCTGGAGCAGAGTTTAGAGGCATGACACTTGGAGTGTGTGAACTGTTATGGGTAAAAAAAAATATTATTAGACATGCGTTTTGAACCAGAAGAGGCTATGAGATTGTATTGTGACAATAAATCAGCTATAGAGATTGCTCATAATCCTGTCCAACATGACTAAACAAAGCAGGTAGAAATTGATAGACATTTCATCAAGGAGAAAATTGAAGCTGAAACAATTGCTTTTCCTTTTGTAAGATCTGACCAACAACTAGCTTATATTCTCACTAAAGGAGTAGCAAGCAGAGTGTTTAATGAATCTCTATTCAAGTTGGGAATGTGTGACATCCATGCACCAACTTGAGGGGGGTGTTGAAATAAGTTAATTAATGTTAGCTATAGATGGAAATGCTTTTGGTAATAAAAGGTTTGTCTAGTTGCATTTTTGTAAAGGAGAGCCTAGCTAGGATAGAAGTTGTATATATAGCTACGTTTTGTGAATGTAAAATACATCAGAATTATTCTCCTTGAAACCTTTTTAATATTGATTAAATTAGAAAAGTAATAAAATAAAGGTTTAACTATTGAGTTAGCCCCTGAACTATTTGAAAGTTTTCAAATAGGTTCCTAACTAAAAAAATTTGTAATTGGGTCCCCGAACATTTATAAAGTTTTCAATTGAGTCCTTGAACATTCGATATTGATATGTTGAATTGAACAAAATATTACTGGTTTATCCAAGCAGATATCTATATCAGCCATATATGAGTGGTTTGGGTGGAGGATGAACTTGAGACATATTCACAAAGAAGATGCAACAAGATGAAGTGAGATGTTATAAGTTGCAAGTAGGGGAGCTATATATTTTGGACGAAATTATTTAGAGAAATGGATATGTAACCGTGAAACATAAATTGGGGAAGGAAGGAACTATTTGATCATATGGAGGAAAGAAGTCGCATGTCACGTTTTGGTTTTCTAGCTCAACATTTTGATCTCTTGCAACCCTATATACATTTTGATCTCTTGCAACAATTTTTGGGACCTATTTGAAAATTTTCAAATAGTTCAGGGACCAACTCAATAGTTAAACCATTAATAGATAACTAATTAGGTTGTTATCAATTCTGATATTAGTAGATATCTTTGGAGAAATTCCAAGAGTTTTTAGTTGAGTTTTATATTTAAAGAACATTTGTATCAATCAATTGGGTGAGTGTTTTCCTATTCAAATCCAATAAATGTGAATATGATTGTTAAAAAAATTATATAAAAGAATCATTTTGTTAAAAAAATTCCAATTCAAAGCTAAATTTTTATTTTCAATTGAACAATGTTTAAGTTCTTAATAATTTATTTTTCTTCGTAATGATGATTGAGATTTGTTGTAGAAAAATGCATAACCGTACTCACCTATAACAAAGCAATGCTCAATTTCCAAATAAATTTGGACAAGGCGTATAAGGTGTTAAAAGTAGTCAAGAGAAGGATAGAATGTATCATGTAAAGGAACTCTGAGATTCATCTAAACTCAACATGATGGTGTAAAACAATTGCATGCCAAGATACAAATACTTATTATGCAGTACAGATTCTTGAATGAGCCTCCTTATTTATGATCAAAGTTCACTACCCACTTTCTACCACACACAAAAAAAAAAAAAAAAAGGTTCACTACCCACTCTTGCTTTTCATTGTTATTATCCCCTCAATAATGGGATAACTAAGAACAACTACATAGCTAAGCAAGAAAAGTTGACCAAACATCTCCTCAAAATCTTTCACATTGAGTAATCTCCATAAACCCCCAAAGAAACACACAATGTTCACTACGAGTAATACAACCAATGGAGACATGAACACTGCTGCACCTTGGAAATTGAACCTACCCTGCTCATATTTCTTGAGATTCTCTTTGTCAAGGGCTTTGTTTGACAAGCTGAATTTCTTCTTGCTCAATCCTAGCCATTTCTTGGTTCCCTCTATAACTGCGAATAAGCTAATAACTGACTTCAAAATCCAAATTCTTTGTTCATCCCACCACATTGTTACTGAGCCTCCACCAGAAAGGACCTCAATCAAATGCTGAATCTGTGTGGCTACATAAAGTATTGCAAACACTGCAAACCAGGGATCATTAACCTGTACCATTAAAAAAAAATAAAATCAAAGAATGTTAACTTATTGTCTGTGAATTTTTTTACTTAATTATGTCAAGTGCTTAATAAAGGAAAAATATTATAGTAACATATTTGGGGAAAAGACAAATAATGATTGTATAAAAAATAAACAGCAGTATATGAGTAGTCAAAGACTTGTTAAGGAACTTCACCTTTGGAAACACAGGGATTCCTTTCAAGAAGCATACTTGAGGTACAATGCCATAAAGGATGAAGACAATAGAATAAAGGGATGACATTGTCAAGAAGCAATAGGTAAAGTTATGAATAATGGACATTCTTGAAAACCCATATGTAAAAGGGCTGTATTTGCTGGAGACTCCAAGCAAGCAAAGTTCAGACAACCACTTCACCAACTGAAGCATGCCTTCCTTGATGTCAGTTGGGGCACACCCCAAGAAACATGGTTTTTTTGGGTAAAGATAAGCTGATTTCCATCCTCTTGAGTGCAGAATATAGCCAGTGACAGTACTCTCCAATAATATGCCATATGAGAATCCTACCTGTGGGTAGCATTCAAATTTACCTTTACAACAAAATTATGAATTTTTGTCCATAACCATCTAATTTAAGATATATGTTACTATATGTATATATAGACTTGCCTCTGTACCCCATTTTGTGTTTGTCTCATAGGAACATGAGGCCACAATTTGAGCTTCTTGCAAAATTGAATCTCTTGGAATATTCTTTTTGGTTGTTTGCTGTCCACGGATGGCCTTCAGTGATTCTATGTACATGGTAGAGTTGCCAAAGTAGTTTGAGGCATCAAGCAGATAGTCATCTGAGATGACAGATCAGAATTCAGAATTAATCAGATATAATTTCTACATTGTGATATCTTTACACTAATTTTACCATAAAATAGAATCCTATGGAAAATGAGTGACATTGTGGGAGGCTAAACTTTATATGCACTGTTTATTTAAGGAAAATGTCAAGGCCGCTAATTAAAGAATTAAAAAGGATAAATTCACAGAAAATGAATGTATTTAATATATGAAGATGTATTCGATTTCTTTATAAAATATTTTTTTTATTCTTTAACAAGTGCCCTTGAACTGATTAGCATAACCTTCTTTTAAAGGTATGGGTAAAATGGGACAAAATGCAAGGATTTGGGGAATGCTGGTTCAATCTTGCTATTTGTACAATCCATTTCGATAGTCAGGAGTATTATAGAATATATGAAGAGAACCTTAATTAGAAATTTCTAGGAATTAATTAACAAGACTATATACAGATTGTAACTTGTTAGACCACAGCTAAGGAAATTGACAAACAGAGTAAGGTGCTAGGTAGTCGGATTCTTATTTTTTTTGTTGTTGCTAGAACTAGGTAGTCGGAATTTAAATAAACTTATACCACACAGAATCATATATCAATAAAAAGATTATATTGAGGCCACATGTACCATTTTGATTTGGACTTCCAAATAGTAATGCACTTCTGTTTAAGTAATTGCCGCTTCCAGAAAGACCTGGACCTCTTAGTCCATCCATGCCTTGCCACATTGTCTAAAAGAAATTTCCATAACTATGTCATCCCATCACATAAATGATAAAATAGAAAGGAACAAAAAGGGCTTAATAATTTGTTGGTTTACCTTAAAAGCAGTCCTAGATTGATTGTCATAAATGTCTTTCTTGCTAAGGTTGTGAAACATTTGAGGGAATTGGACAAATGAAATATACTTAGATGTTTCAGGATCAAGAAAGAAGCACATGGCTTGTTTGGCTGAGGAAGGATCATTGCAATACATATCACAATCCACTGCAAGTACGTAAGGGCCATTACTTAATAGACCCGAGACTCTGAGCTGCAACCACAGTTGATAAAGTACTGCACCGATTAAGTACAACAGAACTTGAGAAACAAGATAAAGAGAGAAGTAGGGACCACATTTTAGAGGGAACAAACCAATGTGTTGAGGGCTCCTCCTTTGAATTTGTGAGGAAGGGATGGCCTTCTTTCACGAGACACGTAAACAACAAGGGGCGTTTCCGGTTGGTCATTTATGATCTGAAAGCAATTAATAACAAAAAGATTTTCTCAAGATTTTTTCCCCTTTCCAACCAATAATAACAAAAACTTTGTTAAACTATAAAATTGTCGACCATTTTAGGCGTTTTAAAAAGAAAAATTATTTTAGCACCAAAAAAAAAAAAAAAAGAAGAGCAAAATTATTTAAAAAATTGTCAAAAATAAATATTTAAATAACATCTCTATATTAACGCTCTCTCTGGCGCTTATTTTATTTTTTTCCCTTTCACACCAATCTTCGTGCTGGTGATGAGGTATGATATTATACTTTGTTTTAGCGAAAAAAGTAACTATTATTTAATTAATTTGAACAAAAAACATGGGAAAGTTGAAAATTATTGTTATCAACACACTCTTTAATACTTTCTTTTTGGTACAATTTCTTTTATCAATTAAAATTCAAATGAGTCACACTATTTTGGAAGTGGGTTCCATCAATTCATATCCATCAGACTTAACTTATGCAAGACTCTCTGGTATGAAATTATGAATTCTAACCAATATAAGAGAGGCTATTAGTAAGTGTGATGCTATCATTTAAGTGTGTTAGAAGGAGAGCGTTAGAGGGAAGGTTGATATCACTCTTCATTTGGCATTAGCTAAAAAAAAAACATAGCAATTTCAACATTAAAAGTTAATTAATGGACCACAAATATTTAGCTGCCATTTTCAATAGCAAAATCCAACAAAATTGGTAGTTTTAATATCCACATCAAGTTGGTAGTTTCAGGTGTACCTCGATACGAGGAGGTCTGTCACTCACAATACGACGATTTTTAGGGTCCGAACCAAATTTCTCAATATTCTTGTGCATTTTCTCGTATTTTGCCTGCAAAATAACAAAACGTCACGTGAGCACAAATAGATTTCATTATTGTATACCTCAGACTAAGATTGAATTCTCAAGACACCTAATATATATATAAAAAAAATACTAAAATAATATTCAGCTCAATTTATATTCCTCATGTTGTTATAAGATTCAATCAGCTATATAATGTGGTTATGGATATGCTTGTTTTGGAGACATTATCAAGCAATATTCGAAGTCCAGGTATGACATGATAGAAATGGAAGAATATCTTTTTAAAGCCTGTAACTACACAAAAGCTGCATCTTTTCCCAAGCCTATAGGACAACTTTCAGGTATGGTGAGTTACCTTCTAAACTCATAAAATAGTGATATGTATAGAACTTAACTTAATTTGACAGCGTGGCCATCTTGATAAATCACGAAGTGAACAAACAAAATTATTTACAAAATTATAGGTTTTCCAAAACTTGATTATGATTACCTAATAATTATTTGTATAGGTTTTCCATAATGATATACAACTTGATTATGGAAAACAATGTTTAGTACGAAACAAATTTCATATTTTATTAACGAACAAACTATTAAGATTTTTTATTTATTTCCAATTCAACTTCCCATGATATCTGGCCCATCACATCTCTTATTGGCTAATTATGTTTTCGCGTAGTTTGTTCAGTGTGCTGTTAATAGCATAGCTGATTTACAATAACAAATAAATACATGTTGTTGTATCTATATAGTATTTTCGTTCTATATCAACAAAATAATGTACGATAGGTTGATAGCAACTATGTAACTTCTTTTAATGGTAATGAGAATTATTGAAGTCAAGTTTAAAATACGTTAAATAAAAGTGGATCAAAATTATAGCTAAAGTAACAAAGAAAAATTGAGAGTTTCAATTGGTATCATATCATATATCATATATCATATATCATATATATTATATATACCTTGATCTCCTCCTGTTGTACCCTGAACTCATCAGTCCTTATAAGCTGCTCATCTTCCCCCATAGGCGAGAAGAAAACCTTGGGACACCTTGAGTTGATCCCATACTTGTTGCAAAAAGGAACCCAAACCTTAGCAAACTCAGAAGCCTCTTTGATCCCATAAAGTGTCACCGGGCACCCGCCATCATCAGAAAGATACACGGCGAGTTTATCCGCCGGGTAGTCCATTGCAATGGCTGATATGACAGTGTCCATAACCTCGACAGTTGGCTCCTTTTCAGGGTCAAGTGTGCACACAAAGATGTCAAGCCCCGGCAGGTTAGCATCATTAGGCAACTTCTCTACCATGACCGACCGCGACACCGGACGCCACCGGAAGGCTTGGTTGAAGAACCAGAGCACTGAAAGAAGAAGCTCGGCTGTGGTCATGAGAATCCATGGTAAGGTTGGTGTGGTGTTGTCGTAGAAGAGATGGGTGATGCGGTAGTAAAAGAGTGACAGAACAGCTACAAAGTGGAAGAGTATGTGAAGTCTACTGAGGAATAGCCATGATTGAACAGTTTCAGTGTGGAGGGTGAAGGTGGCCATGACCAGACACCAGAGACCAGAGACCAGATTTTCTCAAGCTCGTTGCCCAGTTAGTAACCCTCTGTACCTTTTCATTTATAAACATTTCGCTCTTCATTTTTATTTTCGGTTTTCTTATTTGAAATTAAAAAATGGGACAATAATTTTTTTTATGAATAATGGGACAATAATTAGAAAAAGGTTTATGATATTTAAAATTGTAATTAATCATATGTTGAACTTGATTAATTATGGATATATCGATATAAATAACTCATTAGGTAATCATCCATTTAATTATATTAACTAAAATTTTGTATATCATTAATCAAGTTATCGATTAATTAGTTAACCAACATGTGTATTAATTCATTAATCAAAATCAAAACATCATTAACTATAATTTTAAATATTATTAATTATTAATCGTCGTTGAATTGTTCTCCTATTTTCATGCTGAAATAACATATACTATATAATTGTTTATTTTATATTAGAGAAAAATAAGAAAAAAATAAAACAGTGAATTTTATTGGCTAAATAGTATTAAAATAGTGGTATATTTTATTCTCCACCATTGACGGATTACTATTAAAGTCTCTCGCGTGGATCTCGTTCTAGCATTATTTTATTTGTGAGAAACAAAACACCAGAAGAGCTCGCATAACACATGGTGCCGCATGGGTATTATTATTATTTTTTCCTATAAATGTCATAGTTTGTGTTTTAAGAGCTAAATAGAGTTTAATTGGTATATATTATTATTGTAAAGTTTATTATAATGCCAAATAATCATAAATTATGATATGCATGTATGAACTTTAAGGTGATTTATATAAGAATAAAAGATTTTCAGTGACGTGACGATTTATTATTAATTGATAATGTAAAATCTTTACACTAATAATATATACCAATTAAACTCCAGTTTTTTTTTTGACTAAAAAGATATCCATTCATTCAAATTGATAAAATGCATCAAACAACACAAATCCAACATCACTAAAAACCGAAAAAGGATGAATCTGCGAACAAACTCACAGTACACAGGTTAATAGCATAACACGGCAAATTCAAAATGCCTACAAAAGTGACAAAATCAAAGTCACCGGAATACTCATGTTTCCGGATCTGTAACATTGACGCCCAATTCTTGATCAAAACTGTGATGGATCGAAGCAAATCTGTCAATCTGAACCAAACGAACACCGCACTAAGACGGGAAATCAAACAACGCCTCACCAAGACGACGAACAACAATACCGCCGCCCACAGAAGACGAAAAAATTTGAAGTTAGAAAGAGAATTGGTATATATACCAAACTAGTTATATTATTTTTTAGACTTTAATTGTTATATATTGATAATATAAAGTTTTTACATTATCAAACAATCATCAATCATGATATGACTGATTTTTAAGGTAATTAAGATATGAGTAAAAAAAATCACTAATATGACAATTTATGATTGGATCGATGTCCGTGTAAAAGGGTTCTATAATGTCCGTGTAAAAGGGCTCTATACTGTCAGTGTAAAAAACTTTTACACTAACCGTGTATACCAATTAAACTCCAGCTATATATACCAAACTAGTTATATTATTTTTTAGACTTTAATTGTTATATATTGATAATATAAAGTTTTTATATTGTCAATCAATCATCAATCATGAATGACTTTTCAAGTAATTAAGATATGAGTAAAAAAAATCAATAACATGACAACTTATGATTGGATCGATGTATGTGTAAAAGGATTCTATAATGTCTACGTAAAAGGGTTCTATATTGTCAGTATATAACAATTAAACTCTATTTTTTTATTAAAAAAGTTTTGATTTTAATACACGGGTAATGAAATTTTTCATGATGTCAAACAATTATATATTTATGTAATTTGTGAGTTAATTATTGTAAACATTAAATATTTTTTCTAATATGATAGTGGTGTTGGAAATTCCAAGTTTTAGTGAGATGTAGCTGAAGAACTTCCACATTTAAATTAAAGAAGTCACTACAAAAAATCTGTAAATTGTTGACCGAATTTAGTCGGTCATCAATTAAGATACCCTGATGTTCCATTAAAGAAAAACTCCAATTAACTAAACTTTAATCCGTTATGAACATTGTGACATCCTATACCTCACATAATTTAAATATGAAATAAAACATTCATTTATTATAAAATAAATAATTAAATGTGTATAAGGTAGCGAGTATCATATGATCCAAAACATAAACATATGAAGCAACTGCGGAAAAACATAATCAAATAAAACATAAACATAAACCCAATTACCCCGATGTCATATATCAGAGCTGGTAATCAATCCGAAAATTACATTGGAAAATAACTAATATAGAAATCATAAACTACGAGTAAGCGATCTCCTCAGGATCACTCCTCAACTTGCTAGCTGCTCATCATTTACTGCATAAGCCAAGATACATGCAAGGAAAAACCACAACAGATAGGGAGTAAGAAACTGTACAAACGGCAATGGAATAGTTAGCAAGATGTTCACGCAACAAGCATTATACATCAGAATATACATAACATCATTCATTACAACACATCAATAATTTATGCTAAGCAATTCAACGTCACATCACTACTCCATATGCAAGTGGATCCATAACTAAACCAGGAAGACGACTTCGGAGTTACATATCCACATTGGCCAATAAACACCAACGTCGACAGTAAAAAAAACTATGGGTGAACCCCTTGGATAGCCGATGCACCTTACTCTCGGATGCACCGCCACTGGGGCGCACGATCCACCTAACTTTCGGATGAATCATCGTGGATAACCAATTCGCCTTATTACTCTTGGACAAACTCCCATGTCATCATAACTTCCCCTAACAACTTCATGCATGAATGCATGTATGCCAACATACAATCAACATTAACTGCCACCTCCATCAACACCATTTATTATGGTTTAACAAATTTGACTAATAAGCATCAAAGTTTAACAACATCTTTAATCTTGATTTAACAACTTTGACCAATAAGCATCAAAGTTCAACAACATCATTAATCTTGGTTCAACAACCTTGACCAATAAGCATCAAGGTCCAACAACTTTAACGTGTAATAACATCATCGTTATCGTCTTAACCAACATTAGCATCTTCATCATTAAATGTCTTTATTAAGGGTTATAACATTAATTGCACATTGGACTATCGCTCTTGTTTTTATCTATGTTACTATCTCATCTATTTGTTCCAGGGAACACTAGTTCTCCTAAAGTGAGATCATCCCTAAATGTTCTTTACTATTCCATTGGGCATTAACCTCACTCCTCCTTGCTATCTTCATGCCTTATGAATATTAGTCAATTATTCTCAATCTTAGTTTCGGCACTGGTCTCCCTATGTCTTAGTTATTATAGTTTAATCACAATATCAGTTCATCACGACGATTCGTCAAAACAGTTCTTCACATCAAGGCATGACAACACTAATTATAACACATTTAATCATACCATCCAATCATCATCATCATCAACATTATTCATCGTACATCATACCAATCATACTAATCACATAGACATACATACTCATTTAATTAACAGTCATTGTCAAACATCAATCAAACATTTAATATACAAAATGGTCATGGGTTAACCCTCATCTTACGCTACCCCAAGATCTACATGTTTGTCATGACCCGAATTTCGTAGCCATGACCGGTCGAAAAGAAAAGTCTCTCTTTCCCCTTCGCAGCCTCACAAGCATACAAAAATCCGTTCCATCCAAAGAAAATTATTACATTCATTAATTACAACATAATGAATATTACATCAGAGTAACTAAAACAACACAAATTACAAAGTCCTGTTAAAAACTATATACTCTTAAAAACTATATACAAAGTAGGGTCATGGCTACAAAATTCGGGTTATGACAAATTTGGTATCAGATCTTAGGTTACAAAGTCCTAAAAAAAAGTAAGTGTTGATAACAATTGTGGTTGGATCTCGAACCCAGGCGAGGTCTAGGACAAAGGTTATTACGACTTAATTTCAATTTTATTTCTTAAAAAGTCTCAAGTGTTCACTCCACATGGCAACAAGACGGTGGTATGAGATGACAATAAATTTATATATATAATTGATTTCTCTTTTAATTCCTTTGTGCTCACTTGTGAGATGATTATACATGATAAAATATTTAAGTTATAAATATGTTCGTCAATAATAAAGTATGCTATAATTGAAAATGTTTTGGGACATTATTTAAGAATTAAATTAAGTCAGGATTTTAAGGCATATAACATGACAATGCATATTTGACTGACTCTTAGTAATCAAATTAATTAAATTAATGTCATTAGTGATTTAATGGGCTTATGAGCTTTTACCCACCTTAGAGCCCAATGTTATATTAAAAGGAGTTGTCACCCCTCCCTTCCCCATTCTTCTTCTCTTGAAAACCCTAGAGAGAGAACTTAGAGTAAGAAAGTATGAGAGAGCTTGGAAGAGAAGAAGCCATTGGAGAGCTTGGAGTTTGGTCTTCATATCCCCTCTTCTTCATTTTCGTTTGGGATCTAGGAGCACCACAACTTTCATAAAAAAGGTGAGGGATTGCTTAATGTTTTGTTTTGATTTTCGTAGCTTTTGTTATAGATTATGAAAAAGGGTATAAAATGGTTTGAAGTTGTTGAAATCTTGAGTTTTGGGGTTGTTTTGATGCATATATTTCATGAAAACTTTTTTATTTCAAGTTGGAAGGATTAAATCCTAGATGTTTTCTATATGATTGAATTGTATTGTAAGTTATAAATGTTATTAGATATGGTTTTGTCTTCAAAATTGGAAGGAAATGGAGAAATTACAGAAAACATGGGTTGCTCAGTGCAGGGTTACCCGAAAGCTAGCCTATTGAACTTAAAATGTGTATAACTTTTTCATTTGATATCCGTTTTGGGTAAATGACCACTTGTTATAAATCTATCTGAGTCTACTTTCATGTAAAACAAGTTTCAGATTTAAATTTCAAGTGTTTTAAAAGTTATGATAAAAATGGTGATCAAAGGTCAGAATTATATTTTTCAAAAATGATGGTTCGTCATTGTTTATCAAAGTTTATGATGGTTACACTCTTTCACTTTTTAAAACAAGTTATTTTTGGACATTTTGAAGTATTTAAAGACCATTTTGCATACTTTGATGTATGTCTTAGATTATGAGTATTTAAAGGTGAATCAATATGTATATACATGTATATGATGATGGTGATGAGAAGTTACTATTGTAGTATTTTTTATGATATTAAGATATTGGATTGTACATGAGATTGCATATTGAAAATATTATGTAATGGATTGAGTTGATAATTTTATTGGTAAGTTCTATTATATGATTGTGATAAATGTTATTGGATATAAAAGATTGACAAGATAATGAAGTAAATTATCTATTTCTCTTATGGTTGGAATATTATTATTAAAATTATTGTGAAAGTGTTCCATATGGATAAAAAAAATTAAAAAAATTACAAAAGTGCAACGCACGAGTGACAACCTAGTTTTATATTATTATTAAAGTCTATATGATTCTGCCAAGGAGTTAAGCTTCTTTCTACTTATCATAGCAAATTCCGATTTTTTGCTTCAGCTAGTGCTGTCAGTCGGTGTATTTCAATTTTTTCATACTCTTGTCACAATATTGCCTACTGTATTTACATAATCACTTTCTTTCAAACGAAATTGTCAACGGTTTGCTACGGTGACAATCTAAAGATGTAAAGATTTATATATAGTCATGTAATAATAGGTAATTATATTATAAAACAAATGTCTTCCATGACTATAAATTTAACATTGATAAATGGATACCATATTGTTCCGTCCAAATATCTCAAGTAAGAGATACTCGTCCGGAGGAATTCTGTGGGAGTGTTTATGGAATAACTTGACAGAATTGATATTCTGCTCCTACGTATCCCAAGTGGGAATCAAAGCAACGTAGTTCTAAGTGAGGGGGTTGATCCCTTATTTATAGAGATTTTTAGGTATAACAGTTTTAGTTAGACTGTTATTGAGATCGTATCTATCTTTTGATATCCTGATAAGATTATGTTGTTATCATAACTAGATAAGGATAAGGCTCCGAGTTATACGGATAGATGTTTGAATAATCGGGTAAGATGTTTGACCAAGTCAATTGTGACTGGATTGCACGGGACCGAGATGTCTTCATCCGCGGTCTAAGGTGGGATATGTCCGAGTATTTATCCTCGGCTAACAAGCGTATTAACAAGTCCTCGGCTTTGGAGGAGTTTGGGCCAAGGCCCATTTACAGGAGTAAGCTTGGTCGATCCGGCCTTATATTTTCTGGTCAGACACAAGCCCCCGAGCTCCGAGCTTAAATAAGAGAAAGAGTCGACAAGTATCAAACCGAGCTTACACTTCGGTCACGTAGACTTTCTTCCTTCCGTGTTTCAAACTGTCATTTCAACTGACAATGTTCCTTCTGTCAGAGAAGGCAATCATTCCCCTTCATCCTTCTGTTGTACGTTCTAGGTGAGTAACCCTAGAGGTCCGCGCTCATTTAATGAGGGAGGAAAATTAAAAGTCGCATCCTTCTTCTTCTTTTATTTAAAGGAACGTGGACCGTTGGTTGTGTCTTTTCATCAACGGTTGGCATCTTTCGTTTATAAATATCTCTTCTAATTCCACCTTGTTCTTCCTCGTCCATTACCTTCTTTTGCTCTTCAACTCTGTTTTTCGAGTTTCTGCAATCGTTTTTCTGCCTTTCGTTCTTCAGGTACGCCCAACCTTCTTCCTTCTTTCGTGTTTCTAAGTTTTATTTCTTGCTTCCGGATATGAGTTCATCTGAGTCTACTGAGTCGAACACTTCGCCTCTGGTGGAACGCGAGATTTCTCCCATTGGGGGTTCTCCTTCCAACTCTTTTATTCCTTCACAAGAACTAAACATCGGTCAGGTAAGGCCGTCCTCCTCCGGGTCGTCTTCTTCTGGGTCTGGTTCTTCTGTGTCTGGTTCTCCCTCCCCCCAAATTTCCAAACCCAGAGCACGCAAACGACCCCAAAGGGTTCCTAAAGACCATATTCCCGATATTACCCTTCCTGGGTATACCTAGGTTAAGGGCGAAGTTGGGGTTTATTTTTCTAGCTATCAATCTTCGGATTCAATCACTCGTCTTCGGTCCGAGATTACTATCTCGACATCTGAAGACGAGTCTGAGTTCATCTGTTCTCCTTGCTCAGGTAACGAGTGTGTTTTCCTCAGGGCTCATCCTTCCGAGCCTTCTTTTACATATATGTATAAAACACTTTTTTCTCATCTACGTGTGTCTCTCCCCTTTACTGAGTTTGAGTGTGACGTTCTGAGGACCATGAATGTCGCACCTACTCAGCTTCATCCTAACAGTTGGGCTTCTCTAAAAGCCTTTCAAATTCTCTGTCAATACATCGGGATGGAGCCTACCACCCTCAAATTTCTGTACTTTTACCAAACAAGGTTTGGTGAGAAAACTGGGTGGATCTCCCTCAATGGGCTGACCCGAAGAGGGTTGATTGGTTTGTATACATCATCGTATAAAAATTTCAAAGTTGACTTCTTCCGAGTTCGCCCCTCGGGTTCTCACCTTTCCTTCTTTTTTGATGAAAACGGATGTGCCAGGTTTCCTTCGTACTGGCAATCGTCCCCTACCAAATTTGTTGGCTTTGAATACGAATCCCTTCCTGCCGAGGATAAACGGGATATAGATATCTTAGAAAAACTTCCTCGGCCTCTCCATTGCGGATGTCTTCTGAAACTCCCCTTTTCATCCACTCCGAGAGAAGATTTTAAAAGCAAGTGTTTGGCTTTTTACTTTTTCAATCTTTTTTGTATGTGTTCCTGTACTAACAGCTTTCCTTTTTGGCAGTTATTATGGGGAAATTCGACTTTTCAAAGCTTTTGAAATCTGCCCTGAAGGAGGGTCCTTCGACGACCGAGAAGCAAAAGAAGAAAAGAGTTTCTTCGGCCGCTGCTAAGGGGACTTCATCGTCTGCCCCTCAAAAAAGAAAAAGGGGGGAGATGGTAATTGATGCCGAAGATTCTTCCCCTCCTCGTCCGAGTCCCAAACGTCCTACCACACATGAGACGGGTGCTAAAAAGCGAGAGGAGCAATTTCCTCTTCCTGTCGACTTGAAGTGGTATAACACTTCTTTGAAGGCAGGAACCTCATCTCTCTGGAGAGATGACTTCAACCCCTTTTCTTCTTTTGACTCGCATTTCCTGAAAGCTTCCGATCTCCACTTAATTAAGCAGCATGGGGCTTAGTCTAGTATGGAGGCTCTCGCAGTCTACTGTATCGGAGCTGCTGCTCTGGCCCGCTTGTGTAGCCGAGAATTGACAGAGACTGAGAGAAAGTCCCATCTCTTGGAGGTAGAGTTTGCTTCGATCGAGAAGCTGAAGGGGGATCTCGCCCATATTTCCTCGGAGCGCGATGAGCTGGCCCAAACCAATAGTCTCATGAATACTACCATCGCCAAGCTTAATGGTCGGAACTCCGAGTTGAACTCCCAAGCAAAACTAGCTGAGGAGGAGCTCAAGGAGGCTCAAGCTGGAATTGAACAACTTAGAGCCGACTTGAATGCCGAGGTACAAAATGGGGAACTTGTTCCCATTATTCCCGAAGAGGAGGAAGAGGAGGAAGGGGGGGGGGGGGGGAATATTATCCCGAGGACCACGTCGGTGCTGAAGATAGCCATAGGGATGAGTAACTGTATTTTTGTTTTTCATACCCTTGTAATGGGTTTTCCCTTTGTAATCCTCGTTGACATTATGAAAACTCTTCCAGCATTTTGACGACTTCCTCTTCCTCTTATAGCGTTTGTTCGGCCGAGATATTCTTCGAATACTTCGAGTAAGACCGAAATATTTTTATATTCTGACGTTGTTTGTATTGCGTGGTCGACTGTTTAAACAAGACTTCGACTAAGGCCGAGATATTTTGTCATTCGTATAAAAAACGACTGGTTGTTATCAAACGCTAAACGCATGATTCACGTTTCATATATGCGTTCACACGTTATGTGCCTTGGAAATTTCAGTGGGTTCATGCAATTACTGCTTTTTTGCTAATTTTCGAGATTTATTTTTTCAACAAACCTTTTCCCAGCGCATATCTCCTCTTTCCAACGCCTCTTCCCCCTTATAAATAGGTCTGTTTGTTTGCTTCGCTTCTTCATTCTTCATCTTTTCGACCAGCAAAGTTCGTCCTCTCTTGACCCGAGTAATTCTCTTCATAATATTGCTAGGGGTTTACGTTCCTCTCTCCCAGTTAACATCCTTTTTTGAGCTTTATAGCTGCCAAAAAGGGGGTAATTGGGAGATGGGATCCAGAATCCCTTTTGTGATTTAATCCTTTTAAAAAGGATGTTAACTGGGAGAATAGCAGTTTTCGGGAGTGGAGAATGGGGTAGCAACCATCTCCTCCTGAAGATGGCTGAGCGCCTCATCATCCAGCTTTCTCAGGGGGAGGTGATTACTTCCTTGACCCAGAATGTTCTGGCCACTTGGTCTTTCTCCAGTTCCGAGGATTTTGAGGTCGGCTCGGTCTTATTTTCAATTGCAGATTTGTATTTTTAAGGCTCGAACTCGGCCTTTTTTTGATCTCAGCGTTGTAACTAAGTTGTAGTACTTTTTAATACTTGAATTCTGCCTTGTTTTCAATTTCAGCATTGTACTCGGTTTCCTTAATAATTTCATGGCTCATATTTGGCCTTTGGATTCAAACTTTGTTCTTTTTTAATTGATGCTCGTATTCGATTTCTCTTAACAATTTTAAGGTTCGAACTCGGCTTCAATAATTTAATAGCTCGAACTCGGCTTGTAGGCTCAAACTTGGCCTTAAACAAATTAATGGCTCGTACTCGGCCTTTAGGCTCAAACTTGGCCTTTAAACAAATTAATGGCTCGTACTCGGCCTTTAGGCTCAAACTTGGCCTTAACAATTTAATGGCTCGTACTCGGCCTTTAGGCTCAAACTTGGCCTTAACAATTTAATGGCTCGTACTCGATCTTTAGGCTCAAACTTGGCCTTAAACAATTTAATGGCTCGTACTCGGCCTTTAGGCTCAAACTTGGCCTTAACAATTTAATGGTTCGTACTCGACCTTTAGGCTCAAACTTGGCCTTAACAATTTAAGGGCTCGTACTCGGCCTTTAGGCTCAAACTTGGCCTTAAACAATTTAATGTTCGCGGAATAATAGTAAATACATCGGTAAAATAAGAAAATGGACCAATGTTCATAATAAATTCTTTATTGGATAGAAGAAAAGTCTGCGGTGTGCCTCGTTAAAACCTTCTCGGTCAAAAGCCTTTTTGGGATAAAATACCGAGGTAGGAAAAAGAGTACATCACCAGACTATATACATCAACTGTAATAAAATTTCAAATGGGAAGCATTCCAAGTTCTCGGAATAGATTTCCCTGACAATTCTTCTAATCTGTGTGCTCCGTTTCCTAAGTTTTCTACTACTCGGAATGGTCCTCCCCAATTCGCTGCTAGCTTGCCCTCCGTATGATCTCTTCTTGCTTCTCCTTGCATTCTTAGCACCAAGTCCCCGTGCACAAAACTTCTCGGTTTTAGCTTTGAATTATACCTCCGAGTAGCTCTTCACTTGCAGGCTTCCTCTCTGATTTTAGCCTCCTCTCTGATCTCCTCCACCAAGTCAAGTTCGACCCTTAAGTTGCTTTCATTCTCATTCTGCTCATGTTGCATTCGCCGAAAAGATGGCTCACCGACCTCAACTGGGATCATGGCATCCGTTCCGTATGTCAGTCTGAAGGGTGTTTCTTGAGTAGTGGATTGTGGTGTGCAGTGGTAGGCCCAAAGAATACTCGGTAATTCTTCTGCCCAAGCTCCTTTAGCTTTTCCCACTCTTTTCTTCAGCTCTCCGAGAATGACTTTGTTGGCTGCCTCGGCTTGTCCATTGGTCTGGGGATGTTCCACCGATGTAAGATGATGTTTAATACCGAGATTGACATAGAATTCTCGCAATGATTTATCTATAAACTGTCTTCCATTATCGGTGACAATTGCAAAGGGAATTCCGTGCCTGCGGATGATATTTTTCCAAACGAACTTTTGTACCTTCTGGGCAGTAATATTTGCCAAAGGTTCTGCTTCAATCCATTTTGTAAAGTAGTCTACCGCTACCAAAAGAAATTTGACTTGACCTTTGGCTATGGGGAATGGTCCAAGTATATCCATCCCCCACATAGTAAAGGGCCAAGGCGAGTTCACTGTGTGAAGTTCTTCGGGCGGGGTACGACTTACATTGGCAAATCACTGACATTCATCACATTGTTTCATCCACTCGATACAATCTGCTCGGATGGTAGGCCAATAGTATCCTGCTCGGGCTACCTTGGAGGCCATCGATCTGCCCCCGCAGTGAAAACCACAGATTCCTTTGTGAACCTCTTCCATTACATATTTTGACTGGGCTTTAGTTAGACACTTTAACATCGGTACCGAGAATCCCCTTTTATACAACTCTCCGGAAATAATAGCAAAATGACTTGCTCTAAGCCTGATTTTTCTGGCCTCGGCGTGATCTGGGGGCAAAGTAACCGAGGATAAATATTCCCATATGGGTGTCATCCATTCTCGGTCAGCTGGTTCATTAGCCATCACCTCTCCAAGTGTAATACTCAGTTCATTAATAGTTTCCTGAATAACTGTCTTATCTTGCCTTGGCCTCTTCGTCTTTGGCCAATTTTGTGATAGATCGGACCGAGTATTTTCTTCTTTGGGAATGTGTTCAATAGTAAATTTCTCAAAATTAGAAATTAACTGATTTACTTTACATAAATACATGGTAAGTTAGGGTTCTTTTGTTTGGTATTCTCCAGAGATTTGTCCTGTGACCAGCTGTGAATCACTTCGGCATCTAACAGCTTTTGCTCCCATTTCCCTAGCCAGCATTAACCCTGCTATCAAGGCTTCGTATTCAGCTTGGTTGTTTGAGGTTTTGAACTCAAACTTTAATGATTGCTCTAGGATTATCTCTCCCGGACCCTCCAGTATTACCCCAGCTCCACTGTCTTTGACATTCGAGGATCCATCCACGTATAAATTCCACCATAAATCTTCAGTAATCGGCAGCGGATGGAGCTCGGATACGAAGTCAGAGATACATTGAGCTTTCAGGGGACCTCTCAACTCGTACTTGAGGCCAAACTCGGATAATTCCATCGACCAAGCAATCATGCGGCCTGCCAACTCAGGCTTTTTGAGAATTTTCTTAATAGGGTGATCAGTTTTGACAATCACCTGGTGACTCTGGAAATATGGACGCAATCACCGAGCTGCAGTTATAAGAGCTAAAACTAGCTTTTCTATAACTCGGTACCGGGTTTCAGCGTCATGAAGAACTCTGCTGATGAAATACACCGGCATTTGCGTTTTCTCTACTTCTTGAACAATGAATGCACTGATGGCATACTCGGTGGCCGACAAGTATAAATACAACTCTTTCCCTGGGATAGGTCGAGTTAATATTGGCGGTGAAGACAGAAAGGTCTTAAAGTCAACAAAGGCCTTCTCGCATTCCTCAGTCCACGCGAAAGTTTGAGGTTTCTTCAACAATTTAAAGAAAGGCCGAGATTTCTCTGCAGATCTAGGGAGAAACCTAGATAATAATGCTAGTCGCCCTGCAAGCCATTGCACTTCTTTAACATTTTGTGGACTTCGCATCTCAATCACGGCTCGGCATTTGTCCGGATTGGCTTCGATTCCCCAGCGTGTCAACATAAAACCGAGGAATTTTCTGCCTTGGACACCGAAAATACATTCTTATGGATTGAGTCTCATATTGTACTTTCTTAATTGCTGAAAAATTTCTTCCAAATCCCTCGGATGATTGTTGTGGTCATTGGATTTTACAACCATATCATCTACGTAAACCTCCATATTCTTCCCGATCTGTTTTTCAAACACTTTGTCCATGAGCCTTTGATAGGTTGCTCCAGCATTTTTTAATCCAAATGGCATTAACCAGTAACAATAGTTTGAGTCTTCGGTTATAAAGGCTGTTTTTTCCTCGTTTGGGGGATACATTCGTATCTGATTGTACCCCGAGTATGCATCCAAGAAGCTCAAAATTCTGTACCCGGAAGCACCATCCACCAACCTGTCAATACTCGGTAAAGGATAAGAATCCTTTGGACAGGCTTTGTGATATGATCCTAACAAGGAACATATATATTTTCGGATCTATCCTTGAGTGACCAAGCAAAATTATAGAAGAAGATGAAATACAAAATTGGATAAGATGAGAAATGGGAGGTAGGCGCCACAAATCCAAGGGGATTTGATAAGCCAATGTGAGGTTCGCCACAAGAATCTTGGATTCTTGATAAGAACAAGGGTTGGCTCAATGAAGAACCCAAGAGAGAAAACACTCTCACAATTGGAATCAATCCAAAATGAACTCAAAGTTATCATTCCTCATGTAATAGGTGTGTACATATAGCATAGGGAAATTAAAACCAAAGGTCATCATAAGATGACATAAACTCCTAATAACTAGACATAACTCTCCACTAAGTGGTTATTAAAAGAACATAACTATCCTACTTAAGAAAATAATAAAAGTGGTTCCATAACTTCTAAAGGAGTTACCTAGGCATGCAAGCCAAAGGTTGCTCTCCTTTGTAAGTTCCAAAAACGTGCCAGCCACCATTCATAATGGACCTTGCTCATTCATCAAGCTTAGTGTACCCCAATTAACATATAACTCATTTAAGGTCCAAGAATTCGTATTAAACTTGTAGCCCGTTTTTCACCATGATAGAAGCCAAATTTGGTCAAGAGGCCTGAGATATGATTTGTAGATAATTCCCTAAGCTTTCCAACGCACCAAAGAATACATCAATCGGATATTCGTAGCTCAAGATATGACCAAATCAAGCATACGGGTTCACCACAATGAAAATAAATTTTTCATCAAAAATATTAATTTGGCCTCAAATTGGACATCATCCTTGGTTTGCATCATTCCCTCCCTCTTGAAAAGAATTCGACCTCGAATTTATTGCCTTAAGGAGTCTTCTTTATCCTCCTGGTTCAAACACAACCATTTTGAATCCATGGGGCACCTCTCTTGGAATTGTTTCTTCAACTTCCTTCAAAATAGAGTCATCACCTCTAGGCAAAGAGTTTGCATTAGTAGTCAAACAAGCATCTTTACATAGAAAGATATATGTAGGCTGCCTTGCCAACATTGCTCCCTTCACCTTATTTTCTTTTATAGGAAGACTCTCCATTCTTCTTTCAACCTTTGCCTCAATTTTTTTCTTTTTATTTTCCCCTTCAAAAAATGCAGTCTCCACCTTTTTCTCAACATCTTTTTCATTCTGTTTGTTTTCCTCCATTCCCTTTTCTTCTACCTTTTTCTCATGGCTTTCTTTTTTTATTACTTCTCCTTCTTTGCTTTCCTCATTCACCGAACACTCTTCTTTTATTGATTTCTCAATCATTCTTTTTTTCTCACTCTCTCCTTTCAAGTACATTTGATCTTCATACACTTGTTTTGGTGACAATGATCCAAGAGTAATTTTACGATTATTAAATACAAATGAGTACCTATTGTTGTAGACATCATATTTCGTGTCTCGTTCAGCTCTCCAAGGACGCCCAAGTACCAAGTGCCTTGTTTCTATAGGCACCACATCACATAACACCTCATCCTCATATCTCCCAATCCGGAATGGCACTCGTACTTGTTTGTTCACCATCATGTCACCGAAATCACTAAACTCCGGGATGCTCCAAATGACATACGGCTGTGGATGCTCTAGAAGAGGAAGTCCCAACTTTTTCACCATGGTGGTACTAGCTAGGTTGATGTAACCCTTTCTATCAATGACCAAGCTACATATCTTGTCCTTCACATAGCATCTAGAATAGAAAAGATCCTCCATTTTCTTGGCATCATTTTTCTTCATTAGTGACTCCATGAAGAACCCACTAAGAAAAAATCAAACTTCCGAAAAAAGTTGAAAAAACAAAATCATAAGTCACTCTAGGAAACCTGGCTCTGATACCAAATGATATGATCCTAACAAGGAACATATATATTTTCGGATCTATCCTTGAGGGACCAAACAGAATTATAGAAGAAGATGAAATACAAAATTGGATAAGATGAGAAATGGGAGGTAGGCGCCACAAATCCAAGGGGATTTGATAAGCCAATGTGAGGTTCGCCACAAGAATCTTGGATTCTTGATAAGAACAAGGGTTGGCTCAATGAAGAACCCAAGAGAGAAAACA